>OZ026861.1:19100289-19616750 GCA_964023215.1 Eledona agricola
CATGACAACGAGAAGAGTGACGTCACCACCTTTGACGAATGCAGGGACACGCCCACCCGGAACGATGCATAACCGATCTGAGGCTATATATAGAGCTGCGCAAAGTGTTGATGTGCCAGTCGCGACTGTGACAGCTGGGAGAGTACTTCGACCACGACCACACCGCCACTGAAGATGTCCACCGCAGCTGTGGACGAAACGTTTGGCAGAGATTCATGGGGATCACTTGCTGAGTTAGCCTCTCGGGGCGCTCACTACACCCCCCCTCATGGAACTTCGCATGGAACACGGTCAACAAACCCGATTAATACCACCGTTGTTGACAACACCGACCGTGAAAGCCTACACACTTTTATTAAATATGCTGATACCTATTTTGATTCTCTTCCACCTTCCAATAAATATTTGTTCCAGTTGAGATGCAAACATAAACGTATTTCTGAATTGCAACACGCTGACGGGGCAAGCCCTACCTTTTCAACATGCGTGCATTTGTATAAACAGCTCTATGGTTTTTAACTTTAAAGAGGTATAAAGGCGGTGTAAGCGCTAGAGTTTCGTAAAAATATCTGAAAAATTCGAAATTCTGCAATTGAATCAGAACTATCTTTGTGTTCGATAGTAAATTTGAACTTGGAGTGGCACTGCCAATCCTGCCACACCTGACGAGCCCCTTGCTGACTACTCTCCTTCCAGGGAAACTTTATAAATCAACGGCAAAATAATTTAGGGCGCCTGAATGTGAAAATATCACTGTGTAATAAGTTGAGACTGACATGGAACACTTGAAATTTCGATATTTGTTTGTAATTCGTCACAGGTCCATGAAGGAATGCATGTTAATGTAAACAAGTGTTAGTTTGTCGGAGAGGCCGAATAAGATTTTTAACATTCCGGTCAAAATATTTATTTACTTTACAATGTTAATTTCTTAAATTGATTTTGTGAAAATTATGACGGGCCATACGACTACACCTGTGCGAGTATTATTTGGTACATACAAATTAATCTCTTTTGTTATCCAAATTGTTTTTATACGCACTAGGCACGTACACCTCATATAATTGTGAAAATTGCTGCTTCAGCGTCTGGATCGCTGGTACTCAACGTCGCCAAGGTCGAGGCGACGCATCGGTATTCAAAGTTCTATCGCTATTAAATAAATTATTTTAATATAATATTCCCGATTTGTTCTTGCTGTTAACCAATCGATTTTCGAAAAATTTCCAGCGTCGGACCGGACTTCACTTATTTTCGTACGCTAATTTTTACGTTCAGTTAATGATAGTGGTGTATTTGTTCTTCACCAAACCTGCTCCGGCCGAAATCCGAAATTTTAACTGACATCATACGCTTAAGTATTGTATGCTTATACACGATTTATTTACACTATTTATTTTACGTACATTGCGTACATTATTGTTCTGCATTATTTATAACTAAGATGGAGCAGTTTGAAAATCTAATCGTAAGCGGAGAACAAATACCACCACGTATAATTCCCGTGAAAAGTGATGGAAATAGTCTTTCTTACTATCTTTCCTATTGCATTTTTAATACCGGAAATAGAGCTCAAGAGCGAAGAATAACTTCGACTTTTTTTATACATAATTCCTAAATACTTCGTTTTTATGGTGTAAAATTTTGTATTTATATATTTCAACATTGTCTTTAACGTTGTCAGAGAACTAAATGGGAATAATTTGGAATAATTTAGCTTCTATGTCAACTCTCCTTCTCTTGAAACTTTTGAAAACAACGACAAAATTCTTTAGGGCGCCTGGATTTGAAAATATAACTCTGTGTAATAAGTTTAGACTGACTAGAGTGAAAAGAAAGGAGCTTGCATCCAGAAACGAAATTAAATGAAACACTTGAAGTTGAAATATTTGTTTGTAATTCGTCACAAGTCCATGAGGGAATGCGTGTTAATGTAAACAAATGTGAGTTTATTGGAGAGGCCGAATAAGATTTTTACATTATTGAAGCAGCTGGAGCCTGCCACGTCAAGGGCAAGGTCAGAAACGTGAAAAGGCGATGCTCGATTTAGTTTGATGCAGAATGTATGCATAAATATATATGCAGAAATTCGCACATACCAAGCGTTGGATAAACCTTTCTTATCGTTTCTTAGAATTCGAGAATTGCTGGTTCAGCGTGTGGAGCAGTACTCGATCGCGGTGTTTAATTTTAACACAACTACAATTGTGAAAATTGCTGCTCCAGCGTCGGAAACTGTTCGCAAAGTCACCAAATTCGATGAGGCGACGCATCAGTGTTCGAAGGTCTACCGCTATCAAATAAAGTATTTTAATTTAACATTTGATCCTCGCGTTAACCAAATCTGCCCCCAATCAATTTTCGAAAAATTATCAGCATCGGACCGGACTCCACTTATATTTGTACGCTTATTTTTACGTTTAGTTAATGATAGTGGTGTATTTGTTTTTCACCAAATTTGCCCCGAAATTTTCACCGTTGTATGTACCAGATATCACTGACATTCATACCAGTGGCGGTATGCGCTAAATTTTCGTGAAAATATCTGAAAAATTCATAATTCTGCAACTGAATTACAGAACTAATTTTGTGTTCGATAGTAAATTTATACTTGGAGTGGCACTGCCAAACCTGCCACCCCTGACGAGCCCCACTGCTGACTACTTTCCTTCCAGAAAAATTTTTGAAATCAGCGGCAAAATAAATTTAGGGCATTTGGATGTGAAAATATCACTATGTAATAAGTTCAGACTGACAAGAGTGAAAAAAACCGCTTGCATCCAGAAACGAAATCAAATGGAACACTTGAACACAATTTAGATATTTGTTTGTAATTCGTCACAGGTCCATGAAGGCATGCATGTTAATGTAAACAAGTGTTAGTTTGTCGGAGATGCCGAATAAGATTTTTACACCCACCACATTCCCGTCAAAATATTTATTTACTTTAGTATGTTAATTCATTTTGTGCAAATTATGACGGGCCAGTCGAGTACACCTGCGCGAGTATTATTTGGTAATCCAAATTCTTTTAATACGCACTAGACACGTGCACCTAATATAATTGTTAAAATTGCTGCTTCAGCGTCTGGAACGCTGGTACTCAACGTCGCCAAGGTCGAGGCGACGCATCAGTATTCGAAGTTCTATCGCTATTAAATAAATTTTTTTAATATAATATTCCCGATTTGTTCTTGACGTTAAGTAAATATCTCCCCAATCGATTTTCGAAAAATTACCATCGTCGTACCGGTCTCCACTTATATACCGTACGCTAATTTTTACGTTCATTTAATGATAGTGGTGTATTTGATCTTCACCAAACCTGCTCCGGCCAAAATCCGAAATTTGCAGTTTTACCGGATTTCACTGACATCATAAGTAATGTGTGCTTATACACAATTTACACTATTTATTTTATGTACATTGTGTTCATTATTGTTATGCATTATTTATAACTAAGATGGAGGAATAGTAAGCGGGGTACAAATACCACCACGTATAATTCCTCTGAAAAGTGATGGAAATAGTCTTTTTTACTATCTTTCCTATTGCATTTTATTACCGAAAATAGAGCTCAAGAGGTTCGCACTATAATTGTTCATTTTTAAATTACCAAATTTTCTGTATATTTTACCTGAATACGTTAAACACCTCTAAACATAATGTACCATTCCAAACTACTCTCAAAAATCATACACTTGCCATTCCAAACTACCCCACATCAACCTAAAATGTAAAAAAATTACGAATTACAAGCAAACTACGCTAAACTCGCATAAATTACTTCGACTTCCGCTATATCACCCCAACCACTTCTTACCAAGCCAAACTAAACCCAATCGCATTAAAATTACCAAAAGTTTCGTTTAATCCGCCAAAGCTAAACCCCGCCAACCATCAATAACCATTCAAAACAATCCCCAAAAAAAACCTTATCATCCGAAACTACACCAAATACATCGTTTTTATGGTGTGAAATTATGTATTTATATATTTCAACATTCTTCGACGACATTCTTTAACGTTGTTAGGGAACTAAATGGGAATAATTTGGAATAGTTCAGCTTCTCTGTCAACTCTCCTTCTCTTGAAGAGTGAAAAAGAGTGAAAAAAAAAGGAGCTTGCACCCAGAAACGAAATTATCGTAATTTTCCAAATCATATTGAAGTACCCGGTCCTGGCAATGCAGGTTAATTTCAGCAAATTTGTTTATTTTGTGATTGGAAAAGTAGAGCATTCCTGTTTAATTGTATTATAATGTCGATTAGTCTACATCACAAATACACCACTTTTGTCAACACTGCGTTTATTTAATCTACGTCCGGGCAACGCCGGGTACATTCAGCTAGTTTTATTATGATTTTTAGCATTTTTTTGTAATTTTAAAGTCATTGGGCTTAGTTTGTTGCTGTAAAGTGTAGTTGGGGGTGATTTTTGTTAGCCGAAGTAATTTAGGTGAGTTTGGCATAGTTTGCTATGGTTAGAAGCATTTTTTTGTAATTTAAGAGTGATTGGGTTTAATTTGTTGTGGTAAGGGTTAGTTGGTGATGATTTATGGTAGCCGAAGTAATTTAGGTGAGTTTGGCATAGTTTGCTATGGTTACTAGCATTTTTTTGTAATTTAAAAGTGATTGGGTTTAGTTTGTTGTGGTAAGGGTTAGTTGGTGATGATTTAGAGTAGCCGAAGTAATTTAGGTGAGTCTGGCATAGTTTGTTATGATTTGTACACCTTTTTTGTAATTTTAAGATGATATGGTTTGGTTTGTTGTGGTAAGGGATAGTTGGGGGTGATTTACGGTAGCCGAAGTAATTTAGGTGATTCTGGTATAGTTTGTTATGATTTTTAGCATTTTTTTGTAATTTTAAAGTGATTGGGCTTAGTTTGTTGCTGTAAAGTGTAGTTAGGGGTGATTTTTGATAGCCGAAGTAATTTAGGTGAGTTTGGCATAGTTTGCTATGGTTAGTAGCATTTTTTTGTAATTTAAAAGTGATTGGGTTTAGTTTGTTGTGATAAGGGTTAGTTGGTGATGATTTATGGTAGCCGAAGTAATTTAGGTGAGTTTGGCATAGTTTGCTATGGTTACTAGCATTTTTTTGTAATTTAGAAGTGATTGGGTTTAGTTTGTTTTGGTAAGGGTTAGTTGGTGATGATTTAGAGTAGCCGAAGTAATTTAGGTGAGTCTGGCATAGTTTGTTATGATTTGTACACCTTTTTTTGTAATTTTAAGATGATATGGTTTGGTTTGTTGTGGTAAGGAAAAGTTGGTGGGGGTTTACGGTAGCCGAAGTAATTTAGGTGATTATGGTATTTGTTATGATTTTTAGCATTTTGTTGTAATTTTAAAGTGATTGGGCTTAGTTTGTTGCTGTAAAGTGTAGTTGGGGGTGATTTTTGATAGCCGAAGTAATTTAGGTGAGTTTGGCATAGTTTGCTATGGTTAGTAGCATTTTTTTGTAATTTAAAAGTGATTGGGTTTAGTTTGTTGTGGTAAGGGTTAATTGGTGATGATTTATGGTAGCCGAAATAATTTAGGTGAGTTTGGCATAGTTTGCTATGGTTACTATCATTTTTTTGTAATTTAAAAGTGATTGGGTTTAGTTTGTTGTGGTAAGGATTTGTTGGTGAAGATTTTGAGTAGCCGAAGTAATTTAGGTGAGTCTGGCATAGTTTGTTATGATTTGTACACCTTTTTTCGTAATTTTAAGATGATATGGTTTGGCTTGTTGTGGTAAGGGATAGTTGGGGGTGATTTACGGTAGCCGAAGTAATTTAGGTGATTCTGGTAGAGTTTGTTATGATTCTTAACATTTTTTTGTAATTTTAAAACGATTGGGCTTAGTTTGTTGCTGTAAAATGTAGTTGGGGGTAATTTATGATAGTCGAAGTAATTTAGGTGAGTTTGGCTTAGTTTGCTATGGTTAGTAGCATTTTTTTGTAATTTAAAAGTGATTGGGTTTAGTTTGTTGTGGTAAGGGTTAGTTGGTGATGATTTATGGTAGCCGAAGTAATTTAGGTGAGTTTGGCATAGTTTGCTATGGTTACTAGCATTTTTTTGTAATTTAAAAGTGATTGGGTTTAGTTTGTTGTGGTAAGGGTTAGTTGGTGATGATTTAGAGTAGCCGAAGTAATTTAGGTGAGTCTGGCATAGTTTGTTATTATTTGTACACCTTTTTTTGTAATTTTAAGATGATATAGTTTGGTTTGTTGTGGTAACGGATAGTTGGGGTGATTTACGGTAGCCGAAGTAATTTAGGTGACTCTGGTATAGTTTGTTATGATTTTTAGCATTTTTTTGTAATTTTAAAGTGATTGGGCTTAGTTTGTTGCTGTAAAGTGTAGTTGGGGGTGATTTTTGATAGCCGAAGTAATTTAGGTGAATTTGGCATAGTTTGCTATGGTTAGTAGCATTTTTTTGTAATTTAAAAGTGATTGGGTTTAGTATGTTGTGGTAAGGGTTAGTTGGTGATGATTTATGGTAGCCGAAGTAATTTAGGTGAGTTTGGCACAGTTTGCTATGGTTACTAGCATTTTTTTGTAATTTAAAAGTGATTGGGTTTAGTTTGTTGTGGTAAGGGTTAGTTGGTGATGATTTAGAATAGCCGAAGTAATTTAGGTGAGTCTGGCATAGTTTGATATGATTTGTACACTTTTTTTTGTAATTTTAAGATGATATGGTTTGGTTTGTTGTGGTAAGGGATAGTTGGGGGTAATTTACGGTAGCCGAAGTAATTTAGGTGATTCTGGTGTAGTCTGTTATGATTTTTAGCATTTTTTTGTAATTTTAAAGTGATTGGGCTTAGTTTGTTGCTGTAAAGTGTAGTTGGGGGTGATTTTTGATAGCCGAAGTAATTTAGGTGAGTTTGGCATAGTTTGCTATAGTTAGTAGCATTTTTTTGTAATTTAAATGTGATTGGCTTTAGTTTGTTGTGGTAAGGGTTAGTTGGTCATGATTTATGGTAGTCGAAGTAATTTAGGTGAGTTTGGCATAGTTTGCTATGGTTACTAGCATTTTTTTGTAATTTAAAAGAGATTGGGTTTAGTTTGTTGTGGTAAGGGTTAGTCGGTGATGATTTAAAGTAGCCGAAGTAATTTAGGTGAGTCTGGCATAGTTTGTTATGATTTGTACACCTTTTTTTGTAATTTTAAGATGATATGGTTTGGTTTGTTGTGGTAAGGGATAGTTGGGGGTGATTTACATTAGCCGAAGTAATTTAGGTGATTCTGGTATAGTTTGTTATGATTTTTAGCATTTTTTTGTAATTTTAAAATTATTGGGCTTAGTTTGTTGCTGTAAAGTGTAGTTGGGGGTGATTTTTGATAGCCGAAGTAATTTAGGTGAGTTTGGCATAGTTTGCTGTGGTTAGTAGCATTTTTTTTTTGTTTTAAAAGTGATTGGGTTTAGTTTGTTGTGGTAAGGGTTAGTTGGTGATGATTTATGGTAGTCGAAGTTATTTAGGTGAGTTTGGCATAGTTTGCTATGGTTACTAGCATTTTTTGGTAATTTAAAAGTGATTAGGTTTACTTTGTTGTGGTAAGGGTTAGTTCGTGATGATTTAGAGTAGCCGAAGTAATTTAGGTGAGTCTGGCATAGTTTGTTATGATTTGTAAACCTTTTTTTGTAATTTTAATATGATATGGTTTGGTTTGTTGTGGTAAGGAATAGTTGGGGGTGATTTACGGTAGCCGAAGTAATTTAGGTGATTCTGGTATATTTTATAATGATTTTTAGCATTTTTTTGTAATTTTAAAGTCATTGGGCTTAGTTTGTTGCTGTAAAGTGTAGTTGGGGGTGATTTTTGTTAGCCGAAGTAATTTAGGTGAGTTTGGCATAGTTTGCTATGGTTAGTAGCATTTTTTTGTAATTTAAAAGTGATTGGGTTTAATTTGTTGTGGTAAGGGTTAGTTGGTGATGATTTATGGTAGCCGAAGTAATTTAGGTGAGTTTGGCATAGTTTGCTATGGTTACTAGCATTTTTTTGTAATTTAAAAGTGATTGGGTTTAGTTTGTTGTGGTAAGGGTTAGTTGGTGATGATTTAGAGTAGCCGAAGTAATTTAGGTGAGTCTGGCATAGTTTGTTATGATTTGTACACCTTTTTTGTAATTTTAAGATGATATGGTTTGGTTTGTTGTGGTAAGGGATAGTTGGGGGTGATTTACGGTAGCCGAAGTAATTTAGGTGATTCTGGTATAGTTTGTTATGATTTTTAACATTTTTTTGTAATTTTAAAGTGATTGGGCTTAGTTTGTTGCTGTAAAGTGTAGTTGGGGGTGATTTTTGATAGCCGAAGTAATTTAGGTGAGTTTGGCATAGTTTGCTATGGTGAGTAGCATTTTTTTGTAATTTAAAAGTGATTGGGTTTAGTTTGTTGTGGTAAGGGTTAGTTGGTGATGATTTATGGTAGCCGAAGTAATTTAGGTGAGTTTGGCATAGTTTGCTATGGTTACTAGCATTTTTTTGTAATTTAGAAGTGATTGGGTTTAGTTTGTTTTGGTAAGGGTTAGTTGGTGATGATTTAGAGTAGCCGAAGTAATTTAGGTGAGTCTGGCATAGTTTGTTATGATTTGTACACCTTTTTTTGTAATTTTAAGATGATATGGTTTGGTTTGTTGTGGTAAGGGATAGTTGGGGGTGATTTACGGTAGCCGAAGTAATTTAGGTGATTCTTGTATAGTTTGTTATGATTTTTAGCATTTTTTTGTAATTTTAAAATGATTGGGCTTAGTTTGTTGCTGTAAAGTGTAGTTGGGGGTGATTTTTGATAGCCGAAGTAATTTAGGTGAGTTTGGCATAGTTTGCTATAGTTAGTAGCATTTTTTTGTAATTTAAATGTGATTGGCTTTAGTTTGTTGTGGTAAGGGTTAGTTGGTCATGATTTATGGTAGTCGAAGTAATTTAGGTGAGTTTGGCATAGTTTGCTATGGTTACTAGCATTTTTTTGTAATTTAAAAGAGATTGGGTTTAGTTTGTTGTGGTAAGGGTTAGTCGGTGATGATTTAAAGTAGCCGAAGTAATTTAGGTGAGTCTGGCATAGTTTGTTATGATTTGTACACCTTTTTTTGTAATTTTAAGATGATATGGTTTGGTTTGTTGTGGTAAGGGATAGTTGGGGGTGATTTACGTTAGCCGAAGTAATTTAGGTGATTCTGGTATAGTTTGTTATGATTTTTAGCATTTTTTTGTAATTTTAAAATTATTGGGCTTAGTTTGTTGCTGTAAAGTGTAGTTGGGGGTGATTTTTGATAGCCGAAGTAATTTAGGTGAGTTTGGCATAGTTTGCTGTGGTTAGTAGCATTTTTTTTTTGTTTTAAAAGTGATTGGGTTTAGTTTGTTGTGGTAAGGGTTAGTTGGTGATGATTTATGGTAGTCGAAGTTATTTAGGTGAGTTTGGCATAGTTTGCTATGGTTACTAGCATTTTTTGGTAATTTAAAAGTGATTAGGTTTACTTTGTTGTGGTAAGGGTTAGTTCGTGATGATTTAGAGTAGCCGAAGTAATTTAGGTGAGTCTGGCATAGTTTGTTATGATTTGTAAACCTTTTTTTGTAATTTTAATATGATATGGTTTGGTTTGTTGTGGTAAGGAATAGTTGGGGGTGATTTACGGTAGCCGAAGTAATTTAGGTGATTCTGGTATATTTTATAATGATTTTTAGCATTTTTTTGTAATTTTAAAGTCATTGGGCTTAGTTTGTTGCTGTAAAGTGTAGTTGGGGGTGATTTTTGTTAGCCGAAGTAATTTAGGTGAGTTTGGCATAGTTTGCTATGGTTAGTAGCATTTTTTTGTAATTTAAAAGTGATTGGGTTTAATTTGTTGTGGTAAGGGTTAGTTGGTGATGATTTATGGTAGCCGAAGTAATTTAGGTGAGTTTGGCATAGTTTGCTATGGTTACTAGCATTTTTTTGTAATTTAAAAGTGATTGGGTTTAGTTTGTTGTGGTAAGGGTTAGTTGGTGATGATTTAGAGTAGCCGAAGTAATTTAGGTGAGTCTGGCATAGTTTGTTATGATTTGTACACCTTTTTTGTAATTTTAAGATGATATGGTTTGGTTTGTTGCGGTAAGGGATAGTTGGGGGTGATTTACGGTAGCCGAAGTAATTTAGGTGATTCTGGTATAGTTTGTTATGATTTTTAACATTTTTTTGTAATTTTAAAGTGATTGGGCTTAGTTTGTTGCTGTAAAGTGTAGTTGGGGGTGATTTTTGATAGCCGAAGTAATTTAGGTGAGTTTGGCATAGTTTGCTATGGTGAGTAGCATTTTTTTGTAATTTAAAAGTGATTGGGTTTAGTTTGTTGTGGTAAGGGTTAGTTGGTGATGATTTATGGTAGCCGAAGTAATTTAGGTGAGTTTGGCATAGTTTGCTATGGTTACTAGCATTTTTTTGTAATTTAGAAGTGATTGGGTTTAGTTTGTTTTGGTAAGGGTTAGTTGGTGATGATTTAGAGTAGCCGAAGTAATTTAGGTGAGTCTGGCATAGTTTGTTATGATTTGTACACCTTTTTTTGTAATTTTAAGATGATATGGTTTGGTTTGTTGTGGTAAGGGATAGTTGGGGGTGATTTACGGTAGCCGAAGTAATTTAGGTGATTCTTGTATAGTTTGTTATGATTTTTAGCATTTTTTTGTAATTTTAAAATGATTGGGCTTAGTTTGTTGCTGTAAAGTGTAGTTGGGGGTGATTTTTGATAGCCGAAGTAATTTAGGTGAGTTTGGCATAGTTTGCTATGGTTAGTAGCATTTTTTTGTAATTTAAAAGTGATTGGGTTTAGTTTGTTGTGGTAAGGGTTAGTTGGTGATGATTTTGAGTAGCCGAAGTAATTTAGGTGAGTCTGGCATAGTTTGTTATGATTTGTACACCTTTTTTCGTAATTTTAAGATGATATGGTTTGGCTTGTTGTGGTAAGGGATAGTTGGGGGTGATTTACGGTAGCCGAAGTAATTTAGGTGAGTTTGGCATAGTTTGCTATGGTTAGTAGCATTTTTTCGTAATTTAAAAGTGATTGGGTTTAGTTTCTTGTGGTAAGGGTTTGTTGGTGATGATTTTGAGTAGCCGAAGTAATTTAGGTGAGTCTGGCATAGTTTGTTATGATTTGTACACCTTTTTTCGTAATTTTAAGATGATATGGTTTGGCTATGGTTACTAGCATTTTTTTGTAATTTAGAAGTGACTAGCTGAATGTACCCGGCGTTGCCCGGACGTAGATTAAATAAACGCAGTGTTGATAAAAGTGGTGTATTGGTGATGTAGACTAATCGACATTATAATAAACAAATATGCTGAAATTAACCTGCGTTGCCAGGACCGGGTACTTCAATATGATTTGGACAAAGAGGATACCTTGGTTGATATCTGAGATGATAAATTTTTGAATTTCAGCCGAGGCAGATTTGGTGAAAAATAAATACACCATTATCTATATATATAAAGCGAAGTGTCCTCACTGACACACTCATCTACACATCTACACATTCACTGATTCACCGACAACCCACAGCCCAAACCGTGAGGGCTGGCGACTTGAAATTTTAGACACGGGTGTATCATGTGCCGAAACTGAACACTAAGAAGGGATTTTGCGAAATTCGGCCCGGTTCCTTTGTAATTCAATAAAAACCGGCTAAAATAAACAAAAAATTATCGGATCGCGGAGACCGTGTTTATGTTAGAAGCACGTATCTAGCCAAAACAACTTCGACGACGGGCGACCGGTTTACATTAAAAGCACTTATTTAACCTAAACAATTTCAACGTCGAGTTTCTGCTTTCGTGATCATACTTTTGCCGTACCTAGCGAGGCCGCAGATATTTCAATTATAATTTTGATTTCAATTATAATGTCGATCCGTGACTCAATTAAAAATTACCAAACCACTCCAAATTTAATCCGTCAACATTAAACATCCTCAAATATCTCTTACCACTGCAAACTTTACCTAATCAACCCCAAAAAATTCCCGAACTATGCCAAACTGACATAAACTAGATCCGTTATTTTAAATCATCCCTTACCACCCCTTAGCAACCCCAAGTAACTCCAATCAGTTTAAAATAAAACAAAATGACACAAACCATAGCAGACTATTTCGAACTCACACATATTATTTCGTCTACCAAAAATCACCCCCAACTACCCCTTACCACCCCAAAATAAGCCCAATCACTTTAAAATTACAAAAAAATTCTACAAACCATAGCAAACTATGCCAAACTCATCTAAATTACTTTGACTTCCATAAATCACCCCAAACTACCCCTTACCACCCCAAAATAAGCCCAATCACTTTAAAATTATAAAAAATGCTACAAACCATAGCAAACTGTGCCTAACTCACCTAAATTACTTCGGCTAACATAAATCACCCCCAACAACCCCTTACTACCCCAAAATATGCCCAATCACTTTAAAATTACAAAAAATGCTACAAACCATAGCAAACTATGCCAAACTCACTTAAATTACTTCGGCTATCATAAATCACCCCCAACTACCCCTTACCACCCCTAACTCATCCCAATCACTTTAAAATTACAAAAAATGCTACAAACCATAGCAAACTATGGCTAACTCACCTAAATTACTTCGGCTAACATAAATCACCCCCAACAACCCCTTACTACCCCAAAATAAGCCCAATCACTTTAAAATTACAAAAAATGCTACAAACCATAGCAAACTATGCCAAACTCACTTAAATTACTTCGGCTATCATAAATCACCCCCAGCTACCCCTTACCACCCCTAACTCATCCCTATCACTTTAAATTTACAAAAAATGCTACAAACCATAGCAAACTATGCCTAACTCACCTAAATTACTTCGGCTAACATAAATCACCCCCTACAACCCCTTACTACCCCAAAATAAGCCCCCAATCACTTTAAAATTACAAAAAATGCTACAAACCATAGCAAACTATGCCAAACTCACTTAAATTACTTCGGCTATCATAAATCACCCCCAACTACCCCTTACCAACCCTAAATCATCCCAATCACTTTAAAATTACAAAAAATGCTACAAACCATAGCAAACTATGCCTAACTCACCTAAATTACTTCGGCTAACATAAATCACCCCCAACTACCCCTTACCAACAACAAACTAAACCCAATCACTTTAAAATTACAAAAAATGCTACAAACCATAGCAAACTATGCCAAACTCACTTAAATTACTTCGGCTATCATAAATCACCCCGAACAACCCCTTACAACCCCAAAATAAACCCAATCACTTTAAAATTACAAAATATTCAACAAATCATAGCAAACTATGCCTAACTCACCTAAATTACTTCGGCTACCATAAATCACCCCCAACTACCCCTTACCACCCCAAAATAAGCCCAATCACTTTAAAATTACAAAAAATGCTACAAACCATAGCAAACTATGCCAAACTCACTTAAATTACTTCGGCTATCATAAATCACCCCCAACTACCCCTTACCACCCCTAACTCATCCCAATCACTTTAAAATTACAAAAAATGCTACAAACCATAGCAAACTATGCCTAACTCACCTAAATTACTTCGGCTAACATAAATCACCCCCTACAACCCCTTACTACCCCAAAATAAGCCCAATCACTTTAAAATTACAAAAAATGCTACAAACCATAGCAAACTATGCCAAACTCACTTAAATTACTTCGGCTATCATAAATCACCCCCAACTACCCCTTACCACCCCTAACTCATCCCAATCACTTTAAAATTACAAAAAATGCTACAAACCATAGCAAACTATGCCTAACTCACCTAAATTACTTCGGCTAACATAAATCACCCCCAACAACCCCTTACTACCCCAAAATAAGCCCAATCACTTTAAAATTACAAAAAAATGCTACAAACCATAGCAAACTATGCCTAACTCACCTAAATTACTTCGGCTACCATAAATCACCCCCAACTACCCCTTACCACCCCAAAATAAGCCCAATCACTTTAAAATTACAAAAAATGCTACAAACCATAGCAAACTATGCCAAACTCACTTAAATTACTGCGGCTACCATAAATCACCCCCAACTACCCCTTACCAACCACAAACTACACCCAATCACTTTAAAATTACAAAAAATGCTACAAACCATAGCAAACTATGCCAAACTCACTTAAATTACTTCGGTTATCATAAATCACCCCCAACCACCCCTTACCACCCCAAACTCAGCCCAATCACTTTAAAATTACAAAAAATGTTACAAGCCATATCAAACTATGCCAATCTCATCTAAATTACTTTGGCTTCCATAAATCACCCCCAACTACCCCTTACCACCCCAAAATAGGCTCAATCACTTTAAAATTACAAAAAAATTCTACAAATTGTAGCAAACTATGCCAAACTCCCCTAAATTACTTCGGCTACCATAAATCACCCCGAACTACCCCTTACAACCACAAAATAAACCCAATCACTTTAAAATTACAAATAATGCTACAAACCATATCAAACTATGCCAAACTCACTTAAATTACTTTGGCTTCTATAAATCACCCCCAACTACCCCTTACCACCCCAAAATAGGCTCAATCACTTTAAAATTACAAAAAAATTCTACAAACCGTAGCAAACTATGCTAAACTCCCCTAAATTACTTCGGCTACCATAAATCACCCCGAACTACCCCTTACAACCCCAAAATAAGCCCAATCACTTTAAAATTACAAAATATTCAACAAATCATAGCAAATTATGCCTAACTCACCTAAATTACTTCGGCTACCATAAATCACCCCCAACTACCCCTTACAACCCTAAAATTAGCCCAATCACTTTAAAATTACGAAAAATGCTACAAACCATAGCAAACTATCTCAAACTCACCTGAATTACTTCGGCTACCATAAATCACCCCCAACTACCCCTTACCACCTCAAACTAAGCCCAATCGCTTTAAAATTACAACAAATGCTACAAACCATAGCAAACTATTCCAAACTCACCTAAATTACTTCGGCTACCATAAATCACCCCCAACTACCCCTTACCAACCACAAACTAAACCCAATCACTTTAAAATTACAAAATATTCTACAAACCATAGCAAACTATGCCAAACTCACTTAAATTACTTCGGCTATCATAAATCACCCCCAACTACCCCTTACCACCCCAAAATAAGCCCTATTACTTTAAAATTACGAAAAATGCTACAAACCATAGCAAACTATCTCAAACTCACCTGAATTACTTCGGCTACCATAAATCACCCCCAACTACCCCTTACCACCTCAAACTAAGCCCAATCGCTTTAAAATTACAAAAAATGCTACAAACCATAGCAAACTATTCCAAACTCACCTAAATTACTTCGGCTACCATAAATCACCCCCAACTACCCCTTACCAACCACAAACTAAACCCAATCACTTTAAAATTACAAAATATTCTACAAACCATAGCAAACTATTCCAAACTCACCTAAATTATTTCGGCTACCATAAATCACCCCCAACTACCCCTTACCGCCCCAAAATTAGCCTAATCAATTTAAAATTACAAAAATGCTACAAAACATAGCAAGCTATGCCAAACTCACTTAAATTACTTCGGCTACCATAAATTAATAATCGTTTTCAATCAAAATCTTCTATTTGGTTGTGTTATTTATAAATGCCTTATCGTATTAAATCATAAAATATTAATAAATATCTGCACATAAAATATATTGTTCCGACTAATAGTCGTTATTCTGAATATTAAATATGCTGATACCTATTTTGATTCTCTTCCACCTTGCAATAAATATTTGTTCCAGTTGAGATGCAAACATAAACGTATTTCTGAATTGCAACACGCTGACGGGGCAAGCCCTACCTTTTCAACATGCGTGCATTTGTATAAATAGCTCTATGATTTTTAACTTTAAAGAAGTATAAAGGCGGTGTAAGCGCTAGAGTTTCGTAAAAATATCTGAAAAATTCGAAATTCTGCAATTGAATCAGAACTATCTTTGTGTTCGATAGTAAATTTATACTTGGAGTGGCACTGCCAACCCTGCCACCCCTGACGAGGCACCTGCTGACTACTCTCCTTCCAGGGAAACTTTATAAATCAACGTCAAAATAATTTAGGGCGCCTGAATGTGAAAATATCACTGTGTAATAAGTTCAGACTGACATGGAACAGTTGAAATTTCGATATTTGTTTGTAATTCGTCACAGGTCCATGAAGGAATGCATGTTAATGTAAACAAGTGTTAGTTTGTTGGAGAGACCGAATAAGATTTTTAACATTCCTGTCAAAATATTTATTTACTTTAGAATGTTAATTTTTTAAATTCATTTCGTGAAAATTATGACGGGCCATACGAGTACACCTGTGCGAGTATTATTTGGTACATACAAATTAATCTCTTTTGTTATCCAAATTGTTTACATACGCACTAGGCACGTGCACCTCATATAATTGTGAAAATTGCTGCTTCAGCGTCTGAAACGCTGGTACTCAACGTCGCCAAGGTCGAGGCGACGCATCGGTATTCGAAGTTCTATCGCTATTAAATAAATTATTTTATTCCCCATTTTCCCGATTTCTTCTTGCCGTTAACCAAAACTCTCACCAATCGATTTTCGAAAAATTTCCAGCGTCGGACCGGACGTCACTTATTATCGTACGCTAATTTTTACGTTCAGTTAATCATAGTGGTGTATTTGTTCTTCACCAAACCTGCTCCGGCCAAAATCCGAAATTTTCACTGACATCATACGCATAAGTATTGTGTCCTTATACACGATTTACACTATTTATTTTACGTACATTACGTTCATTATGGTTCTGCATTATTTATAACTAAGATGGAGCAGTTTGAAAATCTAATAGTAAGCGGAGAACAAATACCACCATGTATAATTCCCGTGAAAAGTGATGGAAATAGTCTTTCTTACTATCTTTCCTATTGCATTTTTAATACCGGAAATAGAGCTGAAGAGCAAAGAATATCTTCGACTTTTTTTATACATAATTCCTAAATACTTCGTTTTTATGTATTGTATTGTATCTATATATTTCAACATTGCCTTTAACGTTGTCAGAGAACTAAATGGGAATAATTTGGAATAATTTAGCTTCTATGTCAACTCTCCTTCTCTTGAAACTTTGGAAAACAACGACAAAATTCTTTAGGGCGCCTGGATTTGAAAATATAACTCTGTATAATAAGTTTAGACTGACTAGAGTGAAAAGAAAGGAGCTTGCACCCAGAAACGTAATTAAATGGAACACTTGAAGTTGTAATATTTGTTTGTAATTCGTCAGAATTCCATGAGGGAATGCGTGTTAATGTAAAGAAATGTGAGTTTATTGGAGAGGCCGAATAAGATTTTTACATTATTGAAGCAGCTGGAGCCTGCCACGTCAAGGGCAAGGTCACAAACGTGAAAAGGCGATGCTCGATTTAGTTTGATTGAGTATCTATGCAGAAATTCGCACATACCAAGCGTTGGATAAGCCTTTCTTATCGTTTCTTAGAATTCGAGAATTGCTGGTTCAGCGTGTGGAGCAGTACTCGATCGCGGTGTTTAATTTTAACACAACTACAATTGTGAAAATTGCTGCTCCAGCGTCGGAAACTGTTCGCAAAGTCGCCAAATTCGATGAGGCGACGCATCAGTGTTCGAAGGTCTACCGCTATCAAATAAAGTATTTTAATTTAACATTTGATCCTCGCGTTAACCAAATCTGCCCCCAATCAATTTTCGAAAAATTACCAGCGTCGAACCGGATTCCACTTATATTTGTACGATAATTTTTACTTTCAGTTAATGGTAGTGGTGTATTTGTTTTTCACCAAATTTGCCCCGGCTGAAATCCGAAATTATCACCGTTGTATGTACCAGAGATCACTGACATTCATACCCTTAATAATTATGTGCTTATACACGTTTTACACTATTTATTTTACGTTTACTGTGTTTATTATTGCTTTACATCATTTATAACTAAGATGGAGCAGTTTGAAAATCTAGCGATGTACAAATACCACACCGTATTATGAAAGGTTATGGAAATTGTCTTTTTTTATATCTATGGTATTGGTATTGATATTTTAATACTGGAACGGAAGCTCAATAGGTTGGCACTTTAATTGTTAAACAAGTGTGTGTTAATGTAAACAGGTGTGAGTCCGTCGGAGAGACCGAATAAGATTTTTACATCCACCATATTCCCGTCAAAATATTTATTTATTTTAGAATGTTAATTTTGCCGTTAACAAAATTTGTTCCCAATCACCTTCGTCGTACCGGACGACCGTTCAGTTAATGATAATGGTGTATTTATTTTTCACCAAATCTGCCTCGGCTGAAATCCAAAATTTACAGCGTTGGACCAGACATTACTGACATTGATACGCGTTTTACACTGTTTATTTTACGTAAATACATTGTGTTCATTATTGCTTTACATCATTTATAACTAAGATGGACAAGTTTGAAAATCTAGCGATGCACAAATACCATAAAATACCACATTTTACCACATACCAAAATTTTAATACTGGAAAGGGAGCTCAAAAGGTTCGCACTTTAATTGTCCAACCAGTTAGGGCCAGGTTGTAATAATTTTTGTGCAGTTCAGAAGGAGATAAGTGTTTGTTTATTCCGGAGATAAGTCAAAATCATCTACATACTGTTGTGTTTGTGAGTTGACTGCAGCAAGAGGAATTGTTCCATTGTGTTTTCAATTTTATCATAACATGATCAGCTAATTTGTAAACTTCGATTTCCCCTAAAATTATATAAAGTTAATTTCGATTTCCTGGAATCGCTTATAGAACAACTGCCTAAAGAGACTATTCAAAATTTTTCATCTCAGATATCAACCAAGGTATCCTCTTTGTCCAAATCATATTGAAGTACCCGGTCCTGGCAACGCAGGTTAATTTCAGCATATTTGTTTATTTTGTGATTGGAAAAGTAGAGCATTCCTGTTTAATTGTATTATAATGTCGATTAGTCAACATCACCACTTTAGTCAACACTGAGTTTATTTAATCTACGTCCGGGCAACGCCGGGTACATTCAGCTAGTCATTAACTAAACGGTCGTCCGGTACGACGAAGGTGATTGGGAACAAATTTTGTTAACGGCAAAATTAACATTCTAAAATAAATAAATATTTTGACCGGAATATGGTGGATGTAAAAATCTTATTCGGTCTCTCCGACGGACTCACACCTGTTTACATTAACACACACTTGTTGAACAATTAAAGTGCCAACCTATTGAGCTTCCGTTCCAGTATTAAAATATCAATACCAATACCATAGATATAAAAAAAGACAATTTCCATCACCTTTCATAATACGGTGTGGTATTTGTACATCGCTAGATTTTCAAACTTCTTCATCTTAGTTATAAATGATGTAAAGCAATAATAAACACAGTGAACGTAAAATAAATAGTGTAAAACGTGTATAAGCACATAATTATTAAGGGTATGAATGTCAGTGATCTCTGGTACATACAACGGTGAAAATTTCGGATTTCAGCCGGGGCAAATTTGGTGAAAAACAAATAGACCACTACCATTAACTGAAAACAAATATAAGTGGAGTCCAGTCCGATGCTGATAATTTTTCGAGAATTGATTGGGGACAGATTTGGTTAACGTGTGGATCAAATGTTAAATTAAAATACTTTATTTGATAGCGGTAGACCTTCGAACACTGATGCGTCGCCTCATCGAATTTGGCGACTTTGCGAACAGTTTCCGATGCTGGAGCAGCAATTTTCACAATTGTAGTTGTGTTAAAATTAAACACCGCGATCGAGTACTGCTCCACACGCTGAACCAGCAATTCTCGAATTCTAAGAAACGATAAGAAAGGCTTATCCAACGCTTGGTATGTGCGAATTTCTGCATAGATACTCAATCAAACTAAATCGAGCACCGCCTTTTCACGTTTGTGACCTTGCCCTTGACGTGGCAGGCTCCAGCTGCTTCAATAATGTAAAAATCTTATTCGGCCTCTCCAATAAACTCACATTTGTTTACATTAACACGCATTCCCTCATGGACTTCTGACGAATTACAAACAAATATTGCAACTTCAAGTGTTCCATTTAATTTCGTTTCCGGGTGCAAGCTCCTTTCTTTTTACTCTAGTCAGTCTAAACTTATTATACAGAGTTATATTTTCGAATCCAGGCGCCCTAAAGAATTTTGTCGTTGTTTTCCAAAGTTTCAAGAGAAGGAGAGTTGACATAGAAGCTAAATTATTCCAAATTATTCCCTTTTAGTTCTCTGACAACGTTAAAGACATTGTTGAAATATATAGATACAAAATTTTACACCATAAAAACGAAGTATTTAGGAATTATGTATAAAAAAAGTCGAAGTTATTCTTCGCTCTTGAGCTCTATTTCCGGTATTAAAAATGCAATAGGAAAGATAGTAAGAAAGACTATTTCCATCACTTTTCACGGGAATTATACATGGTGGTATTTGTTCTCCGCTTACTATTAGATTTTCAAACTGCTCCATCTTAGTTATAAATAATGCAGAACCATAATGAACGCAATGTACGTAAAATAAATAGTGTAAATCGTGTATAAGCACACAATACTTAAGCGTATGATGTCAGTGAAAATTTCGGATTTTGGCCGGAGCAGGTTTGGTGAAGAACAAATACACCACTATGATTAACTGAACGTAAAAATTAGCGTACGATAATAAGTGACGTCCGGTCCGACGCTGGAAATTTTTCGAAAATCGATTGGGGAGAGTTTTGGTTAACGGCAAGAACAAATCGGGAATATCGGGAATAAAATAATTTATTTAATAGCGATAGAACTTCGAATACCGATGCGTCGCCTCGACCTTGGCGACGTTGAGTACCAGCGTTTCAGACGCTGAAGCAGCAATTTTCACAATTATATGAGGTGCACGTGCCTAGTGCGTATGTAAACAATTTGGATAACAAAAGAGATTAATTTGTATGTACCAAATAATACTCTCACATGTGTACTCGTATGGCCCGTCATAATTTTCACGAAATGAATTTAAAAAATTAACATTCTAAAGTAAATAAATATTTTGACAGGAATGTTAAAAATCTTATTTGGTCTCTCCAACAAACTAACACTTGTTTACATTAACATGCATTCCTTCATGGACCTGTGACGAATTACAAACAAATATCAAAATTTAAAGTGTTCCATGTCAGTCTGAACTTATTACACAGTGATATTTTCACATTCAGGCGCCCTAAATTATTTTGACGTTGATTTATAAAGTTTCCCTGGAAGGAGAGTAGTCAGCAGGTGCCTCGTCAGGGGTGGCAGGGTTGGCAGTGCCACTCCAAGTATAAATTTACAATCGAACACAAAGATAGTTCTGATTCAATTGCAGAATTTCGAATTTTTCAGATATTTTAACGAAACTCAAGCGCTTACACCGCCTTTATACCTCTTTAAAGTTAAAAACCATAGAGCTGTTTATACAAATGCACGCATGTTGAAAAGGTAGGGCTTGCCCCGTCAGCGTGTTGCAATTCAGAAATACGTTTATGTTTGCATCTCAACTGGAACAAATATTTATTGGAAGGTGGAAGAGAATCGAAATAGGTATCAGCCTATTTAATATTCAGAATAACGACTATTAGTTGGAACAATATATTTTATGTGCAGATATTTATTAATATTTTATGATTTAATACGATAAGGCATTTATAAATAACACAACCAAATAGAAGATTTTGATTGAAAACGATTAATAATTTATGGTAGCCGAAGTAATTTAAGTGAGTTTGGCATAGCTTGCTATGTTTTGTAGCATTTTTGTAATTTTAAAATGATTAGGCTAATTTTGGGGCGGTAAGGGGTAGTTGGGGGTGATTTATGGTAGCCGAAGTAATTTAGGTTAAGTTTGGAATAGTTTGCTATGGTTTGTAGCATTTTTTGTAATTTTAAAGTGATTAAGCTTAGTTTGGGGTGGTAAGGGGTAGTTGGGGGTGATTTATGGTAGCCGAAGTAATTCAGGTGAGTTTGAGATAGTTTGCTATGGCTTGTAGCATTTTTTGTAATTTTAAAGTGATTGGGCTTATTTTGGGGTGGTAAGGGGTAGTTGGGGGTGATTTATGGTAGCCGAAGTAATTTAGGGGAGTTTGGCATAGTTTATAAAAGTGTGTAGGCTTTCACGGTCGGTGTTGTCAACAACGGTGGTATTAATCGGGTTTGTTGACCGTGTTCCATGCGAAGTTCCATGAGGGGGGGTGTAGTGAGCGCCCCGAGAGGCTAACTCAGCAAGTGATCCCCATGAATCTCTGCCAAACGTTTCGTCCACAGCTGCGGTGGACATCTTCAGTGGCGGTGTGGTCGTGGTCGAAGTACTCTCCCAGCTGTCACAGTCGCGACTGGCACATCATCACTTTGCGCAGCTCTATATATAGCCTCAGATCGGTTATGCATCGTTCCGGGTGGGCGTGTCCCTGTATTCGTCAAAGGTGGTGACGTCACTCTTCTCGTTGTCATGGTTGGCTGCCAACTCCTATCCATTTTTAATCCTTCACCCTTCTTATTGAAATTGTTCTGGTGTTTGAAAATTTCAATCGCTTCTCGGTGTAGACGAGCGTAGTAGTGTGAGGTGGACGCCAATCGTTCAGTCTCCTCAAACCGTATCTGATGGTCTCCCTCAGAAAGAGCGTGTTCAGCTACCGACGATTTCTCCACTTCACCCAGACGACAGTTCCTCTTGTGTTCCGTCAAGCGCGTCTTGATGCTTCTCTTTGTTGTACCTACATAAACAGATCCACACGAACACGGAATTTTGTATACCCCAGCTGACGACAAGGGATCTCTGGGATCTTTCGCCGAACCCAGTAGTCCTCGGATCTGTGTCGTGGGTTTAAAGATGGTCTTAATATTATTACGGTTCAATAGTCGGCCAATGCGGTCTGTCACATTCCGCACATATGGTAAAAAGGCCGTTCCTGCAAACTCAGTTGTGTTATCAGTTGTAGGTCTCACCGACGTCCTTGGGTGTATAGATCTTCTTATATCTTTTGAGGAGTATCCATTGGCTTGTAGCATCTTGTCCAAGTGGTCAAGTTCACCCTTAAGATGTTGTGGTTCGCAGATCTTAGTGGCTCGACTAACCAAGGTCTTGATCACCGCTCTTTTTTGGGATGGATGATGGTTGGACTCCTTGTTGAGGTACCTATCTGTGTGGGTAGGTTTTCGATATACCTGGTGGCCTAGGGACCCATCATGTTTCCTGTTCACTAGAACGTCAAGGAACGGTAGGCAACGATCTCTCTCTTTCTCCATTGTGAATTGGATTCGCGGATTTTGTTGGTTAATGTGGTCCATGAATTCCTGTAGCGCTGCTTCACCGTGGTCCCAGATGATAAATGTGTCGTCCACATAACGGAACCAGCACTTGGGTTTCTTCGGTGCCGTTTGAAGCGCTTCTTTCTCAAACGCCTCCATGAAGAAATTAGCCACCACAGGGCTCAGTGGACTTCCCATGGCCACGCCATCCAGCTGTTCGTAGTAGGCGTTGTCGTACTTAAAATATGTTGTTGTTAGTACATATTGACACTCTTTCCCACGGATATTATAAATATTTTCCAATATGTACTAACAACAACATATTTTAAGTACGACAACGCCTACTACGAACAGCTGGATGGCGTGGCCATGGGAAGTCCACTGAGCCCTGTGGTGGCTAATTTCTTCATGGAGGCGTTTGAGAAAGAAGCGCTTCAAACGGCACCGAAGAAACCCAAGTGCTGGTTCCGTTATGTGGACGACACATTTATCATCTGGGACCACGGTGAAGCAGCGCTACAGGAATTCATGGACCACATTAACCAACAAAATCCGCGAATCCAATTCACAATGGAGAAAGAGAGAGATCGTTGCCTACCGTTCCTTGACGTTCTAGTGAACAGGAAACATGATGGGTCCCTAGGCCACCAGGTATATCGAAAACCTACCCACACAGATAGGTACCTCAACAAGGAGTCCAACCATCATCCATCCCAAAAAAGAGCGGTGATCAAGACCTTGGTTAGTCGAGCCACTAAGATCTGCGAACCACAACATCTTAAGGGTGAACTTGACCACTTGGACAAGATGCTACAAGCCAATGGATACTCCTCAAAAGATATAAGAAGATCTATACACCCAAGGACGTCGGTGAGACCTACAACTGATAACACAACTGAGTTTGCAGGAACGGCCTTTTTACCATATGTGCGGAATGTGACAGACCGCATTGGCCGACTATTGAACCGTAATAATATTAAGACCATCTTTAAACCCACGACACAGATCCGAGGACTACTGGGTTCGGCGAAAGATCCCAGAGATCCCTTGTCGTCAGCTGGGGTATACAAAATTCCGTGTTCGTGTGGATCTGTTTATGTAGGTACAACAAAGAGAAGCATCAAGACGCGCTTGACGGAACACAAGAGGAACTGTCGTCTGGGTGAAGTGGAGAAATCGTCGGTAGCTGAACACGCTCTTTCTGAGGGAGACCATCAGATACGGTTTGAGGAGACTGAACGATTGGCGTCCACCTCACACTACTACGCTCGTCTACACCGAGAAGCGATTGAAATTTTCAAACACCAGAACAATTTCAATAAGAAGGGTGAAGGATTAAAAATGGATAGGAGTTGGCAGCCAACCATGACAACGAGAAGAGTGACGTCACCACCTTTGACGAATGCAGGGACACGCCCACCCGGAACGATGCATAACCGATCTGAGGCTATATATAGAGCTGCGCAAAGTGATGATGTGCCAGTCGCGACTGTGACAGCTGGGAGAGTACTTCGACCACGACCACACCGCCACTGAAGATGTCCACCGCAGCTGTGGACGAAACGTTTGGCAGAGATTCATGGGGATCACTTGCTGAGTTAGCCTCTCGGGGCGCTCACTACACCCCCCCTCATGGAACTTCGCATGGAACACGGTCAACAAACCCGATTAATACCACCGTTGTTGGCATAGTTTGCTACGGTTTGTAGAATTTTTTTGTAATTTTAAAGTGATTGAGCCTATTTTGGGGTGGTAAGGGGTGGTTGGGGGTGATTTATAGAAGCCAAAGAAATTTAAGTTAGTTTGGCATAGTTTGCTATGGTTTGTAGCATTTTTTGTAATTTTAAAGTGATTGGGCTTATTTTGGGGTTGTAAGGGGTAGTTCGAGGTGATTTATGGTAGCCGAAGTAATTTAGGGGAGTTTGGCATAGTTTGCTACGGTTTGTAGAATTTTTTTGTAATTTTAAAGTGATTGAGCCTATTTTGGGGTGGTAAGGGGTGGTTGGGGGTGATTTATAGAAGCCAAAGAAATTTAAGTTAGTTTGGCATAGTTTGCTATGGTTTGTAGCATTTTTTGTAATTTTAAAGTGATTGGGCTTATTTTGGGGTGGTAAGGGGTAGTTGGGGGTGATTTATGGTAGCCGAAATAATTTAGGTGAGTTAGGCATAGTTTGCTATGATTTGTTGAATATTTTGTAATTTTAAAGTGATTGGGTTTATTTTGGGGTTGTAAGGGGTAGTTGGGGGTGATTTATGGAAGCCAAAGTAATTTAGATGAGTTTGGCATAGTTTGATATGGCTTGTAACATTTTTTGTAATTTTAAAGTGATTGGGCTGAGTTTGGGGTGGTAAGGGGTAGTTGGGGGTGATTTATGATGGCCGAAGTAATTTAAGTGAGTTTGGCATAGTTTGCTATGGTTTGTAGCATTTTTTGTAATTTTAAAGTGATTGGGTTTAGTTTGGGGTGGTAAGGGGTAGTTGGGGGTGATTTATGATAGCCGAAGTAATTTAAGTGAGTTTGGCATAGTTTGCTATGGTTTGTAGCATTTTTTGTAATTTTAAAGTGATTGGGTTTAGTTTGAGGTTGGTAAGGGGTAGTTGGGGGTGATTTATGGTAGCCGCAGTAATTTAAGTGAGTTTGGCATAGTTTGCTACGGTTTGTAGAATTTTTTTGTAATTTTAAACTGATTGAGCCTATTTTGGGGTGGTAAGGAGTAGTTGGGGGTGATTTATGGAAGCCAAAGTAATTTAGATGAGTTTGGCATAGTTTGATATGGCTTGTAACATTTTTTGTAATTTTAAAGTGATTGGGCTGAGTTTGGGGTGGTAAGGGGTAGTTGGGGGCGATTTATGATAGCCGAAGTAATTTAAGTGAGTTTGGCATAGTTTGCTATGGTTTGTAGCATTTTTTGTAATTTTAAAGTGATTGGGTTTAGTTTGTGGTTGGTAAGGGGTAGTTGGGGGTGATTTATGGTAGCCGCAGTAATTTAAGTGAGTTTGGCATAGTTTGCTATGGTTTGTAGCATTTTTTTGTAATTTTAAAGTGATTGAGCTTATTTTGGGGTGGTATGGGGTAGTTGGGGGTGATTTATGGTAGCCGAAGTAATTTAGGTGAGTTAGGCATAGTTTGCTATGGTTTGTAGCATTTTTGTAATTTTAAAGAGATTGGGCTTATTTTGGGGTAGTAAGGAGTTGTTGGGGGTGATTTATGTTAGCCGAAGTAATTTAGGTGAGTTAGGCATAGTTTGCTATGGTTTGTAGCATTTTTTGTAATTTTAATGTGATTGGGATGTGTTAGGGGTGGTAAGGGGTAGTTGGGGGTGATTTATGATAGCCGAAGTAATTTAAGTGAGTTTGGCATAGTTTGCTATGGTTTGTAGCATTTTTTGTAATTTTAAAGTGATTGGGTTTATTTTGGGGTTGTAAGGGGTAGTTGGGGGTGATTTATGGAAGCCAAAGTAATTTAGATGAGTTTGGCATAGTTTGATATGGCTTGTAACATTTTTTGTAATTTTAAAGTGATTGGGCTGAGTTTGGGGTGGTAAGGGGTAGTTGGGGGTGATTTATGATAGCCGAAGTAATTTAAGTGAGTTTGGCATAGTTTGCTATGGTTTGTAGCATTTTTTGTAATTTTAAAGTGATTGGGTTTAGTTTGTGGTTGGTAAGGGGTAGTTGGGGGTGATTTATGGTAGCCGCAGTAATTTAAGTGAGTTTGGCATAGTTTGCTACGGTTTGTAGAATTTTTTTGTAATTTTAAAGTGATTGAGCCTATTTTGGGGTGGTAAGGGGTAGTTGGGGGTGATTAATGGAAGCCAAAGTAATTTAGATGAGTTTGGCAAAGTTTGATATGGCTTGTAACATTTTTTGTAATTTTAAAGTGATTGGGCTGAGTTTGGGGTGGTGAGGGGTAGTTGGGGGTGATTTATGATAGCCGAAATAATTTAAGTGAGTTTGGCATAGTTTGCTATGGTTTGTAGCATTTTTTGTAATTTTAAAGTGATTGGGTTTAGTTTGTGGTTGGTAAGGGGTAGTTGGGGGTGATTTATGGTAGCCGCAGTAATTTAAGTGAGTTTGGCATAGTTTGCTATGGTTTGTAGCATTTTTTTGTAATTTTAAAGTGATTGAGCTTATTTTGGGGTGGTAAGGGGTAGTTGGGGGTGATTTATGGTAGCCGAAGTAATTTAGGTGAGTTAGGCATAGTTTGCTATGGTTTGTAGCATTTTTTGTAATTTTAAAGTGATTGGGCTTATTTTGGGATAGTAAGGGGTTGTTGGGGGTGATTTATGTTAGCCAAAGTAATTTAGGTGAGTTAGGCATAGTTTGCTATGGTTTGTAGCATTTTTTGTAATTTTAAAGTGATTGGGATGTGTTAGGGGTGGTAAGGGGTAGTTGGGGGTGATTTATGATAGCCGAAGTAATTTAAGTGAGTTTGGCATAGTTTGCTATGGTTTGTAGCATTTTTTGTAATTTTAAAGTTATTGGGCTTATTTTGGGGTAGTAAGGGGTAGTTGGGGGTGATTTATGTTAGCCGAAGTAATTTAGGTGAGTTAGGCATAGTTTGCTATGGTTTGTAGCATTTTTTGTAATTTTAAAGTGATTGGGATGAGTTAGGGGTGGTAAGGGGTAGTTGGGGGTGATTTATGATAGCCGAAGTAATTTAAGTGAGTTTGGCATAGTTTGGTATGGTTTGTAGAATTTTTTGTAATTTTAAAGTGATTGGGCTTATTTTGGGGTGGTAAGGGGTAGTTGGGGGTGATTTTTGGTAGACGAAATAATATGTGTGAGTTCGAAATAGTCTGCTATGGTTTGTGTCATTTTGTTTTATTTTAAACTGATTGGAGTTACTTGGGGTTGCTAAGGGGTGGTAAGGGATGATTTAAAATAACGGATCTAGTTTATGTCAGTTTGGCATAGTTCGGGAATTTTTTGGGGTTGATTAGGTAAAGTTTGCAGTGGTAAGAGATATTTGAGGATGTTTAATGTTGACGGATTAAATTTGGAGTGGTTTGGTAATTTTTAATTGAGTCACGGATCGACATTATAATTGAAATCAAAATTATAATTGAAATATCTGCGGCCTCGCTAGGTACGGCAAAAGTATGATCACGAAAGCAGAAACTCGACGTTGAAATTGTTTAGGTTAAATAAGTGCTTTTAATGTAAACCGGTCGCCCGTCGTCGAAGTTGTTTTGGCTAGATACGTGCTTCTAACATAAACACGGTCTCCGCGATCGGATAATTTTTTGTTTATTTTAGCCGGTTTTTATTGAATTACAAAGGAACCGGGCCGAATTTCGCAAAATCCCTTCTTAGTGTTCAGTTTCGGCACATGATACACCCGTGTCTAAAATTTCAAGTCTCCAGCCCTCACGGTTTGGGCTGTGGGTAGATTATGAATCAGTGTGTAGATGAATGAGTGTGTCAGTGAGGACACTTCGCTTTATATATATAGACTAGCTGAATGTACCCGGCGTTGCCCGGACGTAGATTAAATAAACGCAGTGTTGACAAAGTGGTGTATTTGTGATGTAGACTAATCGACATTATAATACAATTAAACAGGAATGCTCTACTTTTCCAATCACAAAATAAACAAATTTGCTGAAATTAACCTGCATTGCCAGGACCGGGTACTTCAATATGATTTGGAAAATTACGATAATTTCGTTTCTGGGTGCAAGCTCCTTTTTTTTACTCTTTTTCACTCTTCAAGAGAAGGAGAGTTGACAGAGAAGCTGAACTATTCCAAATTATTCCCATTTAGTTCTCTAACAACGTTAAAGAATGTCGTCGAAGAATGTTGAAATATATAAATACATAATTTCACACCATAAAAACGATGTATTTGGTGTAGTTTCGGATGATAAGGTTTTTTTGGGGATTGTTTTGAATGGTTATTGATGGTTGGCGGGGTTTAGCTTTGGCGGATTAAACGAAACTTTTGGTAATTTTAATGCGATTGGGTTTAGTTTGGCTTGGTAAGAAGTGGTTGGGGTGATATAGCGGAAGTCGAAGTAATTTATGCGAGTTTAGCGTAGTTTGCTTGTAATTCGTAATTTTTTTACATTTTAGGTTGATGTGGGGTAGTTTGGAATGGCAAGTGTATGATTTTTGAGAGTAGTTTGGAATGGTACATTATGTTTAGGGGTGTTTAACGTATTCAGGTAAAATATACAGAAAATTTGGTAATTTAAAAATGAACAATTATAGTGCGAACCTCTTGAGCTCTATTTTCGGTAATAAAATGCAATAGGAAAGATAGTAAAAAAGACTATTTCCATCACTTTTCAGAGGAATTATACGTGGTGGTATTTGTACCCCGCTTACTATTCCTCCATCTTAGTTATAAATAATGCAGAACAATAATGAACACAATGTACATAAAATAAATAGTGTAAATCGTGTATAAGCACACATTACTTATGATGTCAGTGAAATCCGGTAAAACTGCAAATTTCGGATTTTGGCCGGAGCAGGTTTGGTGAAGATCAAATACACCACTATCATTAAATGAACGTAAAAATTAGCGTACGGTATATAAGTGGAGACTGGTACGACGATGGTAATTTTTCGAAAATCGATTGGGGAGATATTTACTTAACGTCAAGAACAAATCGGGAATATTATATTAAAAAAATTAATTTAATAGCGATAGAACTTCGAATACTGATGCGTCGCCTCGACCTTGGCGTACCAGCGTTCCAGACGCTGAAGCAGCAATTTTAACAATTATATTAGGTGCACGTGCCTAGTGCGTATTAAAAGAATTTGGATTACCAAATAATACTCGCGCAGGTGTACTCGACTGGCCCGTCATAATTTGCACAAAATGAATTAACATACTAAAGTAAATAAATATTTTGACGGGAATGTGGTGGGTGTAAAAATCTTATTCGGCATCTCCGACATACTAACACTTGTTTATATTAACATGCATGCCTTCATGGACCTGTGACGAATTACAAACAAATATCTAAATTGTGTTCAAGTGTTCCATTTGATTTCGTTTCTGGATGCAAGCGGTTTTTTTCACTCTTGTCAGTCTGAACTTATTACATAGTGATATTTTCACATCCAAATGCCCTAAATTTATTTTGCCGCTGATTTCAAAAATTTTTCTGGAAGGAAAGTAGTCAGCAGTGGGGCTCGTCAGGGGTGGCAGGGTTGGCAGTGCCACTCCAAGTATAAATTTACTATCGAACACAAAATTAGTTCTGTAATTCAGTTGCAGAATTATGAATTTTTCAGATATTTTCACGAAAATTTAGCGCTTATGGTATGAATGTCAGTGATATCTGGTACATACAACGGTGAAAATTTCGGGGCAAATTTGGTGAAAAACAAATACACCACTATCATTAACTAAACGTAAAAATTAGCGTACAAATATAATTGGAGTCCGGTCCGATGCTGATAATTTTTCGAAAATTGATTGGGGGCAGATTTGGTTAACGCGAGGATCAAATGTTAAATTAAAATACTTTATTTGATAGCGGTAGACCTTCGAACACTGATGCGTCGCCTCATCGAATTTGGCGACTTTGCGAACAGTTTCCGACGCTGGAGCAGCAATTTTCACAATTGTAGTTGTGTTAAAATTAAACACCGCGATCGAGTACTGCTCCACACGCTGAACCAGCAATTCTCAAATTCTAAGAAACGATAAGAAAGGCTTATCCAACGCTTGGTATGTGCGAATTTCTGCATAGACACTCAATCAAACTAAATCGAGCATCGCCTTTTCACGTTTCTGACCTTGCCCTTGACGTGGCAGGCTCCAGCTGCTTCAATAATGTAAAAATCTTATTCGGCCTCTCCAATAAACTCACATTTGTTTACATTAACACGCGTTCCCTCATGGACTTGTGACGAATTACAAACAAATATTTCAAATTCAAGTGTTCCATTTAATTTCGTTTCTGGGTGCAAGCTCCTTTCTTTTCACTCTAGTCAGTCTAAACTTATTACACAGAGTTATATTTTCAAATCCAGGCGCCCTAAAGAATTTTGTCGTTGTTTTCAAAAGTTTCAAGAGAAGGAGAGTTGACATAGAAGCTAAATTATTCCAAATTATTCCCATTTAGTTCTCTGACAACGTTAAAGACAATGTTGAAATATATAAATACAACATTTTACACCATAAAAACGAAGTATTTAGGAATTATGTATAAAAAAAGTCGAATTTATTCTTCGCTCTTGAGCTCTATTTCCGGTATTAAAAATGCAATAGGAAAGATAGTAAGAAAGACTATTTCCATCACTTTTCACGGGAATTATACGTGGTGGTATTTGTTCTTCGCTTACTATTAGATTTTCAAACTGCTCCATCTTAGTTATAAATAATGCAGAACAATAATGAACGCAATGTACGTAAAATAAATAGTGTAAATAAATCGTGTATAAGCATACAATACTTAAGCTTATGATGTCAGTGAAAATTTCGGATTTCGGCCGGAGCAGGTTTGGTGAAGAACAAATACACCGCTATCATTAACTGAACGTAAAAATTAGCGTACGAAAATAAGTGAAGTCCGGTCCGACGCTGGAAATTTTTCGAAAATCGATTGGGGAGAGTTTTGGTTAACGGCAAGAACAAATCGGGAATATTATATTTAAATAATTTATTTAATATCGATAGAACTTCACAATTATATGAGGTGCACGTGCCTAGTGCGTATAAAAACAATTTGGATAACAAAAGAGATTAATTTGTATGTACCAAATAATACTCGCACAGGTGTACTCGTATGGCCCGTCATAATTTTCACAAAATCAATTTAAGAAATTAACATTCTAAAGTAAATAAATTTTTTGACAGGAATGTTAAAAATCTTATTCGGTCTCTCCGACAAACTAACACTTGTTTACGTTAACATGCATTCCTTCATGGACCTGTGACGAATTGCAAACAAATATCGAAATTTCAAGTGTTCCATGTCAGTCTGAACTTATTACACAGTGATATTTTCACATTCAGGCGCCCTAAATTATTTTGACGTTGATTTATAAAGTTTCCCTGGAAGGAGAGTAGTCAGCAGGTGCCTCGTCAGAGGTGGCAGGGTTGGCAGTGCCACTCCAAATATAAATTTACTATCGAACACAAAGATAGTTCTGATTCAATTGCAGAATTTCGAATTTTTCAGATATTTTTACGAAACTCTAGCGCTTACACCGCCTTTATACCTCTTTAAAGTTAAAAACCATAGAGCTGTTTATACAAATGCACGCATGTTGAAAAGGTAGGGCTTGCCCCGTCAGCGTGTTGCAATTCAGAAATACCTTTATGTTTGCATCTCAACTGGAACAAATATTTATTGGAAGGTGGAAGAGAATCAAAATAGGTATCAGCATATTTAATATTCAGAATAACGACTATTAGTCGGAACAATATATTTTATGTGCAGATATTTATTAATATTTTATGATTTAATACGATAAGGCATTTATAAATAACACAACCAAATAGAAGATTTTGATTGAAAACGATTATTAATTTATGGTAGCCGAAGTAACTTAAGTGAGTTTGGCATAGCTTGCTATGTTTTGTAGCATTTTTGTAATTTTAAAGTAATTAGGCTAATTTTGGGGCGGTAAGGGGTAGTTGGGGGTGGGTAATTTAGGTGAGTTTGGTATAGTTTGCTATGGTTTGTAGCATTTTTTGTAATTTTAAAGTGATTGGGCTTAGTTTGGGGTGGTAAGGGGTAGTTGGGGGTGATTTATGGTAGCCGAAGTAATTTAGGTGAGTTAGGCATAGTTTGCTATGGTTTGTAGCATTTTTTGTAATTTTAAAGTGATTGGGCTTATTTTGGGGTAGTAAGGGGTTGTTGGGGGTGATTTATGTTAGCCGAAGTAATTTAGGTGAGTTAGGCATAGTTTGCTATGGTTTGTAGCATTTTTTTGTAATTTTAAAGTGATTGGGCTTATTTTGGGGGTGGTAAGGGGTAGTTGGGGGTGATTTATGGTAGCCGAAGTAATTTAGGTGAGTTGTTTGCTATGATTTGTTGAATATTTTGTAATTTTAAAGTGATTGGGCTTTTTTTGGGGTAGTAAGGGGTTGTTGGGGGTGATTTATAGAAGCCAAAGTAATTTAAGTGAGTTTGGCATAGTTTGCTATGGTTTGTAGCATTTTTTGTAATTTTAAAGTGATTGGGCTTATTTTGGGATGGTAAGGGGTAGTTGGGGGTGATTTATGGTAGCCGAAGTAATTTAGGTGAGTTAGGCATAGTTTGCTATAATTTGTTGAATATTTTGTAATTTTAAAGTGATTGGGTTTATTTTGGGGGTGGTAAGGGGTAGTTCGGGGTGATTTATGGTAGCCGAAGTAATTTAGGGGAGTTTGGCATAGTTTGCTACGGTTTGTAGAATTTTTTTGTAATTTTAAAGTGATTGGGCTTTTTTTGGGGTAGTAAGGGGTTGTTGGGGGTGATTTATAGAAGCCAAAGTAATTTAAGTGAGTTTGGCATAGTTTGCTATGGTTTGTAGCATTTTTTGTAATTTTAAAGTGATTGGGCTTATTTTGGGGTGGTAAGGGGTAGTTGGGGGTGATTTATGGTAGCCGAAATAATTTAGGTGAGTTAGGCATAGTTTGCTATGGTTTGTAGCATTTTTTTGTAATTTTAAAGTGATTGGGCTTATTTTGGGGTAGTAAGGGGTTGTTGGGGGTGATTTATGTTAGCCGAAGTAATTTAGGTGAGTTTGGCATAGTTTGCTACGGTTTGTAGCATTTTTTGTAATTTTAAAGTGATTGGGATGAGTTAGGGGTGGTAAGGGGTAGTTGGGGGTGATTTATGATAGCCGAAGTAATTTAAGTGAGTTTGGCATAGTTTGCTATGGTTTGTAGCATTTTTTGTAATTTTAAAGTGATTGGGCTTATTTTAGGGTGGTAAGGGGTAGTTGGGGGTGATTTATGGTAGCCGAAGTAATTTAGGTGAGTTAGGCATAGTTTGCTATGGTTTGTAGCATTTTTTTGTAATTTTAAAGTGATTGGGCTTATTTTGGGGTAGTAAGGGGTTGTTGGGGGTGATTTATGTTAGCCGAAGTAATTTAAGTGAGTTTGGCATAGTTTGGTATGGTTTGTAGAATTTTTTGTAATTTTAAAGTGATTGGGCTTATTTTGGGGTTGTAAGGGGTAGTTGGGGGTGATTTATGGTAGCCGAAGTAATTTAGAGGAGTTTGGCACAGTTTGCTACGGTTTGTAGAATTTTTTGTAATTTTAAAGTGATTGAGCCTATTTTGTGGAGGTAAGGGGTAGTTGGGGGTGATTAATGGAAGCCGAAGTAATTTAGATGAGTTTGGCATAGTTTGATATTGCTTGTAACATTTTTTGTAATTTTAAAGTGATTGGGCTGAGTTTGGGGCGGTAAGGGGTAGTTGGGGGTGATTTATGGTAGCCGAAGTAATTTAGGTGAGTTAGGGATAGTTTGCTATGATTTGTGTCATTTTGTTTTATTTTAAAGTGATTGGAGTTACTTGGGGTTGCTAAAGGGTGGTAAGGGATGATTTAAGATAACGGATCTAATTTATGTCAGTTTGGCTTAGTTCGGGAATTTTTTGGGGTTGATTTGGTAAAGTTTGCGGTGGTAAGAGATATTTGAGGATGTTTAATGTTGACGGATTAAATTTGGAGTGATTTGGTAATTTTTAATTGAGTCACGGATCGACATTATAATTGAAATCAAAATTATAATTGAAATATCGGCGGCCTCGCTAGGTACGGCAAAAGTATGATCACGAAAGCAGAAACTCGACGTTGAAATTGTTTAGGTTAAATAAGTGCTTTTAATGTAAACCGGTCGCCCGTCGTCGAAGTTGTTTTGGCTAGATACGTGCTTCTAACATAAACACGGTCTCCGCGATCGGATCGTTTTTTGTTTATTTTAGCCGGTTTTTATTGAATTACAAAGGAACCGGGCCGAATTTCGCAAAATCCCTTCTTAGTGTTCAGTTTCGGCACATGATACACCCGTGTCTAAAATTTCAAGTCGCCAGCCCTCACGGTTTGGGCTGTGGGTTGTCGGTGAATCAGTGAATGTGTAGATGTGTAGATGAGTGTGTCAGTGAGGACACTTCGCTTTATATATATAGATTGGGTTTAGTTTGTTTTGGTAAGGGTTAGTTGGTGATGATTTAGAGTAGCCGAAGTAATTTAGGTGAGTCTGGCATAGTTTGTTATGATTTGTACACCTTTTTTTGTAATTTTAAGATGATATGGTTTGGTTTGTTGTGGTAAGGGAAAGTTGGTGGGGGTTTACGGTAGCCAAAGTAATTTAGGTGATTATGGTATTTGTTATGATTTTTAGCATTTTGTTGTAATTTTAAAGTGATTGGGCTTAGTTTGTTGCTGTAAAGTGTAGTTGGGGGTGATTTTTGATAGCCGAAGTAATTTAGGTGAGTTTGGCATAGTTTGCTATGGTTAGTAGCATTTTTTTGTAATTTAAAAGTGATTGGGTTTAGTTTGTTGTGGTAAGGGTTAATTGGTGATGATTTATGGTAGCCGAAATAATTTAGGTGAGTTTGGCATTGTTTGCTATGGTTACTAGCATTTTTTTGTAATTTAAAAGTGATTGGGTTTAGTTTGTTGTGGTAAAGGTTAGTTGGTGATGATTTAGAGTAGCCGAAGTAATTTAGGTTAACAACGGTGGTATTAATCGGGTTTGTTGACCGTGTTCCATGCGAAGTTCCATGAGGGGGGGTGTAGTGAGCGCCCCGAGAGGCTAACTCAGCAAGTGATCCCCATGAATCTCTGCCAAACGTTTCGTCCACAGCTGCGGTGGACATCTTCAGTGGCGGTGTGGTCGTGGTCGAAGTACTCTCCCAGATGTCACAGTCGCGACTGGCCAGTCGCGACTGTGACAGCTGGGAGAGTACTTCGACCACGACCACACCGCCACTGAAGATGTCCACCGCAGCTGTGGACGAAACGTTTGGCAGAGATTCATGGGGATCACTTGCTGAGTTAGCCTCTCGGGGCGCTCACTACACCCCCCCTCATGGAACTTCGCATGGAACACGGTCAACAAACCCGATTAATACCACCGTTGTTGACAACACCGACCGTGAAAGCCTACACACTTTTATAATTTAGGTTAGTTTGGCATAGTTTGTTATGATTTGTACACCTTTTTTTGTAATTTTAAGATGATATGGTATGGTTTGCTGTGGTAAGGGATAGTTGGGGGTGATTTACGGTAGCCGAAGTAATTTAGGTGATTCTTGTATAGTTTGTTATGATTTTTAGCATTTTTTTGTAATTTTAAAATGATTGGGCTTAGTTTGTTGCTGTAAAGTGTAGTTGGGGGTGATTTTTGATAGCCGAAGTAATTTAGGTGAGTTTGGCATAGTTTGCTATGGTTAGTAGCATTTTTTTGTAATTTAAAAGTGATTGGGTTTAGTTTGTTGTGGTAAGGGTTAGTTGGTGAAAATTTATGGTAGCCGAAGTAATTTAGGTGAGTTTGGCATAGTTTGCTATGGTTACTAGCATTTTTTTGTAATTTAAAAGTGATTGGGTTTAGTTTGTTGTGGTAAGGGTTAGTTGGTGATGATTTAGAGTAGCCGAAGTAATTTAGGTGAGTCTGGCATAATTTGTTATGATTTGTACACCTTTTTTTGTAATTTTGAGATGATATGGTTTGGTTTGTTGTGGTAAGGGATAGTTGGGGGTGATTTACGGTAGCCGAAGTAATGTAATTGATTCTGGTATAGTTTGTTATGATTTTTAGCATTTTTTTGTAATTTTAAAGTGATTGGGCTTAGTTTGTTGCTGTAAAGTGTAGTTGGGGGTGATTTTTGATAGCCGAAGTAATTTAGGTGAGTTTGGCATAGTTTGCTATGGTTAGTAGCATTTTTTTGTAATTTAAAAGTGATTGGGTTTAGTTTGTTGTGGTAAGGGTTAGTTGGTGATGATTTATGGTAGCCGAAGTAATTTAGGTGAGTTTGGCATAGTTTGCTATGGTTACTAGCATTTTTTTGTAATTTAGAAGTGATTGGGTTTAGTTTGTTTTGGTAAGGATTAGTTGGTGATGATTTAGAGTAGCCGAAGTAATTTAGGTGAGTCTGGCATAGTTTGTTATGATTTGTACACCTTTTTTTTAATTTTAAGATGATATGGTTTGGTTTGTTGTGGTAAGGGAAAGTTGGGGGGGGGTTTACGGTAGCCGAAGTAATTTAGGTGATTCTGGTATTTGTTATGATTTTTAGCATTTTGTTGTAATTTTAAAGTGATTGGGCTTAGTTTGTTGCTGTAAAGTGTAGTTGGGGGTGATTTTTGATAGCCGAAGTAATTTAGGTGAGTTTGGCATAGTTTGCTATGGTTAGTAGCATTTTTTTGTAATTTAAAAGTGATTGGGTTTAGTTTGTTGTGGTAAGGGTTAATTGGTGATGATTTATGGTAGCCGAAGTAACTTAGGTGAGTTTGGCATAGTTTGCTATGGTTACTAGCATTTTTTTGTAATTTAAAAGTGATTGGGTTTAGTTTGTTGTGGTAAGGGTTAGTTGGTGATGATTTTGAGTAGCCGAAGTAATTTAGGTGAGTCTGGCATAGTTTGTTATGATTTGTACACCTTTTTTCGTAATTTTAAGATGATATGGTTTGGCTTGTTGTTGTAAGGGATAGTTGGGGGTGATTTACGGTAGCCGAAGTAATTTAGGTGATTCTGGTATAGTTTGTTATGATTCATAGCATTTTTTTGTAATTTTAAAATGATTGGGCTTAGTTTGTTGCTGTAAAGTGTAGTTGGGGGTGATTTTTGATAGCCGAAGTAACTTAGGTAAGTTTGGCATAGTTTGCTATGGTTAGTAGCATTTTTTTGTAATTTAAAAGTGATTGGGTTTAGTTTGTTGTGGTAAGGGTTAGTTGGTGATGATTTATGGTAGCCGAAGTAATTTAGGTGAGTTTGGCATAGTTTGCTATGGTTACTAGCATTTTTTGTAATTTAAATGTGATTGGGTTTAGTTTGTTGTGGTAAGGGTTAGTTGGTGATGATTTTGAGTAGCTGAAGTAATTTAGGTGAGTCTGGCATAGTTTGTTATGATTTGTACACCTTTTTTCGTAATTTTAAGATGATATGGTTTGGCTTGTTGTGGTAAGGGATAGTTGGGGGTGATTTACGGTAGCCGAAGTAATTTAGGTGATTCTGGTATAGTTTGTTATGATTTTTAGCATTTTTTTGTAATTTTAAAGTGATTGGGCTTAGTTTGTTGCTGTAAAGTCTAGTTGGGGGTGATTTTTGATAACCCTAAGTAATTTAGGTGTGTTTGGCATAGTTTGCATTGGTTATTAGCTCTTTTTTATATTTTAAAAGTGATTAGGTTTAGTTTGTTGTGGTAAGGGTTAGTTGGTGATGATTTATGGTAGCCGAAGTAATTTAGGTGAGTTTGGCATAGTTTGCTATGGTTACTAGCATTTTTTTGTAATTTAAAAGTGATTGGGTTTAGTTTGTTGTGGTCAGGGTTAGTTGGTGATGATTTAGAGTAGCCGAAGTAATTTAGGTGAATCTGGCATAGTTTGTTATGATTTGTACACCTTTTTTTGTAATTTTAAGATGATATGGTTTGGTTTGTTGTGGTAAGGGAAAGTTGGGGGTGGTTTATGGTAGCCGAAGTAATTTAGGTGATTCTGGTATTTGTTATGATTTTTAGCATTTTTTTGTAATTTTAAAGTGATTGGGTTTAGTTTGTTGTGGTAAGGGTTAGTTGGTGATGATTTATGGTAGCCGAAGTAATTTAGGTGAGTTTGGCATAGTTTGCTATGGTTACTAGCATTTTTTTGTAATTTAAAAGTGATTGGGTTTAGTTTGTTGTGGTAAGGGTTAGTTGGTGATGATTTAGAGTAGCCGAAGTAATTTAGGTGAGTCTGGCATAGTTTGTTATGATTTGTACACCTTTTTTTGTAATTTTAAGATGATATGGTTTGGTTTGTTGTGGTAAGGGATAGTTGGGGGTGATTTACGGTAGCCGAAGTAATTTAGGTGATTCTGGTATAGTTTGCTATGATTTTTAGCATTTTTTTGTAATTTTAAAGTGATTGGGCTTAGTTTGTTGCTGTAGAGTGTAGTTGGGGGTGATTTTTGATAGCCGAAGTAATTTAGGTGAGTTTGGCATAGTTTGCTATGGTTAGTAGCATTTTTTTGTAATTTAAAAGTGATTGGGTTTAGTTTGTTGTGGTAAGGTTTAGTTGGTGATGATTTATGGTAGCCGAAGTAATTTAGGTGAGTTTGGCATAGTTTGCTATAGTTACTTGCATTTTTTTGTAATTTAAAAGTGATTGGGTTTAGTTTGTTGTGGTAAGGGTTAGTTGGTGATGATTTAGAGTAGCCGAAGTAATTTAAGTGAGTCTGGCATAGTTTGTTATGATTTGTACACCTTTTTTTTGTAATTTTAAGATGATATGGTTTGGTTTGTTGTGGTAAGGGATAGTTGGGGGTGATTTACGGTAGCCGAAGTAATTTAGGTGATTCTGGTATAGTTTGTTATGATTCATAGCATTTTTTTGTAATTTTAAAATGATTGGGCTTAGTTTGTTGCTGTAAAGTGTAGTTGGGGGTGATTTTTGATAGCCGAAGTAACTTAGGTAAGTTTGGCATAGTTTGCTATGGTTAGTAGCATTTTTTTGTAATTTAAAAGTGATTGGGTTTAGTTTGTTGTGGTAAGGGTTAGTTGGTGATGATTTATGGTAGCCGAAGTAATTTAGGTGAGTTTGGCATAGTTTGCTATGGTTACTAGCATTTTTTGTAATTTAAATGTGATTGGGTTTAGTTTGTTGTGGTAAGGGTTAGTTGGTGATGATTTTGAGTAGCTGAAGTAATTTAGGTGAGTCTGGCATAGTTTGTTATGATTTGTACACCTTTTTTCGTAATTTTAAGATGATATGGTTTGGCTTGTTGTGGTAAGGGATAGTTGGGGGTGATTTACGGTAGCCGAAGTAATTTAGGTGATTCTGGTATAGTTTGTTATGATTTTTAGCATTTTTTTGTAATTTTAAAGTGATTGGGCTTAGTTTGTTGCTGTAAAGTCTAGTTGGGGGTGATTTTTGATAACCCTAAGTAATTTAGGTGTGTTTGGCATAGTTTGCATTGGTTATTAGCTCTTTTTTATATTTTAAAAGTGATTAGGTTTAGTTTGTTGTGGTAAGGGTTAGTTGGTGATGATTTATGGTAGCCGAAGTAATTTAGGTGAGTTTGGCATAGTTTGCTATGGTTACTAGCATTTTTTTGTAATTTAAAAGTGATTGGGTTTAGTTTGTTGTGGTCAGGGTTAGTTGGTGATGATTTAGAGTAGCCGAAGTAATTTAGGTGAATCTGGCATAGTTTGTTATGATTTGTACACCTTTTTTTGTAATTTTAAGATGATATGGTTTGGTTTGTTGTGGTAAGGGAAAGTTGGGGGTGGTTTATGGTAGCCGAAGTAATTTAGGTGATTCTGGTATTTGTTATGATTTTTAGCATTTTTTTGTAATTTTAAAGTGATTGGGTTTAGTTTGTTGTGGTAAGGGTTAGTTGGTGATGATTTATGGTAGCCGAAGTAATTTAGGTGAGTTTGGCATAGTTTGCTATGGTTACTAGCATTTTTTTGTAATTTAAAAGTGATTGGGTTTAGTTTGTTGTGGTAAGGGTTAGTTGGTGATGATTTAGAGTAGCCGAAGTAATTTAGGTGAGTCTGGCATAGTTTGTTATGATTTGTACACCTTTTTTGTAATTTTAAGATGATATGGTTTGGTTTGATGTGGTAAGGGATAGTTGGGGGTGATTTACGGTAGCCGAAATAATTTAGGTGATTCTGGTATAGTTTGCTATGATTTTTAGCATTTTTTTGTAATTTTAAAGTGATTGGGCTTAGTTTGTTGCTGTAGAGTGTAGTTGGGGGTGATTTTTGATAGCCGAAGTAATTTAGGTGAGTTTGGCATAGTTTGCTATGATTAGTAGCATTTTTTTGTAATTTAAAAGTGATTGGGTTTAGTTTGTTGTGGTAAGGTTTAGTTGGTGATGATTTATGGTAGCCGAAATAATTTAGGTGAGTTTGGCATAGTTTGCTATAGTTACTTGCATTTTTTTGTAATTTAAAAGTGATTGGGTTTAGTTTGTTGTGGTAAGGGTTAGTTGGTGATGATTTAGAGTAGCCGAAGTAATTTAAGTGAGTCTGGCATAGTTTGTTATGATTTGTACACCTTTTTTTGTAATTTTAAGATGATATGGTTTGGTTTGTTGTGGTAAGGGATAGTTGGGGGTGATTTACGGTAGCCGAAGTAATTTAGGTGATTCTGGTATAGTTTGTTATGATTTTTAGCATTTTTTTGTAATTTTAAAGTGATTGGGCTTAATTTGCTGCTGTAAAGTGTAGTTGGGGGTGATTTTTGATAGCCGAAGTAATTTAGGTGAGTTTGGCATAGTTTGCTATGGTTAGTAGCATTTTTTTGTAATTTAAAAGTGATTGGGATTAGTTTGTTGTGGTAAGGGTTAGTTGGTGATGATTCATGGTAGCCGAAGTAATTTAGGTGAGTTTGGCATAGTTTGCTTTGGTTACTAGCATTTTTTTGTAATTTAAAAGTGATTGGGTTTAGTTTGTTGTGGTAAGGGTTAGTTGGTGATGATTTAGAGTAGCCGAAGTAATTTAGGTGAGTCTGGCATAGTTTGTTATGATTTGTACACCTTTTTTTGTAATTTTAAGATGATATGGTTTGGTTTGTTGTGGTAACGGATAGTTGGGGGTGATTTACGGTAGCCGAAGTAATTTAGGTGACTCTGGTATAGTTTGTTATGATTTTTAGCATTTTTTTTGTAATTTTAAAGTGATTGGGCTTAGTTTGTTGCTGTAAAGTGTAGTTGGGGGTGATTTTTGATAGCCGAAGTAATTTAGGTGAGTTTGGCATAGTTTGCAATGGTTAGTAGCATTTTTTTGTATTTTAAAAGTGATTGGGTTTAGTTTGTTGTGGTAAGGGTTAGTTGGTGTTGATTTATGGAAGTCGAAGTAATTTAGGTGAGTTTGGCATAGTTTGCTATGGTTACTAGCATTTTTTTTGTAATTTAAAAGTGATTGGGTTTAGTTTGTTTTGGTAAGGGTTAGTTCGTGATGATTTATGGTAGCCGAAGTAATTTAGGTGAGTTTGGCATAGTTTGCTATGGTTACTAGCATTTTTTTGTAATTTAAAAGTGATTGGGTTTAGTTTGTTGTGGTAAGGGTTAGTTGGTGATGATTTAGAGTAGCCGAAGTAATTTAGGTGAGTCTGGCATAGTTTGTTATGATTTGTACACCTTTTTTTGTAATTTTAAGATGATATGGTTTGGTTTGTTGTGTTAAGGGTTAGTTGGTAATGATTTATGGTAGCCGAAGTAATTTAGGTGAGTTTGGCATAGTTTGCTATGGTTACTAGCAATTTTTTGTAATTTAAAAGTGATTGGGTTTAGTTTGTTGCTGTAAAGTGTAGTTGGGTGTGATTTTTAATAGCCGATGTAATTTAGGTGAGTTTGGCATAGTTTGCTGTGGTTAGTAGCATTTTTTTGTAATTTAAAAGTGATTGGGTTTAGTTTGTTGTGGTAAGGGTTAGTTGATGATGATTTATGGTAGTCGAAGTAATTTAGGTGAGTTTGGCATAGTTTGCTATGGTTACTAGCATTTTTTTGTAATTTAAAAGTGATTGGGTTTAGTTTGTTGTGGTAAGGGTCAGTTGGTGATGATTTAGAGTAGCCGAAGTAATTTAGGTGAGTCTGGCATAGTTTGTTATGATTTGTACACCTTTTTTTGTAATTTTAAGATGATATGGTTTGGTTTGTTGTGGTAAGGGATAGTTGGGGGTGATTTACGGTAGCCGAAGTAATTTAGGTGATTCTGGTATAGTTTGTTATGATTTTTAGCATTTTTTTGTAATTTTAAAGTGATTGGGCTTAGTTTGTTGCTGTAAAGTGTAGTTGGGGGTGATTTTTCATAGCCGAAGAAATTTAGGTGAGCTTGGCATAGTTTGCTATGGTTAGTAGCATTTTTTTGTAATTTAAAAGTGATTGGGTTTAGTTTGTTGTGGTAAGGGTTAGTTGGTGATGATTTATGGTAGCCGAAGTAATTTAGGTGAATTTGGCATAGTTTGCTATGGTTACTAGCATTTTTTTGTAATTTAAAAGTGATTGGGTTTACTTTGTTGTGGTAAGGGTTAGTTGGTGATGATTTAGAGTAGCCGAAGTAATTTAGGTGAGTCTGGCATAGTTTGTTATGATTTGTACACCTTTTTTTGTAATTTTAAGATGATATGGTGTGGTTTGTTGTGGTAAGAGTTAGTTGGTGATGATTTATGGTAGCCGAAGTAATTTAGGTGAGTTTGGCATAGTTTGCCATGGTTACTAGCATTTTTTTGTAATTTAAAAGTGATTGGGTTTAGTTTGTTGTGGTAAGGGTTAGTTGGTGATGATTTAGAGTAGCCGAAGTAATTTACGTGACTCTGGCATAGCTTGTTATGATTTGTACACCTTTTTTTGTAATTTTAAGATTATATGGTTTGGTTTGTTGTGGTAAGGGATAATTGGGGGTGATTTACGGTAGCCGAAGTAATTTAGGTGATTCTGGTATAGTTTGTTATGATTTTTAGCATTTTTTTGTAACTTTAAAATGATTGAAACAAACTAAGCCAGTTTGTTGCTGTAAAGTATAGTTGGGGGTGATTTTTGATAGCCGAAGTAATTTAGGTGAGTTTGGCATAGTTTGCAATGGTTAGTAGCATTTTTTTGTAATTTAAAAGTGATTGGGTTTAGTTTGTTGTGGTAAGGGTTAGTTGGTGATGATTTAGAGTAGCCGAAGTAATCTAGGTGAGTCTGGCATAGTTTGTTATGATTTGTACACCTTTTTTTGTAATTTTAAGATGATATGGTTTGGTTTGTTGTGTTAAGGGTTAGTTGGTGTTGATTTACGGTAGCCGAAGTAATTTAGGTGATCCTGGTATAGTTTGTTATGATTTTTAGCATTTTTTTGTAATTTTAAAGTGATTGGGCTTAGTTTGTTGCTGTGTAAAGTGTAGTTGGGGGTGATTTTTGATAGCCGAAGTAATTTAGGTGAGTTTGGCATAGTTTGCTATGGTTAGTAGCATTTTTTTGTAATTTAAAAGTGATTGGGTTTAGTTTGTTGTGGTAAGGGTTAGTTGGTGTTGATTTATGGTAGTTGAAATAATTTAAATGAGTTTGGCATAGTTTGCTATGGTTAGTAGCATTTTTTTGTAAATTAAAAGTGATTGGGTTTAGTTTGTTGTGGTAAGGGTTAGTTGGTGTTGATTTATGGTAGTTGAAGTAATTTAAATGAGTTTGGCATAGTTTGCTATGGTTACTAGCATTTTTTGGTAATTTAAAAGTGATTGGGTTTAGTTTGTTGTGGTAAGGGTTAGTTGGTGATGATTTATGGTAGCCGAAGTAATTTAGGTGAGTTTGGCATAGTTTGCTATGGTTACTAGCATTTTTTTGTAATTTAAAAGTGATTGGGTTTAGTTTGTTGTGGTAAGGGTTAGTTGGTGATGATTTAGAGTAGCCGAAGTAATCTAGGTGAGTCTGGCATAGTTTGTTATGATTTGTACACCTTTTTTTGTAATTTTAAGATGATATGGTTTGGTTTGTTGTGTTAAGGGTTAGTTGGTGATGATTTATGGTAGCCGAAGTAATTTAGGTGAGTTTGGCATAGTTTGCTATGGTTACTAGCATTTTTTTGTAATTTAAAAGTGATTGGGTTTAGTTTGTTGTGGTAAGGGTTAGTTTGTGATGATTTAGAGTAGCCGAAGTAATTTAGGTGAGTCTGGCATAGTTTGTTATGATTTGTACACCTTTTTTTGTAATTTTAAGATGATATGGTTTGGTTTGTTGTGGTAAGGGATAGTTGGGGGTGATTTACGTTAGCCGAAGTAATTTAGGTGATTCTGGTATAGTTTGTTATGATTTTTAGCATTTTTTTGTAATTTTAAAGTGATTGGGCTTAGTTTGTTGCTGTAAAGTGTAGTTGGGGGTGATTTTTGTTAGCCGAAGTAATTTAGGTGAGTTTGGCATAGTTTGCTATGGTTACTAGCATTTTTTTGTAATTTAAAAAAGATTGGGTTTAGTTTGTTGTGGTAAGGGTTAGTTTGTGATGATTTAGAGTAGCCGAAGTAATTTAGGTGAGTCTGGCATAGTTTGTTATGATTTGTACACCTTTTTTTGTAATTTTAAGATGATATGGTTTGGTTTGTTGTGGTAAGGGATAGTTGGGGGTGATTTACGTTAGCCGAAGTAATTTAGGTGATTCTGGTATAGTTTGTTATGATTTTTAGCATTTTTTTGTAATTTTAAAGTGATTGGGCTTAGTTTATTGCTGTAAAGTGTAGTTGGGGGTGATTTTTGTTAGCCGAAGTAATTTAGGTGAGTTTGGCATAGTTTGCTATGGTTAGTAGCATTTTTTTGTAATTTAAAAGTGATTGGGATTAGTTTGTTGTGGTAAGGGTTAGTTGGTGATGATTCATGGTAGCCGAAGTAATTTAGGTGAGTTTGGCATAGTTTGCTTTGGTTACTAGCATTTTTTTGTAATTTAAAAGTGATTGGGTTTAGTTTGTTGTGGTAAGGGTTAGTTGGTGATGATTTAGAGTAGCCGAAGTAATTTAGGTGAGTCTGGCATAGTTTGTTATGATTTGTACACCTTTTTTTGTAATTTTAAGATGATATGGTTTGGTTTGTTGTGGTAACGGATAGTTGGGGGTGATTTACGGTAGCCGAAGTAATTTAGGTGACTCTGGTATAGTTTGTTATGATTTTTAGCATTTTTTTTGTAATTTTAAAGTGATTGGGCTTAGTTTGTTGCTGTAAAGTGTAGTTGGGGGTGATTTTTGATAGCCGAAGTAATTTAGGTGAGTTTGGCATAGTTTGCAATGGTTAGTAGCATTTTTTTGTATTTTAAAAGTGATTGGGTTTAGTTTGTTGTGGTAAGGGTTAGTTGGTGTTGATTTATGGAAGTCGAAGTAATTTAGGTGAGTTTGGCATAGTTTGCTATGGTTACTAGCATTTTTTTTGTAATTTAAAAGTGATTGGGTTTAGTTTGTTTTGGTAAGGGTTAGTTCGTGATGATTTATGGTAGCCGAAGTAATTTAGGTGAGTTTGGCATAGTTTGCTATGGTTACTAGCATTTTTTTGTAATTTAAAAGTGATTGGGTTTAGTTTGTTGTGGTAAGGGTTAGTTGGTGATGATTTAGAGTAGCCGAAGTAATTTAGGTGAGTCTGGCATAGTTTGTTATGATTTGTACACCTTTTTTTGTAATTTTAAGATGATATGGTTTGGTTTGTTGTGTTAAGGGTTAGTTGGTAATGATTTATGGTAGCCGAAGTAATTTAGGTGAGTTTGGCATAGTTTGCTATGGTTACTAGCAATTTTTTGTAATTTAAAAGTGATTGGGTTTAGTTTGTTGCTGTAAAGTGTAGTTGGGTGTGATTTTTAATAGCCGATGTAATTTAGGTGAGTTTGGCATAGTTTGCTGTGGTTAGTAGCATTTTTTTGTAATTTAAAAGTGATTGGGTTTAGTTTGTTGTGGTAAGGGTTAGTTGATGATGATTTATGGTAGTCGAAGTAATTTAGGTGAGTTTGGCATAGTTTGCTATGGTTACTAGCATTTTTTTGTAATTTAAAAGTGATTGGGTTTAGTTTGTTGTGGTAAGGGTCAGTTGGTGATGATTTAGAGTAGCCGAAGTAATTTAGGTGAGTCTGGCATAGTTTGTTATGATTTGTACACCTTTTTTTGTAATTTTAAGATGATATGGTTTGGTTTGTTGTGGTAAGGGATAGTTGGGGGTGATTTACGGTAGCCGAAGTAATTTAGGTGATTCTGGTATAGTTTGTTATGATTTTTAGCATTTTTTTGTAATTTTAAAGTGATTGGGCTTAGTTTGTTGCTGTAAAGTGTAGTTGGGGGTGATTTTTCATAGCCGAAGAAATTTAGGTGAGCTTGGCATAGTTTGCTATGGTTAGTAGCATTTTTTTGTAATTTAAAAGTGATTGGGTTTAGTTTGTTGTGGTAAGGGTTAGTTGGTGATGATTTATGGTAGCCGAAGTAATTTAGGTGAATTTGGCATAGTTTGCTATGGTTACTAGCATTTTTTTGTAATTTAAAAGTGATTGGGTTTACTTTGTTGTGGTAAGGGTTAGTTGGTGATGATTTAGAGTAGCCGAAGTAATTTAGGTGAGTCTGGCATAGTTTGTTATGATTTGTACACCTTTTTTTGTAATTTTAAGATGATATGGTGTGGTTTGTTGTGGTAAGAGTTAGTTGGTGATGATTTATGGTAGCCGAAGTAATTTAGGTGAGTTTGGCATAGTTTGCCATGGTTACTAGCATTTTTTTGTAATTTAAAAGTGATTGGGTTTAGTTTGTTGTGGTAAGGGTTAGTTGGTGATGATTTAGAGTAGCCGAAGTAATTTACGTGACTCTGGCATAGCTTGTTATGATTTGTACACCTTTTTTTGTAATTTTAAGATTATATGGTTTGGTTTGTTGTGGTAAGGGATAATTGGGGGTGATTTACGGTAGCCGAAGTAATTTAGGTGATTCTGGTATAGTTTGTTATGATTTTTAGCATTTTTTTGTAACTTTAAAATGATTGAAACAAACTAAGCCAGTTTGTTGCTGTAAAGTATAGTTGGGGGTGATTTTTGATAGCCGAAGTAATTTAGGTGAGTTTGGCATAGTTTGCAATGGTTAGTAGCATTTTTTTGTAATTTAAAAGTGATTGGGTTTAGTTTGTTGTGGTAAGGGTTAGTTGGTGATGATTTAGAGTAGCCGAAGTAATCTAGGTGAGTCTGGCATAGTTTGTTATGATTTGTACACCTTTTTTTGTAATTTTAAGATGATATGGTTTGGTTTGTTGTGTTAAGGGTTAGTTGGTGTTGATTTACGGTAGCCGAAGTAATTTAGGTGATCCTGGTATAGTTTGTTATGATTTTTAGCATTTTTTTGTAATTTTAAAGTGATTGGGCTTAGTTTGTTGCTGTGTAAAGTGTAGTTGGGGGTGATTTTTGATAGCCGAAGTAATTTAGGTGAGTTTGGCATAGTTTGCTATGGTTAGTAGCATTTTTTTGTAATTTAAAAGTGATTGGGTTTAGTTTGTTGTGGTAAGGGTTAGTTGGTGTTGATTTATGGTAGTTGAAATAATTTAAATGAGTTTGGCATAGTTTGCTATGGTTAGTAGCATTTTTTTGTAAATTAAAAGTGATTGGGTTTAGTTTGTTGTGGTAAGGGTTAGTTGGTGTTGATTTATGGTAGTTGAAGTAATTTAAATGAGTTTGGCATAGTTTGCTATGGTTACTAGCATTTTTTGGTAATTTAAAAGTGATTGGGTTTAGTTTGTTGTGGTAAGGGTTAGTTGGTGATGATTTATGGTAGCCGAAGTAATTTAGGTGAGTTTGGCATAGTTTGCTATGGTTACTAGCATTTTTTTGTAATTTAAAAGTGATTGGGTTTAGTTTGTTGTGGTAAGGGTTAGTTGGTGATGATTTAGAGTAGCCGAAGTAATCTAGGTGAGTCTGGCATAGTTTGTTATGATTTGTACACCTTTTTTTGTAATTTTAAGATGATATGGTTTGGTTTGTTGTGTTAAGGGTTAGTTGGTGATGATTTATGGTAGCCGAAGTAATTTAGGTGAGTTTGGCATAGTTTGCTATGGTTACTAGCATTTTTGTGTAATTTAAAAGTGATTGGGTTTAGTTTGTTGTGGTAAGGGTTAGTTTGTGATGATTTAGAGTAGCCGAAGTAATTTAGGTGAGTCTGGCATAGTTTGTTATGATTTGTACACCTTTTTTTGTAATTTTAAGATGATATGGTTTGGTTTGTTGTGGTAAGGGATAGTTGGGGGTGATTTACGTTAGCCGAAGTAATTTAGGTGATTCTGGTATAGTTTGTTATGATTTTTAGCATTTTTTTGTAATTTTAAAGTGATTGGGCTTAGTTTGTTGCTGTAAAGTGTAGTTGGGGGTGATTTTTGTTAGCCGAAGTAATTTAGGTGAGTTTGGCATAGTTTGCTATGGTTACTAGCATTTTTTTGTAATTTAAAAAAGATTGGGTTTAGTTTGTTGTGGTAAGGGTTAGTTTGTGATGATTTAGAGTAGCCGAAGTAATTTAGGTGAGTCTGGCATAGTTTGTTATGATTTGTACACCTTTTTTTGTAATTTTAAGATGATATGGTTTGGTTTGTTGTGGTAAGGGATAGTTGGGGGTGATTTACGTTAGCCGAAGTAATTTAGGTGATTCTGGTATAGTTTGTTATGATTTTTAGCATTTTTTTGTAATTTTAAAGTGATTGGGCTTAGTTTATTGCTGTAAAGTGTAGTTGGGGGTGATTTTTGTTAGCCGAAGTAATTTAGGTGAGTTTGGCATAGTTTGCTATGGTTAGTAGCATTTTTTTGTAATTTAAAAGTGATTGGGTTTAATTAGTTGTGGTAAGGGCTAGTTGGTGATGATTTATGGTAGCCGAAGTAATTTAGGTGAGTTTGGCATAGTTTGCTATAATTACTAGCATTTTTTTGTAATTTAAAAGTGATTGGGTTTAGTTTGTTGTGGTAAGGGTTAGTTGGTGATGATTTAGAGTAGCCGAAGTAATTTAGGTGAGTCTGGCATAGTTTGTTATGATTTGCATACTTTTTTTTGTAATTTTGAGATTATATGGTTTGGTTTGTTGTGGTAAGGGTTAGTTGGTGATGATTTATGGTAGCCGAAGTAATTTAGGTAAGTTTGGCATAGTTTGCTATGGTTACTAGCATTTTTTTGTAATTTAAAAGTGATTGGGTTTAGTTTGTTGTGGTAAGGGTTAGTTGGTGATGATTTAGAGTAGCCGAAGTAATTTAGGTGAGTCTGGCATAGTTTGTTATGATTTGTACACCTTTTTTTTGTAATTTTAAGATGATATGGTTTGGTTTGTTGTGGTAACGGATAGTTGGGGGTGATTTACGCTAGCCGAAGTAATTTAGGTGACTCTGGTATATTTTGTTATGATTTTTAGCATTTTTTTGTAATTTTAAAGTGATTGGGCTTAGTTTGTTGCTGTAAAGTGCAGTTGGGGGTGATTTTTGATAGCCGAAGTAATTTAGGTGAGTTTGGCATAGTTTGCTATGGTTAGTAGCATTTTTTTGTAATTTAAAAGTGATTAGGTTTAGTTTGTTGTGGTAAGGGTTAGTTGGTGATGATTTATGGTAGCCGAAGTAATTTAGGTGAGTTTGGCATAGTTTGCTATGGTTACTAGCATTTTTTTGTAATTTTAATGTAATTGGGTTTAGTTTGTTGTGGTAAGAGTTAGTTGGTGTTGATTTATGGTAGTCAAAGTAATTTAGGTGAGTTTGGCATAGTTTGCTATGGTTACTAGCATTTTTTTGTAATTTAAAAGTGATTGGGTTTAGTTTGTTGTGGTAAGGGTTAGTTGGTGATGATTTATGGTAGCCGAAGTAATTTAGGTGAGTTTGGCATAGTTTGCTATGGTTACTAGCATTTTTTTGTAATTTAAAAAAGATTGGGTTTAGTTTGTTGTGGTAAGGGTTAGTTTGTGATGATTTAGAGTAGCCGAAGTAATTTAGGTGAGTCTGGCATAGTTTGTTATGATTTGTACACCTTTTTTTGTAATTTTAAGATGATATGGTTTGGTTTGTTGTGGTAAGGGATAGTTGGGGGTGATTTACGTTAGCCGAAGTAATTTAGGTGATTCTGGTATAGTTTGTTATGATTTTTAGCATTTTTTTGTAATTTTAAAGTGATTGGGCTTAGTTTGTTGCTGTAAAGTGTAGTTGGGGTGATTTTTGTTAGCCGAAGTAATTTAGGTGAGTTTGGCATAGTTTGCTATGGTTAGTAGCATTTTTTTGTAATTTAAAAGTGATTGGGTTTAGTTTGTTGTGGTAAGGGTTAGTTGGTGTTGATTTATGGTAGTTGAAATAATTTAAATGAGTTTGGCATAGTTTGCTATGGTTAGTAGCATTTTTTTGTAAATTAAAAGTGATTGGGTTTAGTTTGTTGTGGTAAGGGTTAGTTGGTGTTGATTTATGGTAGTTGAAGTAATTTAAATGAGTTTGGCATAGTTTGCTATGGTTACTAGCATTTTTTGGTAATTTAAAAGTGATTGGGTTTAGTTTGTTGTGGTAAGGGTTAGTTGGTGATGATTTATGGTAGCCGAAGTAATTTAGGTGAGTTTGGCATAGTTTGCTATGGTTACTAGCATTTTTTTGTAATTTAAAAGTGATTGGGTTTAGTTTGTTGTGGTAAGGGTTAGTTGGTGATGATTTAGAGTAGCCGAAGTAATCTAGGTGAGTCTGGCATAGTTTGTTATGATTTGTACACCTTTTTTTGTAATTTTAAGATGATATGGTTTGGTTTGTTGTGTTAAGGGTTAGTTGGTGATGATTTATGGTAGCCGAAGTAATTTAGGTGAGTTTGGCATAGTTTGCTATGGTTACTAGCATTTTTTTGTAATTTAAAAGTGATTGGGTTTAGTTTGTTGTGGTAAGGGTTAGTTTGGGATGATTTAGAGTAGCCGAAGTAATTTAGGTGAGTCTGGCATAGTTTGTTATGATTTGTACACCTTTTTTTGTAATTTTAAGATGATATGGTTTGGTTTGTTGTGGTAAGGGATAGTTGGGGGTGATTTACGTTAGCCGAAGTAATTTAGGTGATTCTGGTATAGTTTGTTATGATTTTTAGCATTTTTTTGTAATTTTAAAATGATTGGGCTTAGTTTGTTGCTGTAAAGTGTAGTTGGGGGTGATTTTTGTTAGCCGAAGTAATTTAGGTGAGTTTGGCATAGTTTGCTATGGTTACTAGCATTTTTTTGTAATTTAAAAAAGATTGGGTTTAGTTTGTTGTGGTAAGGGTTAGTTTGTGATGATTTAGAGTAGCCGAAGTAATTTAGGTGAGTCTGGCATAGTTTGTTATGATTTGTACACCTTTTTTTGTAATTTTAAGATGATATGGTTTGGTTTGTTGTGGTAAGGGATAGTTGGTGATGATTTATGGTAGCCGAAGTAATTTAGGTAAGTTTGGCATAGTTTGCTATGGTTACTAGCATTTTTTTGTAATTTAAAAGTGATTGGGTTTAGTTTGTTGTGGTAAGGGTTAGTTGGTGATGATTGAGAGTAGCCGAAGTAATTTAGGTGAGTCTGGCATAGTTTGTTATGATTTGCATACTTTTTTTTGTAATTTTAAGATGATATGGTTTGGTTTGTTGTGGTAAGGGTTAGTTGGTGATGATTTATGGTAGCCGAAGTAATTTAGGTAAGTTTGGCATAGTTTGCTATGGTTACTAGCATTTTTTTGTAATTTAAAAGTGATTGGGTTTAGTTTGTTGTGGTAAGGGTTAGTTGGTGATGATTTAGAGTAGCCGAAGTAATTTAGGTGAGTCTGGCATAGTTTGTTATGATTTGTACACCTTTTTTTGTAATTTTAAGATGATATGGTTTGGTTTGTTGTGGTAACATATAGTTGGGGGTGATTTACGCTAGCCGAAGTAATTTAGGTGACTCTGGTATAGTTTGTTATGATTTTTAGCATTTTTTTGTAATTTTAAAGTGATTGGGCTTAGTTTGTTGCTGTAAAGTGTAGTTGGGGGTGATTTTTGATAGCCGAAGTAATTTAGGTGAGTTTGGCATAGTTTGCTATGGTTAGTAGCATTTTTTTGTAATTTAAAAGTGATTGGGTTTAATTTGTTGTGGTAAGGGCTAGTTGGTGGTGATTTATGGTAGCCGAAGTAATTTAGGTGAGTTTGGCATAGTTTGCTATGGTTACTAGCATTTTTTTGTAATTTAAAAGTGATTGGGTTTAGTTTGTTGTGGTAAGGGTTAGTTGGTGATGATTTAGAGTAGCCGAAGTAATTTAGGTGAGTCTGGCATAGTTTGTTATGATTTGCATACTTTTTTTTGTAATTTTAAGATGATATGGTTTGGTTTGTTGTGGTAAGGGTTAGTTGGTGATGATTTATGGTAGCCGAAGTAATTTAGGTAAGTTTGACATAGTTTGCTATGGTTACTAGCATTTTTTTGTAATTTAAAAGTGATTGGGTTTAGTTTGTTGTGGTAAGGGTTAGTTGGTGATGATTTAGAGTAGCCGAAGTAATTTAGGTGAGTCTGGCATAGTTTGTTATGATTTGTACACCTTTTTTTTTTAATTTTAAGATGATATGGTTTGGTTTGTTGTGGTAACGGATAGTTGGGGGTGATTTACGCTAGCCGAAGTAATTTAGGTGACTCTGGTATAGTTTGTTATGATTTTTAGCATTTTTTTGTAATTTTAAAGTGATTGGGCTTAGTTTGTTGCTGTAAAGTGTAGTTGGGGGTGATTTTTGATAGCCGAAGTAATTTAGGGGAGTTTGGCATAGTTTGCTATGGTTAGTAGCATTTTTTTGTAATTTAAAAGTGATTAGGTTTAGTTTGTTGTGGTAAGGGTTAGTTGGTGATGATTTATGGTAGCCGAAGTAATTTAGGTGAGTTTGGCATAGTTTGCTATGGTTACTAGCATTTTTTTGTAATTTTAATGTAATTGGGTTTAGTTTGTTGTGGTAAGAGTTAGTTGGTGTTGATTTATGGTAGTCAAAGTAATTTAGGTGAGTTTGGCATAGTTTGCTATGGTTACTAGCATTTTTTTGTAATTTAAAAGTGATTGGGTTTAGTTTGTTGTGGTAAAGGGTTAGTTGGTGATGATTTATGGTAGCCGAAGTAATTTAGGTGAGTTTGGCATAGTTTGCTATGGTTACTAGCATTTTTTTGTAATTTAAAAAAGATTGGGTTTAGTTTGTTGTGGTAAGGGTTAGTTTGTGATGATTTAGAGTAGCCGAAGTAATTTTGGTGAGTCTGGCATAGTTTGTTATTATTTGTACACCTTTTTTTGTAATTTTAAGATGATATGGTTTGGTTTGTTGTGGTAAGGGATAGTTGGGGGTGATTTACGTTAGCCGAAGTAATTTAGGTGATTCTGGTATAGTTTGTTATGATTTTTAGCATTTTTTTGTAATTTTAAAGTGATTGGGCTTAGTTTGTTGCTGTAAAGTGTAGTTGGGGTGATTTTTGTTAGCCGAAGTAATTTAGGTGAGTTTGGCATAGTTTGCTATGGTTAGTAGCATTTTTTTGTAATTTAAAAGTGATTGGGTTTAATTTGTTGTGGTAAGGGCTAGTTGGTGGTGATTTATGGTAGCCGAAGTAATTTAGGTGAGTTTGGCATAGTTTGCTATGGTTACTAGCATTTTTTTGTAATTTAAAAGTGATTGGGTTTAGTTTGTTGTGGTAAGGGTTAGTTGGTGATGATTGAGAGTAGCCGAAGTAATTTAGGTGAGTCTGGCATAGTTTGTTATGATTTGCATACTTTTTTTTGTAATTTTAAGATGATATGGTTTGGTTTGTTGTGGTAAGGGTTAGTTGGTGATGATTTATGGTAGCCGAAGTAATTTAGGTAAGTTTGGCATAGTTTGCTATGGTTACTAGCATTTTTTTGTAATTTAAAAGTGATTGGGTTTAGTTTGTTGTGGTAAGGGTTAGTTGGTGATGATTTAGAGTAGCCGAAGTAATTTAGGTGAGTCTGGCATAGTTTGTTATGATTTGTACACCTTTTTTTGTAATTTTAAGATGATATGGTTTGGTTTGTTGTGGTAACGGATAGTTGGGGGTGATTTACGCTAGCCGAAGTAATTTAGGTGACTCTGGTATAGTTTGTTATGATTTTTAGCATTTTTTTGTAATTTTAAAGTGATTGGGCTTAGTTTGTTGCTGTAAAGTGTAGTTGGGGGTGATTTTTGATAGCCGAAGTAATTTAGGTGAGTTTGGCATAGTTTGCTATGGTTAGTAGCATTTTTTGTAATTTAAAAGTGATTAGGTTTAGTTTGTTGTGGTAAGGGTTAGTTGGTGATGATTTATGGTAGCCGAAGTAATTTAGGTGAGTTTGGCATAGTTTGCTATGGTTACTAGCATTTTTTTGTAATTTTAATGTAATTGGGTTTAGTTTGTTGTGGTAAGAGTTAGTTGGTGTTGATTTATGGTAGTCAAAGTAATTTAGGTGAGTTTGGCATAGTTTGCTATGGTTACTAGCATTTTTTTGTAATTTAAAAGTGATTGGGTTTAGTTTGTTGTGGTAAGGGTTAGTTGGTGATGATTTATGGTAGCCGAAGTAATTTAGGTGAGTTTGGCATAGTTTGCTATGGTTACTAGCATTTTTTTGTAATTTAAAAGTGATTGGGTTTAGTTTGTTGTGGTAAGGGTTAGTTGGTGATGATTTAGAGTAGCCGAAGTAATTTAAGTGAGTCTGGCATAGTTTGTTATGATTTGTAAACCTTTTTTTGTAATTTTAAGGTAATATGGTTTGGTTTGTTGTGTTAAGAGTTAGTTGGTGATGATTTATGGTAGCCGAAGTAATTTAGGTGAGTTTGGCATAGTTTGCTATGGTTACTAGCATTTTTTTGTAATTTAAAAGTGATTGGGTTCAGTTTGTTGTGGTAAGGGTTAGTTTGTGATGATTTAGAGTTGCCGAAGTAATTTAGGTGAGTCTGGCATAGTTTGTTATGATTTGCATACTTTTTTTTGTAATTTTAAGATGATATGGTTTGGTTTGTTGTGGTAAGGGTTAGTTGGTGATGATTTATGGTAGCCGAAGTAATTTAGGTAAGTTTGGCATAGTTTGCTATGGTTACTAGCATTTTTTTGTAATTTAAAAGTGATTGGGTTTAGTTTGTTGTGGTAAGGGTTAGTTGGTGATGATTTAGAGTAGCCGAAGTAATTTAGGTGAGTCTGGCATAGTTTGTTATGATTTGTACACCTTTTTTTGTAATTTTAAGATGATATGGTTTGGTTTGTTGTGGTAACGGATAGTTGGGGGTGATTTACGCTAGCCGAAGTAATTTAGGTGACTCTGGTATAGTTTGTTATGATTTTTAGCATTTTTTTGTAATTTTAAAGTGATTGGGCTTAGTTTGTTGCTGTAAAGTGTAGTTGGGGGTGATTTTTGATAGCCGAAGTAATTTAGGTGAGTTTGGCATAGTTTGCTATGGTTAGTAGCATTTTTTGTAATTTAAAAGTGATTAGGTTTAGTTTGTTGTGGTAAGGGTTAGTTGGTGATGATTTATGGTAGCCGAAGTAATTTAGGTGAGTTTGGCATAGTTTGCTATGGTTACTAGCATTTTTTTGTAATTTTAATGTAATTGGGTTTAGTTTGTTGTGGTAAGAGTTAGTTGGTGTTGATTTATGGTAGTCAAAGTAATTTAGGTGAGTTTGGCATAGTTTGCTATGGTTACTAGCATTTTTTTGTAATTTAAAAGTGATTGGGTTTAGTTTGTTGTGGTAAGGGTTAGTTGGTGATGATTTATGGTAGCCGAAGTAATTTAGGTGAGTTTGGCATAGTTTGCTATGGTTACTAGCATTTTTTTGTAATTTAAAAGTGATTGGGTTTAGTTTGTTGTGGTAAGGGTTAGTTGGTGATGATTTAGAGTAGCCGAAGTAATTTAAGTGAGTCTGGCATAGTTTGTTATGATTTGTAAACCTTTTTTTGTAATTTTAAGGTAATATGGTTTGGTTTGTTGTGTTAAGAGTTAGTTGGTGATGATTTATGGTAGCCGAAGTAATTTAGGTGAGTTTGGCATAGTTTGCTATGGTTACTAGCATTTTTTTGTAATTTAAAAGTGATTGGGTTCAGTTTGTTGTGGTAAGGGTTAGTTTGTGATGATTTAGAGTTGCCGAAGTAATTTAGGTGAGTCTGGCATAGTTTGTTATGATTTGTACACCTTTTTTTGTAATTTTAAGATGATATGGTTTGGTTTGTTGTGGTAAGGGATAGTTGGGGGTGATTTACGGTAGCCGAAGTAATTTAGGTGATTCTGGTATAGTTTGTTATGATTTTTAGCATTTTTTTGTAATTTAAAAGTGATTGGGTTTAGTTTGTTGTGGTAAGGGTTAGTTGGTGATGATTTATGGTAGCCGAAGTAATTTAGGTGAGTTTGGCATAGTTTTCTATGCTTACTAGCATTTTTTTGTAATTTAAAAGTGATTGGGTTTAGTTTGTTGTGGTAAGGGTTAGTTGATGATGATTTATGGTAGTCGAAGTAATTTAGGTGAGTTTGGCATAGTTTGCTATGGTTACTAGCATTTTTTTGTAATTTAAAAGTGATTGTGTTTAGTTTGTTGTGGTAAGGGTTAGTTGGTGATGATTTAGAGTAGCCGAAGTAATTTAGGTGAGTCTGGCATAGTTTGTTATGATTTGTACACCTTTTTTGTAATTTTAAGATGATATGGTTTGGTTTGTTGTGGTAAGGGATAGTTGTGGGTGATTTACGGTAGCCGAAGTAATTTAGGTGATTCTGGTATAGTTTGTTATGATTTTTAGCATTTTTTTGTAATTTTAAAGTGATTGGGCTTAGATTGTTGCTGTAAAGTGTAGTTGGGGGTGATTTTTTATAGCCGAAGCAATTTAGGTGAGTTTGGCATAGTTTGCTATGGTTAGTAGCATTTTTTTGTAATTTAAAAGTGATTGGGTTTAGTTTGTTGTGGTAAGGGTTAGTTGGTGATGATTTATGGTAGCCGAAGTAATTTAGGTGAGTTTGGCATAGTTTGATATGGTTACTAGCATTTTTTTGTAATTTAAAAGTGATTGGGTTTAGTTTGTTGTGGTAAGGGTTAGTTGGTGATGATTTAGAGTAGCCGAAGTAATTTAGGTGAGTCTGGCATAGTTTGTTATGATTTGTACACATTTTTTTGTAATTTTAAGATGATATAGTTTGGTTTGTTGTGGTAACGGATAGTTGGGGGTGATTTACGGTAGCCGAAGTAATTTAGGTGATTCTGGTATAGTTTGTTATGATTTTTAGCATTTTTTTGTAATTTTAAAATGATTACGCTTAGTTTGTTGCTGTAAAGTGTAGTTGGGGGTGAATTTTGATAGCCGAAGTAATTTAGGTGAGTTTGGCATAGTTTGCTATGGTTAGTAGCATTTTTTTGTAATTTAAAAGTGATTGGGTTTAGTTTGTTGTGGTAAGGGTTAGTTGGTGATGATTTATGGTAGCCGAAGTAATTTAGGTGAGTTTGGCATAGTTTGCTATGCTTACTAGCTTTTTTTTGTAATTTAAAAGTGATTGGGTTTATTTTGTTGTGGTAAGGGTTAGTTGGTGATGATTTAGAGTAGCCGAAGTAATTTAGGTGAGTCTGGCATAGTTTGTTATGATTTTACAATTTTTTTTGTAATTTTAGGATGATATGGTTTGGTTTGTAGTGGTAAGGGTTAGTTGGTGATGATTTATGGTAGCCGAAGTAATTTAGGTGAGTTTGGCATAGTTTGCTATGGTTACTAGCATTTTTTTGTAATTTAAAAGTGATTAGGTTTAGTTTGTTGTGGTAAGGGTTAGTTGGTGATGATTTAGAGTAGCCGAAGTAATTTAGGTGAGTCTGGCATAGTTTGTTATGATTTGTACACCTTTTTTTGTAATTTTAAGATGATATAGTTTGGTTTGTTGTGGTAACGAATAGTTGGGGGTGATTTACGGTAGCCGAAGTAATTTAGGTGTTTCTGGTATAGTTTGTTATGATTTTTAGCATTTTTTTGTAATTTTAAAGTGATTACGCTTAGTTTGTTGCTGTAAAGTGTAGTTGGGGGTGATTTTTGATAGCCGAAGTAATTTAGGTGAGTTTGGCATAGTTTGATATGGTTAGTAGCATTTTTTTGTAATTTAAAAGTGATTGGGTTTAGTTTGTTGTGGTAAGGGTTAGTTGGTGATGATTTATGGTAGCCGAAGTAATTTAGGTGAGTTTGGCATAGTTTTCTATGCTTACTAGCATTTTTTTGTAATTTAAAAGTGATTGGGTTTATTTTGTTGTGGTAAGGGTTAGTTGGTGATGCTTTAGAGTAGCCGAAGTAATTTAGGTGAGTCTGGCATAGTTTGTTATGATTTTACAATTTTTTTTGAGATTTTAGGATGATATGGTTTGGTTTGTTGTGGTAAGGGTTAGTTGGTGATGATTTATGGTAGCCGAAGTAATTTAGGTGTGTTTGGCATAGTTTGCTATGGTTACTAGCATTTTTTTGTAATTTAAAAGTGATTGGGTTTAGTTTGATGTGGTAAGGGTTAGTTGGTGATGATTTAGAGTAGCCGAAGTAATTTAGGTGAGTCTGGCATAGTTTTCTATGCTTACTAGCATTTTTTTGTAATTTAAAAGTGATTGGGTTTAGTTTGTTGTGGTAAGGGTTAGTTGATGATGATTTATGGTAGTCGAAGTAATTTAGGTGAGTTTGGCATAGTTTGCTATGGTTACTAGCATTTTTTTGTAATTTAAAAGTGATTGTGTTTAGTTTGTTGTGGTAAGGGTTAGTTGGTGATGATTTAGAGTAGCCGAAGTAATTTAGGTGAGTCTGGCATAGTTTGTTATGATTTGTACACCTTTTTTGTAATTTTAAGATGATATGGTTTGGTTTGTTGTGGTAAGGGATAGTTGTGGGTGATTTACGGTAGCCGAAGTAATTTAGGTGATTCTGGTATAGTTTGTTATGATTTTTAGCATTTTTTTGTAATTTTAAAGTGATTGGGCTTAGATTGTTGCTGTAAAGTGTAGTTGGGGGTGATTTTTTATAGCCGAAGCAATTTAGGTGAGTTTGGCATAGTTTGCTATGGTTAGTAGCATTTTTTTGTAATTTAAAAGTGATTGGGTTTAGTTTGTTGTGGTAAGGGTTAGTTGGTGATGATTTATGGTAGCCGAAGTAATTTAGGTGAGTTTGGCATAGTTTGATATGGTTACTAGCATTTTTTTGTAATTTAAAAGTGATTGGGTTTAGTTTGTTGTGGTAAGGGTTAGTTGGTGATGATTTAGAGTAGCCGAAGTAATTTAGGTGAGTCTGGCATAGTTTGTTATGATTTGTACACATTTTTTTGTAATTTTAAGATGATATAGTTTGGTTTGTTGTGGTAACGGATAGTTGGGGGTGATTTACGGTAGCCGAAGTAATTTAGGTGATTCTGGTATAGTTTGTTATGATTTTTAGCATTTTTTTGTAATTTTAAAATGATTACGCTTAGTTTGTTGCTGTAAAGTGTAGTTGGGGGTGAATTTTGATAGCCGAAGTAATTTAGGTGAGTTTGGCATAGTTTGCTATGGTTAGTAGCATTTTTTTGTAATTTAAAAGTGATTGGGTTTAGTTTGTTGTGGTAAGGGTTAGTTGGTGATGATTTATGGTAGCCGAAGTAATTTAGGTGAGTTTGGCATAGTTTGCTATGCTTACTAGCATTTTTTTGTAATTTAAAAGTGATTGGGTTTATTTTGTTGTGGTAAGGGTTAGTTGGTGATGATTTAGAGTAGCCGAAGTAATTTAGGTGAGTCTGGCATAGTTTGTTATGATTTTACAATTTTTTTTGTAATTTTAGGATGATATGGTTTGGTTTGTAGTGGTAAGGGTTAGTTGGTGATGATTTATGGTAGCCGAAGTAATTTAGGTGAGTTTGGCATAGTTTGCTATGGTTACTAGCATTTTTTTGTAATTTAAAAGTGATTAGGTTTAGTTTGTTGTGGTAAGGGTTAGTTGGTGATGATTTAGAGTAGCCGAAGTAATTTAGGTGAGTCTGGCATAGTTTGTTATGATTTGTACACCTTTTTTTGTAATTTTAAGATGATATAGTTTGGTTTGTTGTGGTAACGAATAGTTGGGGGTGATTTACGGTAGCCGAAGTAATTTAGGTGTTTCTGGTATAGTTTGTTATGATTTTTAGCATTTTTTTGTAATTTTAAAGTGATTACGCTTAGTTTGTTGCTGTAAAGTGTAGTTGGGGGTGATTTTTGATAGCCGAAGTAATTTAGGTGAGTTTGGCATAGTTTGATATGGTTAGTAGCATTTTTTTGTAATTTAAAAGTGATTGGGTTTAGTTTGTTGTGGTAAGGGTTAGTTGGTGATGATTTATGGTAGCCGAAGTAATTTAGGTGAGTTTGGCATAGTTTTCTATGCTTACTAGCATTTTTTTGTAATTTAAAAGTGATTGGGTTTATTTTGTTGTGGTAAGGGTTAGTTGGTGATGCTTTAGAGTAGCCGAAGTAATTTAGGTGAGTCTGGCATAGTTTGTTATGATTTTACAATTTTTTTTGAGATTTTAGGATGATATGGTTTGGTTTGTTGTGGTAAGGGTTAGTTGGTGATGATTTATGGTAGCCGAAGTAATTTAGGTGTGTTTGGCATAGTTTGCTATGGTTACTAGCATTTTTTTGTAATTTAAAAGTGATTGGGTTTAGTTTGATGTGGTAAGGGTTAGTTGGTGATGATTTAGAGTAGCCGAAGTAATTTAGGTGAGTCTGGCATAGTTTGTTATGATTTGTACACCTTTTTTTGTAATTTTAAGATGATATAGTTTGGTTTGTTGTGGTAACGGATAGTTGGGGGTGATTTACGGTAGCCGAAGTAATTTAGATGATTCTGGTATAGTTTGTTATGATTTTTAGCATTTTTTTGTAATTTTAAAGTGATTACGCTTAGTTTGTTGCTGTAAAGTGTAGTTGGGAGTGATTTTTGATAGCCGAAGTAATTTAGGTGAGTTTGGCATGGTTTGCTATGGTTAGTAGCATTTTTTTGTAATTTAAAAGTGATTGGGTTTAGTTTGTTGTGGTAAGGGTTAGTTGGTAATGATTTAGAGTAGCCGAAGTAATTTAGGTGAGTCTGGCATAGTTTGTTATGATTTGTACACCTTTTTTTGTAATTTAAAGATAATATGGTTTGGTTTGTTGTGTTAAGGGTTAGTTGGTGATGATTTATGGTAGCCGAAGTAATTTAGGTGAGTTTGGCATAGTATGCTATGGTTACTAGCATTTTTTTGTAATTTAAAAGTGATTGGGTTCAGTTTGTTGTGGTAAGGGTTAGTTTGTGATGATTTAGAGTAGCCGAAGTAATTTAGGTGAGTCTGGCATAGTTTGTTATGATTTGTACACCTTTTTTTGTAATTTTTAAATGATATGGTTTGGTTTGTTGTGGTAAGGGATAGTTGGGGGTGATTTACGGTAGCCGAAGTAATTTAGGTGATTCTGGTATAGTTTCTTATGATTTTTAGCATTTTTTTGTAATTTTAAAGTGATTGGGCTTAGTTTGTTGCTGTAAAGTGTAGTTGGGTGTGATTTTTAATAGCCGAAGTAATTTAGGTGAGTTTGGCATAGTTTGCTGTGGTTAGTAGCATTTTTTTGTAATTTAAAAGTGATTGGGTTTAGTTTGTTGTGGTAAGGGTTAGTTGATGATGATTTATGGTAGTCGAAGTAATTTAGGTGAGTTTGGCATAGTTTGCTATGGTTACTAGCATTTTTTTGTAATTTAAAAGTGATTGTGTTTAGTTTGTTGTGGTAAGGGTTAGTTGGTGATGATTTAGAGTAGCCGAAGTAATTTAGGTGAGTCTGGCATAGTTTGTTATGATTTGTACACCTTTTTTGTAATTTTAAGATGATATGGTTTGGTTTGTTGTGGTAAGGGATAGTTGTGGGTGATTTACGGTAGCCGAAGTAATTTAGGTGATTCTGGTATAGTTTGTTATGATTTTTAGCATTTTTTTGTAATTTTAAAGTGATAGGGCTTAGTTTGTTGCTGTAAAGTGTAGTTGGGGGTGATTTTTCATAGCCGAAGAAATTTAGGTGAGTTTGGCATAGTTTGCTATGGTTAGTAGCATTTTTTTGTAATTTAAAAGTGATTGGGTTTAGTTTGTTGTGGTAAGGGTTAGTTGGTGATGATTTATGGTAGCCGAAGTAATTTAGGTGAATTTGGCATAGTTTGCTATGGTTACTAGCATTTTTTTGTAATTTAAAAGTGATTGGGTTAAGTTTGTTGTGGTAAGGGTTAGTTGGTGATGATTTAGAGTAGCCGAAGTAATTTAGGTGAGTCTGGCATAGTTTGTTATGATTTGTACACCTTTTTTTGTAATTTTAAGATGATATGGTCTGGTTTGTTGTGGTAAGGGTTAGTTGGTGATGATTTATGGTAGCCGAAGTAATTTAGGTGAGTTTGGCATAGTTTGCCATGGTTACTAGCATTTTTTTGTAATTTAAAAGTGATTGGGTTTAGTTTGTTGTGGTAAGGGTTAGTTGGTGATGATTTAGAGTAGCCGAAGTAATTTACGTGAGTCTGGCATAGCATGTTATGATTTGTACACCTTTTTTTGTAATTTTAAGATGATATGGTTTGGTTTGTTGTGGTAAGGGATAGTTGGGGGTGATTTACGGTAGCCGAAGTAATTTAGGTGATTCTGGTATAGTTTGTTATGATTTTTAGCATTTTTTTGTAACTTTAAAATGATTGGGCTTAGTTTGTTGCTGTAAAGTGTAGTTGGGGGTGATTTTTGATAGCCGAAGTAATTTAGGTGAGTTTGGCATAGTTTGCAATGGTTAGTAGCATTTTTTTGTAATTTAAAAGTGATTGGGTTTAGTTTGTTGTGGTAAGGGTTAGTTGGTGTTGATTTATGGTAGTTGAAGTAATTTAGGTGAGTTTGACATAGTTTGCTATGGTTACTAGCATTTTTTTGTAATTTAAAAGTGATTGGGTTTAGTTTGTTGTGGTAAGGGTTAGTTGGTGATGATTTATGGTAGTCGAAGTAATTTAGGTGAGTTTGGCATAGTTTGCTATGGTTACTAGCATTTTTTTGTAATTTAAAAGTGATTGGGTTTAGTTTGTTGAGGTAAGGGTTAGTTCGTGATGATTTATAGTAGCCGAAGTAATTTAGGTGAGTCTGGCATAGTTTGTTATGATTTGTACACCTTTTTTTGTAATTTTAATATGATATGGTTTGGTTTGTTGTGGTAAGGGATAGTTAGGGGTGATTTACGGTAGCCGAAGTAATTTAGGTGATTCTGGTATATTTTGTTATGATTTTTAGCATTTTTTTGTAATTTTAAAGTCATTGGGCTTAGTTTGTTGCTGTAAAGTGTAGTTGGGGGTGATTTTTGTTAGCCGAAGTAATTTAGGTGAGTTTGGCATAGTTTGCTATGGTTAGTAGCATTTTTTTGTAATTTAAAAGTGATTGGGTTTAATTTGTTGTGGTAAGGGCTAGTTGGTGATGATTTATGGTAGCCGAAGTAATTTAGGTGAGTTTGGCATAGTTTGCTATGGTTACTAGCATTTTTTTGTAATTTAAAAGTGATTGGGTTTAGTTTGTTGTGGTAAGGGTTAGTTGGTGATGATTTAGAGTAGCCGAAGTAATTTAGGTGAGTCTGGCATAGTTTGTTATGATTTGCATACTTTTTTTTGTAATTTTAAGATGATATGGTTTGGTTTGTTGTGGTAAGGGTTAGTTGGTGATGAGTTATGGTAGCCGAAGTAATTTAGGTGAGTTTGGCATAGTTTGCTATGGTTACTAGCATTTTTTTGTAATTTAAAAGTGATTGGGTTTAGTTTGTTGTGGTAAGGGTTAGTTGGTGATGATTTAGAGTAGCCGAAGTAATTTAGGTGAGTCTGGCATAGTTTGTTATGATTTGTACACCTTTTTTTGTAATCTATATATATAAAGCGAAGTGTCCTCACTGACACACTCATCTACTCATGTACACATCTACTCATGTACACATTCACTGATTCATAATCAACCCACAGCCCAAACCGTGAGGGCCGGAGACTTGAAATTTTAGACACGGGTGTATCATGTGCCGAAACGAAGTGATAAGAAGGGATTTTGCGAAATTCGGCCCGGTTCCTTTGTATTTAAATAAAAACCGGTTAAAATAAACAAAAAATGATCGGCTCGCGGAGACCGTGTTTTTTTTGTTAGAAGCACGTGTCTAGACGAAACAACTTCGACGTCGGGCGACCGGTTTACATTAGGCTGAACTCAGACCGACCACTCCCGAACCACACGACAGCGACAAAAGCAGTTTCAAGGTCGAGTTTCTGCTTTCCTGATCATACTTTTGCCGTACCTAGCGAGGCGCAGATATTTCAATTATAATTTTGATTTCAATTATAATGTCGATCCGTGACTCATATTAAAATTACCAAACCACTCCAAATTTAATCCGTCTACATTAAACTTCACCAAAGCAACCCCAAAAAATTCCCGAACTACGCCAAACTGACATAAATTAGATACGTTATCTTAAATCATCCCTTACCACCCCTTAGCAACCCCAAGTAACTCCAATCACTTTAAAATAAAACAAAATGACACAAACCACAGCAGACTATTTCGAACTCGCACACATTATTTCGGCTACCAAAATTCACCCCCAACTACACTTTACAGCAACAAACTAAGCCCAATCACTTTAAAATTACAAAAAATGCTACAAACCATAGCAAACTATGCCAAAATCACCTAAATTACTTCGACTACCATAAATCACCCCCAACTACCCCTTACCCCCCAAAATAAGCCCAATCACTTTAAAATATCAAAAAATGTTACAAATCATAGCAAACTATGCCAAACTCACCCAAATTACTTCGGCTACCATAAATCACCCCCAACTACTTCTTACCACCCCAAACTAAGAACAATCACTTTAAAATTACAAAAAATGCTATAAATCATAACAAACTATGCCAAAATCATCTAAATTACTACGGCTACCATAAATCACCCCCAACTACCACTTACCACCTCAAACTAAGAACAATCACTTTAAAATTACAAAAAATTTTACAAATCATAGCAAACTATGCCAAACTAACCCAAATTACTTCGGCCACCATAAATCACCCCCAACTACCCCTTACCACCCCAACCTAAGCCCAATCACTTTAAAATTACAAAAAATGCTACAAACCATAGCAAACTATGTCAAACTCACTTAAATTACTTCGGCTACCATAAATCACCCCCAACTACCTCTTACCACCCCAAACTAAGAACAATCACTTTAAAATTACAAAAAATGCTATAAACCATAACAAACTATGCCAAAATCACCCAAATTACTTCGGCCACCATAAATAACCCCCAACTACCCCTTACCACCCCCAAACTAAGGCCAATCACTTTAAAATTACAAAAAATGCTACAAACCATAGCAAACTATGTCAAACTCACTTAAATTACTTCGGCTACCATAAATCACCCCCAACTACCCCTTACCAGCCCAAACTAAGCCAAATCACTTTAAAATTACAAAAAGTGATACAAACCATAGCAAACTATGCCAAACTCACCCAAATTACTTCGGCTACCATAAATCACCCCCAACTACCCCTTACCACCCCAAACTAAGCCAAATCACATAAAATTACAAAAAATGCTACAAACCATAGCAAACTATGTCAAACTCACTTAAATTAGTTCGGCTACCATAAATCACCCCCAACTACCCCTTACCACCCCAAAATTAGCCCAATCACTTTAAAATTACAAAAAATGTTACAAATCATAGCAAACTATGCCAAACTCACCCAAATTACTTCGGCTACCATAAATCACCCCCAACTACCCCTTACCGTCCCAAACTAAGAACAATCACTTTAAAATTACAAAAAATGCTATAAACCATAACAAACTATGCCAAAATCACCTCAATTACTACGGCTACCATAAATCAAACCCAACTACCCCTTACCACCCCAAACTAAGAACAATCACTTTAAAATTACAAAAAATGTTACAAATCATAGCAAACTATGCCAAACTCACCCAAATTACTTCGGCCACCATAAATCACCCCCAACTACCCCTTACCACCCCAAACTAAGCCCAATCACATTAAAATTACAAAAAATGCTACAAACCATAGCAAACTAAGTTAAACTCACTTAAATTACTTCGGCTACCATAAATCACCGCCAACTACCCCTTACCACCCCAAACTAAGCCCAATCACTTTAAAATTACAAAAAATGATACAAACCATAGCAAACTATGTCAAACTCACTTAAATTACTTCGGGTACCATAAATCACCCCCAACAACACCTTACCACCCCAAACTAAGCCAAATCACTTTAAAATTACAAAAATTGCTACAAATAATAGCAAACTATGCCAAACTCACCTAAATTACTTCGGCTACCATAAATCACCCCCAACTACCCCTTACCACCCCAAACTAAGCCAAATCACTTTAAAATTACAAAAAATGATACAAACCATAGCAAACTATGCCAAACTCACGCAAATTACTTCGGCTACCATAAATCACCCCCAACTACCCCTTACCACCCCAAACTAAGCCAAATCACTTTAAAATTACAAAAAATGATACAAACCATAGCAAACTATGCCAAACTCACGCAAATTACTTCGGCTACCATAAATCACCCCCAACTACCCCTTACCAGCCCAAACTAAGCCAAATCACTTTAAAATTACAAAAAGTGATACAAACCATAGCAAACTATGCCAAACTCACCTAAATTACTTCGGCTACCATAAATCACCCCCAACTACCCCTTACCACCCCAAACTAAGCCAAATCACTTTAAAATTACAAAAAATGATACAAACCATAGCAAACTATGCCAAACTCACGCAAATTACTTCGGCTACCATAAATCACCCCAACTACCCCTTACCAGCCCAAACTAAGCCAAATCACTTTAAAATTACAAAAAGTGATACAAACCATAGCAAACTATGCCAAACTCACCCAAATTACTTCGGCTACCATAAATCACCCCCAACTACCCCTTACCACCCCAAACTAAGAACAATCACTTTAAAATTACAAAAAATGCTATAAACCATAACAAACTATGCCAAAATCACCTCAATTACTACGGCTACCATAAATCAAACCCAACTACCCCTTACCACCCCAAACTAAGAACAATCACTTTAAAATTACAAAAAATGTTACAAATCATAGCAAACTATGCCAAACTCACCCAAATTACTTCGGCCACCATAAATCACCCCCAACTACCCCTTACCACCACAAACTAAGCCCAATCACATTAAAATTACAAAAAATGCTACAAACCATAGCAAACTAAGTTAAACTCACTTAAATTACTTCGGCTACCATAAATCACCGCCAACTACCCCTTACCACCCCAAACTAAGCCCAATCACTTTAAAATTACAAAAAATGCTACAAACCATAGCAAACTATGTCAAACTCACTTAAATTACTTCGGGTACCATAAATCACCCCCAACAACACCTTACCACCCCAAACTAAGCCAAATCACTTTAAAATTACAAAAAATGCTACAAATAATAGCAAACTATGCCAAACTCACCTAAATTACTTCGGCTACCATAAATCACCCCCAACTACCCCTTACCACCCCAAACTAAGCCAAATCACTTTAAAATTACAAAAAATGATACAAACCATAGCAAACTATGCCAAACTCACGCAAATTACTTCGGCTACCATAAATCACCCCCAACTACCCCTTACCACCCCAAACTAAGAACAATCACTTTAAAATTACAAAAAATTTTACAAATCATAGCAAACTATGCGAAACTCACCCAAATTACTTCGGCCACCATAAATCACCCCCAACTACCCCTTACCACCCCAAACTAAGCCCAATCACATTAAAATTACAAAAAATGCTACAAACCATAGCAAACTATGTCAAACTCACTTAAATTACTTCGGCTACCATAAATCACCCCCAATCACCCCCAACTACCCCTTACCACCCCAAACTAAGAACAATCACTTTAAAATTACAAAAAATGTTACAAATCATAGCAAACTATGCGAAACTCACCCAAATTACTTCGGCCACCATAAATCACCCCCAACTACCCCTTACCCCTCCAAACTAAGAACAATCACTTTAAAATTACAAAAAATGCTACAAACCATAGCAAGCTATGTCAAGCTCACTTAACTTACTTTGGTTACCATAAATCACCCCCAACTATCCATTACCACCCCAAACCAAGCCAAATCACTTTAAAATTACAAAAAATGATACAAACCATAGCAAACTATGCCAAACTCGCCCAAACTACTTCGGCTACCATAAATCACCCCCAACTACCCCTTACCCCACCAAACTAAGAACAATCACTTTAAAATTACAAAAAATGCTACAAACCATAGCAAGCTATGTCAAGCTCACCTAAATTACTTCGGCTACCATAAATCACCCCCAACTACCCCTTACCACCCAAACTAAGACCTATCACTTTAAAATTAGAAAAAATTCTACAAACCATAGCAAAACTATGCCAAACTCACCTAACTAACTTCAACTACCATAAATCACCCCCAACTATCACCCCCAACTATCACCCCAAACTAAGCCCAATCACTTTAAAATTACAAAAAATGCTACAAACCATAGCAAGCTATGTCAAGCTCACCTAAATTACTTCGGCTACCATAAATCAACCCCAACTACCCCTTAACACCCCAAACTAAGCCCAATCACTTAAAAATTACAAAAAATGCTACAAACCATAGCAAACTATGCCAAATTCACCCAAATTACTTCGGCTACCATAAATCACCTCCAAATACCCCTTACAACCCCAACTAAGCCCCCTAATTATGTCATAAAATTCCTTACTATTAAGCAAAGTCTTCATTAATTGTTCCTCTATTGCAATCGTTGACAAGTTGATTAAGCGAGATTTGCAAGTACAAGTTCGACTAAATGTTTTAATTCTTTTTAAGAAGGAAAAAACGTACTGTTGCAGACTTTGTAAGCCAAAAATCATAAAATATTAAGAAATATCTGCATCTAAAATATATTGTTTCGACTAATAGACGTTATTCTGAATATTAAATATGCTGATAAAAATTTTGATTCTCTTCCACCTTCCAATAAATAATTATTCCAGTTGAGATGCAAACATAAACTTATGTTCTGAATTGCAACACGCTGACAGGGCAAGCCCTATCTTCTTAACGTGCATTTACATCGCAAATAATAAGGACTTTTTCTCCATTGTATAAAGAGCTCTATGGTTTTTAATTTTAAAGCGGTGTAAGCGCTAGATTTTCGTTAAAATATCTAAAAATTCATAATTTTGCAATTGAATTGCAGAACTAATTTTGTGTTCGATAGTAAATTTATACTTGGAGTGGCACTGCCAACCCTTCCACCCCTGACGAGCCCCGCTGTTGACTACTCTCCTTTCAGGGAAATTTTTGAAATAAACGGCAAAATAATTTAGGTCGCCTGGTTGTTAAAATATCACTGTGTAGTAAGTTCAGACTGACGAGTGAACAAAACCGCTTTCATACAGAAACGAAATCATATGGAACACTTGAAATTTCGATATTTGTTTGTAATTCGTCACAGGTCCATGAAGGAATGCATGTTAATCTAAACAAGTGTTAGTTTGTCGGAGAGGCCGAATAAGATTTTTTCATCCACCACATTCCCGTCAAAATAATTATTTACTTTAGAATGTTCATTTTTTTAATTCATTTCGTGAAAATAATGACGGGCCATACGAGTACACCTTTGCGAGTATTATTTGGTATATACAAATTAATCTCTTTTGTTAGCCAAATTGTTTTAACACGCACTAGGCACGTGCACCTAATATAATTGTGAAAATTGCTGCTTCAGCGGCTGAAACGCTGGTACTCAAAGTCGCCAAGGTCGAGGCGACGCATCAGTATTAAAAGTTCTGTCGCTATTAAATAAATCTATATATATAAAGCGAAGTGTCCTCACTGACACACTCATTCATTCACTCATTCATCTACACATCTACACACTGATTCATAATCAACCCACAGCCCAAACCGTGAGGGCTGGAGACTTGAAATTTTAGACACGGGTGTATCATGTGCCGAAACTGAACACTAAGAAGGGATTTTGCGAAATTCGGCCCGGTTCCTTTGTAATTCAATAAAAACCGGCTAAAATAAACAAAAAATGATCGGATCGCGGAGACCGTGTTTATGTTAGAAGCACGTATCTAGCCAAAACAACTTCGACGACGGGCGACCGGTTTACATTAAAAGCACTTATTTAACCTAAACAATTTCAACGTCGAGTTTCTGCTTTCGTGATCATACTTTTGCCGTACCTAGCGAGGCCGCAGATATTTCAATTATAATTTTGATTTCAATTATAATGTCGATCCGTGACTCAATTAAAAATTACCAAATCACTCCAAATTTAATCCGTCAACATTAAACATCCTCAAATATCTCTTACCACTGCAAACTTTACCAAATCAACCCCAAAAAATTCCCGAACTATGCCAAACTGACATAAACTAGATCCGTTATTTTAAATCATCCCTTACCACCCCTTAGCAACCCCAAGCAACTCCAATCACTTTAAAATAAAACAAAATGACACAAATCATGGCAGATTAAGTCCAACTCACACATATTATTTCGTCTACCAAAAATCACCCCCAACTACCCCTTACCACCCCAAAATAAGCCCAATCACTTTAAAATTACAAAAAATGTTACAAACCTTACCAAACTATGCCAAACTCATCTAAATTACTTTGGCTTCCATAAATCACCCCCAACTACCCCTTACCACCCCAAAATAAGCCCAATCACTTTAAAATTATCAAAAATGCTACAAACCATAGCAAACTATGCCTAACTCACCTAAATTACTTCGGCTAACATAAATCACCCCCAACAACCCCTTACTACCCCAAAATAAGCCCAATCACTTTAAAATTACAAAAAATGCTACAAACCATAGCAAACTATGCCAAACTCACTTAAATTACTTCGGCTATCATAAATCACCCCCAACTACCCCTTACCACCCCTAACTCATCCCAATCACTTTAAAATTACAAAAAATGCTACAAACCATAGCAAACTATGCCTAACTCACCCAAATTACTTCGGCTAACATAAATCACCCCCAACAACCCCTTACTACCCCAAAATAAGCCCAATCACTTTAAAATTACAAAAAATGCTACAAACCATAGCAAACTATGCCAAACTCACTTAAATTACTTCGGCTATCATAAATCACCCCCAACTACCCCTTACCGCCCCTAACTCATCCCAATCACTTTAAAATTACAAAAAATGCTACAAACCATAGCAAACTATGCCTAACTCACTTAAATTACTTCGGTTAACATAAATCACCCCCAACTACCCCTTACCACCCCTAACTCATCCCAATCACTTTAAAATTACAAAAAATGCTACAAACCATAGCAAACTATGCCTAACTCACCTAAATTACTTCGGCTAACATAAATCACCCCCAACAACTCCTTACTACCCCAAAATAAGCCCAATCACTTTAAAATTACAAAAAATGCTACAAACCATAGCAAACTATGCCTAACTCACTTAAATTACTTCGGCTAACATAAATCACCCCCAACTACCCCTTACCACCCCTAACTCATCCCAATCACTTTAAAATTACAAAAAATGCTACAAACCATAGCAAACTATGCCAAACTCACTTAAATTACTTCGGCTATCATAAATCACCCCCAACTACCCCTTACCGCCCCTAACTCATCCCAATCACTTTAAAATTACAAAAAATGCTACAAACCATAGCAAACTATGCCTAACTCACTTAAATTACTTCGGCTAACATAAATCACCCCCAACTACCCCTTACCACCCCTAACTCATCCCAATCACTTTAAAATTACAAAAAATGCTACAAACCATAGCAAACTATGCCAAACTCACTTAAATTACTTCGGCTATCATAAATCACCCCCAACTACCCCTTACCGCCCCTAACTCATCCCAATCACTTTAAAATTACAAAAAATGCTACAAACCATAGCAAACTATGCCTAACTCACTTAAATTACTTCGGCTAACATAAATCACCCCCAACTACCCCTTACCACCCCTAACTCATCCCAATCACTTTAAAATTACAAAAAATGCTACAAACCATAGCAAACTATGCCTAACTCACCTAAATTACTTCGGCTAACATAAATCACCCCCAACAACCCCTTACTACCCCAAAATAAGCCCAATCACTTTAAAATTACAAAAAATGCTACAAACCATAGCAAACTATGCCTAACTCACCTAAATTACTTCGGCTAACATAAATCACCCCCAACAACCCCTTACTACCCCAAAATAAGCCCAATCACTTTAAAATTACAAAAAAATGCTACAAACCATAGCAAACTATGCCTAACTCACCTAAATTACTTCGGCTAACATAAATCACCCCCAACAACCCCTTACTACCCCAAAATAAGCCCAATCACTTTAAAATTACAAAAAATGCTACAAACCATAGCAAACTATGCCTAACTCACCTAAATTACTTCGGCTAACATAAATCACCCCCAACAACCCCTTACTACCCCAAAATAAGCCCAATCACTTTAAAATTACAAAAAAATGCTACAAACCATAGCAAACTATGCCTAACTCACCTAAATTACTTCGGCTACCATAAATCAGCCCCAACTACCCCTTACCACCCCAAAATAAGCCCAATCACTTTAAAATTACAAAAAATGCTACAAACCATAGCAAACTATGCCAAACTCACTTAAATTACTTCGGCTATCATAAATCACCCCCAACTACCCCTTACCACCCCAAACTCAGCCCAATCACTTTAAAATTACAAAAAATGTTACAAGCCTTATCAAACTATGCCAAACTCATCTAAATTACTTTGGCTTCCATAAATCACCCCCAACTACCCCTTACCACCCCAAAATAGGCTCAATCACTTTAAAATTACAAAAAAATTCTACAAACCGTAGCAAACTATGCCAAACTCCCCTAAATTACTTCGGCTACCATAAATCACCCCGAACTACCCCTTACAACCCCAAAATAAGCCCAATCACTTTAAAATTACAAAATATTCAACAAATCATAGCAAACTATGCCTAACTCACCTAAATTACTTCGGCTACCATAAATCACCCCCAACTACCCCTTACAACCCCAAAATTAGCCCAATCACTTTAAAATTACGAAAAATGCTACAAACCATGGCAAACTATCTCAAACTCACCTGAATTACTTCGGTTACCATAAATCGACTAATAGTCGTTATTCTGAATATTAAATATGCTGATACCTATTCTGATTCTCTTCCACCTTCCAATAAATATTTGTTCCAGTTGAGATGCAAACATAAACGTATTTCTGAATTGCAACACGCTGACGGGGCAAGCCCTACCTTTTCAACATGCGTGCATTTGTATAAACAGCTCTATGGTTTTTAACTTTAAAGAGGTATAAAGGCGGTGTAAGCGCTAGAGTTTCGTAAAAATATCTGAAAAATTCGAAATTCTGCAATTGAATCAGAACTATCTTTGTGTTCGATAGTAAATTTATACTTGGAGTGGCACTGCCAACCCTGCCACCCCTGACGAGGCACCTGCTGACTACTCTCCTTCCAGGGAAACTTTATAAATCAACGTCAAAATAATTTAGGGCGCCTGAATGTGAAAATATCACTGTGTAATAAGTTCAGACTGACATGGAACACTTGAAATTTCGATATTTGTTTGTAATTCGTCACAGGTCCATGAAGGAATGCATGTTAATGTAAACAAGTGTTAGTTTGTTGGAGAGACCGAATAAGATTTTTAACATTCCCGTCAAAATATTTATTTACTTTAGAATGTTAATTTCTTAAATTCATTTCGTGAAAATTATGACGTGCCATACGAGTACACCTGTGCGAGTATTATTTGGTACATACAAATTAATCTCTTTTGTTATCCAAATTGTTTACATACGCACGAGACACGTGCACCTCATATTATTGTGAAAATTGCTGCTTCAGCGTCTGAAACGCTGGTACTCAACGTCGCCAAGGTCGAGGCGACGCATCGGTATTCGAAGTTCTATCGCTATTAAATAAATTATTTTATTCCCGATATTCCCGATTTGTTCTTGCCGTTAACCAAAACTCTCCCCAATCGATTTTCGAAAAATTTCCAGCGTCGGACCGGACGTCACTTATTATCGTACGCTAATTTTTACGTTCAGTTAATCATAGTGGTGTATTTGTTCTTCACCAAACCTGCTCCGGCCAAAATCCGAAATTTTAAGTATTGTGTGCTTATACACGATTTACACTATTTATTTTACGTACATTGCGTTCATTATGGTTCTGCATTATTTATAACTAAGATGGAGCAGTTTGAAAATCTAATAGTAAGCGGAGAACAAATACCACCACGTATAATTCCCGTGAAAAGTGATGGAAATAGTCTTTCTTACTATCTTTCCTATTGCATTTTTAATACCGGAAATAGAGCTCAAGAGCGAAGAATAACTTCGACTTTTTTTATACATAATTCCTAAATACTTCGTTTTTATGGTGTAAAATTTTGTATCTATATATTTCAACATTGTCTTTAACGTTGTCAGAGAACTAAATGGGTATAATTTGGAATAATTTAGCTTCTATGTCAACTCTCCTTCTCTTGAAACTTTGGAAAACAACGACAAAGTTCTTTAGGGCGCCTGGATTTGAAAATATAACTCTGTATAATAAGTTTAGACTGACTAGAGTGAAAAGAAAGGAGCTTGCACCCAGAAACGAAATTAAATGGAACACTTGAAGTTGCAATATTTGTTTGTAATTCGTCAGAAGTCCATGAGGGAATGCGTGTTAATGTAAACAAATGTGAGTTTATTGGAGAGGCCGAATAAGATTTTTACATTATTGAAGCAGCTGGAGCCTGCCACGACAAGGGCAAGGTCACAAACGTGAAAAGGCGATGCTCGATTTAGTTTGATTGAGTATCTATGCAGAAATTCGCCCATACCAAGCGTTGGATAAGCCTTTCTTATCGTTTCTTAGAATTCGAGAATTGCTGGTTCAGCGTGTGGAGCAGTACTCGATCGCGGTGTTTAATTTTAACACAACTACAATTGTGAAAATTGCTGCTCCAGCGTCGGAAACTGTTCGCAAAGTCGCCAAATTCGATGAGGCGACGCATCAGTGTTCGAAGGTCTACCGCTATCAAATAAAGTATTTTAATTTAACATTTGATCCTCGCGTTAACCAAATCTGCCCCCAATCAATTTTCGAAAAATTACCAGCGTCGAACCGGATTCCACTTATATTTGTACGCTAATTTTTACTTTCAGTTAATGGTAGTGGTGTATTTGTTTTTCACCAAATTTGCCCCGGCTGAAATCCGAAATTTTCACCGTTGTATGTACCAGAGATCACTGACATTCATATCCTTAATAATTATGTGCTTATACACGTTTTACACTATTTATTTTACGTTCACTGTGTTTATTATTGCTTTACATCATTTATAACTAAGATGGAGAAGTTTGAAAATCTAGCGATGTACAAATACCACACCGTATTATGAAAGGTTATGGAAATTGTCTTTTTTTATATCTATGGTATTGGTATTGATATTTTAATACTGGAACGGAAGCTCAATAGGTTGGCACTTTAATTGTTCAACAAGTGTGTGTTAATGTAAACAGGTGTGAGTCCGTCGGAGAGACCGAATAAGATTTTCACATCCACCATATTCCCGTCAAAATATTTATTTATTTTAGAATGTTAATTTTGCCGTTAACAAAATTTGTTCCCAATCACCTTCGTCGTACCGGACGACCGTTCAGTTAATGATAATGGTGTATTTATTTTTCACCAAATCTGCCTCGGCTGAAATCCAAAATTTACAGCGTTGGACCAGACATTACTGACATTGATACGCGTTTTACACTGTTTATTTTACGTAAATACATTGTGTTCATTATTGCTTTACATCATTTATAACTAAGATGGACAAGTTTGAAAATCTAGCGATGCACAAATACCATAAAATACCACATTTTACCACATACCAAAATTTTAATACTAGAAAGGGAGCTCAAAAGGTTCGCACTTTAATTGTCCAACCAGTTAGGGCCAGGTTGTAATAATTTTTGTGCAGTTCAGAAGGAGATAAGTGTTTGTTTATTCCGGAGATAAGTCAAAATCATCTACATACTGTTCTATTTGTGAGTTGACTGCAGCAAGAGGAATTGTTCCATTGTGTTTTCAATTTTATCATAACATGATCAGCTAATTTGTAAACTTCGATTTCCCCTAAAATTATATAAAGTTAATTTCGATTTCCTGGAATCGCTTATAGAACAACTGCCTAAAGAGACTATTCAAAATTTTTCATCTCAGATATCAACCAAGGTATCCTCTTTGTCCAAATCATATTGAAGTACCCGGTCCTGGCAACGCAGGTTAATTTCAGCATATTTGTTTATTTTGTGATTGGAAAAGTAGAGCATTCCTGTTTAATTGTATTATAATGTCGATTAGTCAACATCACCACTTTAGTCAACACTGAGTTTATTTAATCTACGTCCGGGCAACGCCGGGTACATTCAGCTATCTATATATATAAAGCGAATATTTAATAAAATTTATATCGAACATTCGCATAAGAGGCTGTGTGCGGAAAGAGTTTCCATAAAAGAGAGTAGGATATATTGGCTTGAACTCTTCAGAGACGTGCATTCGACCATATGCGCATGATCAACTTTGATGACAGTGGGCGTCCTCAAACCAATACACACAGCTGACTTTTAAAAGTTAGGTTATATTTTTGTTAAGACGTGATATTACTCGAAATAATTATTGCTTTTTAAGTCCGTGTTTCAAGTTTCTGCACGATACATAACAGATAATGTGCTAATTAATTAAATCCCCAACTTAACATAGATCAAAGTTACAGTGTTCCTGTTTTATTTCCAGGTTAAACAAGGGTTTCTGCTAATTAGGAAAATATATCAAAGTGGTTGAACATCCGTCATTTGGAAATTCTTGACAATTACGACAGCATATTGTGGCAATCTATGTATTTGGCAAAAAACACATTTCGTTAACTGTGGCCACAACCACAAAATGCAATCCTAGCTGATCCATCGTTGAACATCTATGCCAGAAATCGCGTAACAAATATGACAAACGTTTGTATCAACTGTAATGTCATAATGACCACCTTATAGTTGTCACTCACATTGTTTCTAGGTAAATGCAAACTAAATGGTTGTAGAATATTGGGTGGTATAAAAACAAGTTCATATCCATCATTTATTATTTATTTATTACTTATAATAACTTACTTACTTAACTTAACAATAACTTAACAATAACTTGACTTAACAATATATAAAGATGACAGTACCGCGGCCGCGGCCGCGGCGCCGCCAATTTTGTTGGTCCCGGCTGCCACCACGGCCCCGGCCCCGGTTGCCGCCACGGCCCCGGCCCTGGTTGCCGCCACGGCCCCGGCCCCGGTTGCCGCCCCGGTTGCCGCCACGGCCCCGGCCCCGGTTGCCGCCACGTCCCCGGCTGCCGCCACGTCCCCGGCCCCGGCTGCCACCACGGCCCACGCCGCCCCGGCCCACGCCGCCCCGGCTACCGCCACGTCCCCAGCCCCGGCTACCGCCACGTCCCCAGCCACGGCTACCGCCACGGCCTCGATCGGCGGCCGGCTGGACCACGTCATCTGTCCCCGGAGTCCAGGGGACTGTGTTCCCAGGGTCTCGCTCCTCCATGGGAGACTCTGGGGGTAGTGACTGTGGTGGCGGTGGACTTGGTTCAGACATCTCAAATAAAAAAAAAATTAGTTTGTTATAAGATAATTTCTACATACTTTCGTTTTTATGATTTGAAATTTTGTATTTTGAATGGGACATATTTCAAGGTTGAGTTTCACATTGTCAGAAAGCCAAAATTGGATAGGATTTGCAACAATTAGCTCTTACAAAACTCTCCGTCCCGGCAAACTTTAGAAATCATAACAACAAAATTATTTAGGGGGCGGCTGGATTTAAAAATATAATAATATCATGTGTAATAAGTTTAAACTCACTTACGGTGGAAAAACACATCCGCAGCATCCGAGGTGGAGAAACGAAATGAAGCTGAACACTTGAAGTTACGATATTTGTTTTTATTTCGTCACAGGTTCATGAAGGAATACGTGTTACTGTAAACAAGTGTGAGTCCGTCCCAGAGGCCAAATCAATTTTTTTCATTATTGAAACAGCTGGAGCTTGCGAGAGCAAGGGCAAAGTTACAAAGGCAAAAAGGCGATGTTCCAATAGTTTTGATTCAAAATCTTATGCAAAAACTCGCACATACTAAGCATAGGATATCGCTATTTCTTATTGCTTTTCGGGTATACGAAAATTGCTGGTTCAGCATAGCTATGTTAATTAATACTAAATTTTGTCGCTTTAAATAAAAATAATGATTCGTCAAATTGAAAATATGTTTCATAGTCGATGTATACAATTGGAGGTCTCGATTTGTCGAATATATTCGTTTCCGTCTGGGCCGATCGTCGACAATCCACTTGAAATCCCAAGTGGTCGTCGCCCTTTTGTTGAAATGATGAAATATGATAAATATTATTTTTCACGAGGCGAGACGGATTGAATCTGGCCAAAACAACGTAACTAACATTCGGTTGCAATATATAATATTATCTTCCTCATTGGACTTCTTGGATGTCATGTCATCATGCATCAATTGACGTTTACGTTTACGTTGGTACATACAAATGAATCTGTTTTGCTACCCAGATTGTTACATTTACCAATAGAAGTTACGTACACGTAATAAAATTGTGAAAATTGCTGCTTCAGTGGCTGGAACAGTACTACTGTCGCACGGTCAATCTTTCCAAGATTGACAGCGCTTCAGTATTCGAAGTTGTATCGGTATCAAATAAAACATTTTAATTTAACATTTCTCACGTTAACCAAATCTGCGCGAAACCGATTGTAGAAACATTTTCAGCGTTGGACCCCCGACTCCACTAACATTCTTACACTTATTTTTACGTTCAGTTAATGATAGTGGTGTATTTGTTTTTTTGAATTCATACGCATAAGTATTTTGTGCTTATACACGTGTACACTATTTATTTTACGTACATTGTGTTCATTGTTGTTCTATATTATTTATAACTAACATGGAGCAGTTTGAAAATCTAATAGTAAGCGGATTACAAATACCACACAGTATAATTCCCGTGAAAAATGATGGACTTTAATTGTTCATTTTTAATTACCAAAATTTCTGTAAATTTTACCTGTCTACGTTAAACACTCCCAAACATAACGTATAAAACCACCCCAAATCAACCCAAAATTAAAAAAAAATGTACGAACTCCAAGCAAACTATGCCAAACTCACATAAATTACTTCAGCTTCCCTTGAATCACCCCAATCACCTCTTACCAACCCAAAATGATCCCAATCATATTAAAATTTTACCCGTTAAAAATTACGCAAGTTTAACCCGCAAAAGCTAAACACCGCCAACCATCAATAACGATTCCAAATAATCCCTAAAGAAACTCTTAACATCCAAACCTATCCTAAATAAACATAATATTACAAACAAATGCCACGAACCCTAACAAATCACGCCAAATTCACATAAATAATTTCGGCTTTTTTTTTTACATAATTCCTAAATACTTCCGTATTATGGTGTGAAATTTTGTATCTATATATTTCAATGTTGTCTTTAACGTTGTCAGAGAACTAAATGGGAAGAATTTGGAATAATTTTGCTTCTCTCCTTCTCGGGAAACTTTTGAAATCAACGACAAAATTATTTAGGGCGCCTGGATTTGAAAATATCATTCTGTGTAATAAGTTCAGATTGACTAGAGTGAAAAAAAGCAGCTTGCACCCAGAAACGAATTTAAATGGAACACTTGAAGTTGCGATCTTTGTTTGTAATTCGTCACAGGTCGACGAAAAAAATGCGTGTTAATGTAAACAAGTGTGAGTTCGTCGGAGAGGCCAAATAAGATTTTTACTTTATTGAAGCAGCTGGAGCCTGCCAGGTCAAGGGCAAAGTAACAAAAGTAAAAAGGCGATGATCCATTTGTTTTGATATTGTGAAAATTGCTGCTTCAGCGTCTGAAACGATTTTTAATTATAAAGGGTACAGCGTGTGGAGCATTATTGGATCGCGGTTCTTAAAAATAAAACAACTACTATGTGAATTAATGACGTAATGATATTAGAAGCAAACAACAATATGTATTATCCCTAAATATTGGAGCTTAAAATAAAAATAATGATTCGTAAAATATAATATAAAATATATTTAATGGTCGATGTGTACAGTAATTAGAGGTCTCGGTTATAAGTACTTCCGCCTGGGCCGATCGTCAACATCGACAATCCACTTGAAATCCCAAGTGGTTGCGTATTCGTCGCCTTTTGCTGAATTAGCCGTTTTCTGGAAATCGTGGCAGATACTTAATGCCGTATAATATGTATGATTAAATATTATAATTATATTCTTCATGGGACGAGACGGGCCGAAACTTACTAAGACAATCTAACAAACATTTATTGCAACTACCATTGCAACATACATAATCTTACATCAATCGACGTTATCCGAAATTTATGTATGACGGGTATGTTACATAAAAATAAATCTGTTTTGCTACCCGAATTGTTCCGTTTTAATACGTAATTAATACGAAATAGAAGGCACGTGCAACTAATAAAATTGCTGCTTCAGCGCCTGGAACAGTAAGTACTCCATCCCATGGTCAACGTCGCCAAGATCGACAGCGCGTCAGTATTCGAAGTTGTATCGGTATCGAATAAAGCATTTTAATTTAACGTTGTTCGCGTTAACCAAATCTGCCCGAAACCGATTTTCGAAACATTTTCACTGTCGGACCAGACTCTTTTTTACTTAGCTTTCGCTTATTTTTAAGTTCCGTTGGTGAGAGTGATAGTGTTAGTGATTTGTTCTTCATCAAATTTGCCCAGGCTGAAATCAGAAAATTTGTAACGTTGGACCGGACTTCACTCGCACTTCACACGCTTAAGTATTCTGTTCATATAAACATTTTACACCATTTATTTTTTGAATTTTTAGTTTTTCAGTTTTTTTACATTGCGTTCATTATTGCTCTAATCTATTGTTTATAAGTAAGATGGAGCAGTTTGAAATTCTAATAGTAAACGGAGTACAAATACCACACCGTGTATTTCCCGTGAAAGGTGATGGAAATTGTCTATTTTATTCTCTTTCCTATTGCATCTTTAACACCGTAAATAGAGCTCAAGAGGTTCGCACTTTAATTGTTCAACACGTTGCGGCCAATTGGGCAAGGTTTCAATTATTATCGTGCAACCGAGAAGGGAATAATTATGCTGACCAGTTTGTTTATTCTGAAGATATGTCAAAATTATCTACATATGGTTCTGTTTGTGAGTTGACTGCAGCAGGAGAAATGTTTCCATTTTGTTTTCAAGTATATCATAACGGTAGTTTTTATGCGCAATTTGGTGAACATAATCAGTCAATTCGTAAACTTAGATTTTCCGGAAATTTATCTAACGGTCATTTCGATGTCCTTGAATCAGTTCCCGTGCCACGACTTATAGAACATTCCCAAATTGCGTCTTCGTCTGAAGAGTCTATTCAAGATAATTCTTCTCAGACATCAAATAAAAGGAAACGCCGTGCGCGTGTTTCAAACAGAACTAGAAACACCTAACTAAAAATTGCTGCAGTGAAATATACATCAAAAAATAAAGAGCAAAAGAAGGCTGCTTCAGTAAAATACGCAAAAAAAAATCCAGAAGTTCATAGAGCTGCTGTAGCGAAATATGCCCAAAAACATCCGGAAGTTAATAGAGCTGCCGTTGCGAAATATGCGCAAGAACATCCGGAAGTTAAAAGAGCTGCTGTTGCGAAATATGCGCAAAAACATCCGGAAGTTAATAGAGCTGCTGTTGCGAAATATGCGCAAGAACATCCGGAAGTTAAAAGAGCTGCTGTTGCGAAATATGCGCAAAAACATCCGGAAGTTAATAGAGCTGCTGTTGCGAAATATGCGCAAGAACATCCGGAAGTTAATAGAGCTGCTGTTGCGAAATATGCGCAAGAACATCTGGAAGTTAATAGAGCTGCTGTTGCAAAATATGCGCAAGACCATCCGGAAGTGAATAAAGCTGCTGTTGCGAAATATGCGCAACAACATCCTGAAGTTAATAGAGCTGCTGTGGCGAAATATGCGCAAGAACATCCGGAAGTTAACAGAGCTGCTGTAGCGAAACATGCGCAAGAACATCCCGAAGGTCATAGAGCTGCCGTTCGTAGATATACACAACAGCACCCAGAGGTTAACAGAAACGCTGTTGCGCGTTATGATCCACGCAACGAAAAAAGAATTCAACGAAGGACACTTTCTTGGACGCAAAAGGCTGATTCTGCATTCCAATATGACCCATGTATTGCATACGAAGCAGAAAAAACTATACAATTGGGTGAAATGAGCATAATATGCCAATGGTGCAAAGCCCTCAAATGGAAGGGGGAGACACCTGGCATGTGTTGCAACAATGGAAAGGTGCAATTAACACCATTCGAACAACAACCTGAACCTATAAGGAGCCTTTTGTCCTTTTTACATCCGAAATCAAAACATTTTCTAAATTCTATTAGGAAATATAACGGTTGTTTTCAAATGACATCCTTTGCGGCTAAAGAGGTTTCTGAAGGTAGCTTTAGGCCCACATTTAAAGTTCAAGGTCAGGTGTACCATTTAGCTGGGAGTTTGTTGCCACCTAATACTAACGAAGAACCTAAGTTCCTTCAGATATATTTTGTGGGAGAAGACGAGAAAGAAACAACTCTTAGGTGTCGGAATTTTACTGATGTAAATAATGCTTTGGTGGCGCAACTACAAAAGATGCTTCACGAGAATAACACATACGTTAGAGATTTTAAAGCTGCCATAGAAAATATTCCACAAAATACAGAAGATTTCCGTGTAGTCATACATGCCGAAAGAAAACCCATAAACGCTCATCGAGGTCGTTACAATAATCCTATCGCCAATGAAATTGCTATAGTAATGGAAGGTCAGATATTTGAAAAAAGAGACATTGTGTTGCACAGTCGCGATGACAAGTTACAACGAATAAGTGAGTTGAACAGAGCATACGACGCGTTGCAATATCCCTTAATGTTTTGTAGAGGTGAGGATGGTTATTCCATAGCAGTACCTCAAACTGACCCTGTTTCAAAGATGCCTTTAAATAAAACCGTTTCGGCAGCAAATTTCTATGCTTTTCGCATTATGATTAGACAGAACGAAATTAATCATCTTCTCTGTTACCGAAGCTTACTAAGTCAATTTTTAGTTGACATGTATGCAAAAATCGAAACAGAAAGATTAAATTTTATCAAGAATAATCAAACAAAATTAAGGGCGGAAAATTACGTTCATTTACAAGATGCAATTAAAAAGGCTGATGCCAATGCTGCTGAGTTAGGTCGATTAGTAATTCTGCCTTCAACTTTCACTGGAGGACCCAGGTATATGCATGAACGTACCCAAGACGCGTTGACATACGTACGCCACTACGGCCGTCCAGATTTATTTATTACTTTTACGTGTAACCCAAAGTGGAAAGATATTACAGATGTATTATTGTTCGAACAACAGCCGCATGATCGACATGATGTCATTAGCCGCGTCTTTCGTCTGAAAGTGAGAACAATGATGAACCTATTAACCAAGGCTCAAATATTTGGACGCGTTCGCTGTTACATGTATTCCGTAGAATGGCAGAAACGAGGACTTCCACATGTACATATTTTGCTATGGTTGGAAAACCGAATTTGTGCTGATAAAATAGATGACGTGATTTGTGCAGAAATTCCGTCTCCCGAAGACGATCCGATTCTTCACGAAATAATTAAATCCAATATGATTCATGGACCGTGCGGTAACATAAATAGAGATTCTCCGTGTATGATTGATGGAATCTGTTCAAAGAAGTATCCTCGACAATTAATAAGAGATACACAGACAGGTGAGGATGGTTATCCTAAGTACCGACGAAGATCACCGCAAGATGGTGGGTTCACTGTTGAAATTAAAGGCAAACAACTCGACAACCGGTGGGTTGTACCGTTTAATCCGGTCCTGTCTCGCACTTTTAATGCACATATTAACGTAGAGTACTGCAATTCTGTCAAATCTATCAAATATATCTGCAAATACGTTAATAAAGGCAGCGATCAGGCGGCCTTTGCACTACAAAATGAACTAGATGAGGTGGCAATCTATAAAACGGGAAGATATATAAGCACTTCGGAAGCTGTTTGGCGCATTCTATGTTTTCCCATTCACGAAAGGTTTCCTCCTGTTGTTCATCTTTCCGTCCATTTGGAAAATGGACAGAGAATCTATTTTAATGAAGACAATCTTTTGGATAGGGTCAATAACCCTCCAAAAACCACATTAATGGCCTTTTTTGATTTATGCAGAAACGACGATTTTGCCAAAACCCTTTTTTACCACGAAGTGCCTTCATATTATACGTGGAACAAGAATAAATTTCAACGTAGAAAGCTAGGAAAAAATATTGATGAATATCCGGGTGTAAAAAAAGATAACGTCCTTGGAAGGGTTTATACAGTACATCCCAATAATGCCGAGTGTTACTACCTTCGCCTACTATTGCATGAGGTTCGTGGACCTACTTCTTTCTTAAGTCTTAGGACGGTTAATGGCGTAGTACATTCTACTTTTCAATCCGCATGTAAAGCCCTGGGATTGTTGGAAGATGACAAACATTGGGAAAACACACTAGAAGATGCTACTATCTCAGAATCACCGATGAAACTGAGAGAATTGTTTGCAATAATGTTAGTGTTTTGTCATGTATCCGACCCATTGCAGCTTTGGGAGAAATACAAAGACAGTTTGTCCGAGGATATTCTCAGAAGGGTGGCCAGAGAGCTGGCAGTTGAAGAATTACATGCCAAAACGGAGGTGTACAACAAGGCATTGATTCTTCTAGAAGATGTTATTCTAACAATCGGTGATCAACCCTTAACTCATTTTGGATTGCCGCAACCGAAACGCTATACCAACGAGATTACGGAAAATTTGGTTTATATTAGAGAAAAGAACTACGATATTGAAGTTTTATTACAAACGGTCGAAGAAAACGAACCTTTACTTACAAGTGAACAGAAAGAGGTTTACTTAGAAATTTTAGAAAACTTAGACTACGGCAAAGTTTTCTTTTTAGATGCACCTGGGGGTACAGGAAAAACATTCCTTATAAATTTGTTATTATCGAAAATACGCAGTTCCAATAAAATTGCTATCGCGGTGGCCTCTTCGGGAATTGCAGCAACTTTGTTACAGGGTGGTAGAACTGCCCATTCTGTTTTTAAATTGCCCCTAAATTTAAACTCCACAGATAATCCGTTATGCAACATATCAAAACAAAGCGACGTCGCTCGATTGCTTTATGACTGCAGCCTAATTGTGTGGGACGAATGTACCATGGCGCACAAAAAAGCAGTTGAGGCTCTTGACCGTACATTAAGAGACATTAGAAATAATGTTTCGATTATGGGAAAAGTTACCGTTGTATTAGCAGGAGATTTCAGACAAACGCTGCCTGTTGTACCGAGAGGAACTCGGGCTGATGAAGTTAATGCTTGCTTGAAATCGTCCTATTTGTGGCCCAAAATACAAAAAATTTCATTATCTAAAAACATGCGAGTATACCTAAGAGGTGATACGGGAGCTGGTGAATTTGCGCAACTTTTATTAAATTTAGGTGAGGGTCGTACGCCAGAAATAGATGGCAAAATTCAAATTTCGTCAAGCCTAGCAACGGTGGTTCAAAGTGTTGCCCATTTAATAGATAAGATTTATCCGGATATTCGAAATTTGAAAGATAAATCTATGTCCTGGTTGCGAGAACGAGCCATTTTATCACCGAAAAATGATAGTGCTAATGAATTAAATAATATTATCCTTGATGGCTTTGAGAGTGAAGAGTTGACATACAAATCTGTCGACTCGGTATTGAATAATGATGAAGCCGTCAATTATCCGGTGGAATTTTTGAATTCTTTAAATCCTCCTGGAATGCCTGTCCATAAGCTCAAATTGAAGATTGGCACTCCTATAATGTTGCTGCGTAACTTGAAACCGCCCAAACTTTGCAATGGTACAAGGCTTCAGATCACGAAACTGTACCAAAACGTAATTGAAGCAAGTATATTTACTGGTTGTGCGCAGGGCGAGTCTGTATTCATCCCCCGAATCCCGCTCATTCCATCGGATTACCCCTTTGAATTTAAAAGATTGCAGTTCCCTGTGAAGGTTTGTTTTGCAATGACGATAAATAAATCTCAGGGACAGTCTTTAAAAGAAGCAGGGATCGATCTGAGGGGGGATTGTTTTTCGCATGGGCAGTTGTATGTGGCATGCTCAAGAGTGAGTAATCCATCTTCTTTGGTTATATTGGCACCGGATAATAAAGCTGCCAATATTGTTTACAAAGAAGCGATCTCAAAATGAGAACAGAATAATATATACAGAATAAAAGTGGCGTTTCATTTTTAGATTAAACCTCACTTTCGATGTCCCTATAATCGCTTCTGAGGGTTTAGAGCTTTGAATATTTCTTTAGGCTGGTTGAGTTGGATTTTACATATTATTCTCAAAACAATTTTTTTTTGGGATAGGACACCGTCTATTCCCGTTCGATTTTTACTGTGCGCAGGCATACGCCTGATACTGATGCATATAAAAATTTTGTGGGGTTCATGTTATGGTATGTTATGGTTTATAAGGTTTATTTGGATCATTTACATTCATATTTGCAATGCAACAACTAGAATGTAAAAAAACACATGATAACGAAAAACCAAATCTGTGAAGATTTAATATGTGCTGTGAACTTGGCCTCACTTATTTTTATTTTAGTCTGACATAACATTTGATGCAATTGAAGAGTTCATTGATGTGAACAGAAATGTAAAATACTGCTCTGCTCTGGCCGGAATCCAAAAAAAAATATTCAAGTGATGTCTAATGTAAAAATCCTAGAATTTACAAACTTTCAAATATTAAATAGTGAAAGAAACAATTGCTGTTTCTTCAGTATTTTCTAATTAATCGACACTCTCCCTTACTGATACACAATTTTTCTTTATCAATCCACAAGTTTCTTTATCAATCCATAATTTTTACTTATGACTTATCGTTATCCTTTTTCCTTCCTTTTATCCCTATCCCGGCAAGAGAGCTCTACACCTTCCCGTTGGTTCTTGCTGAACAATTGCAAATTTTTTATCTTGCGATTGACTAAGTAGAGCATTCCTGTTTAATTGTATTATAATGTCGATTAGTTAACATCACCAATACACCACTTTTGTCAAGACTGCGTATATTTAATCTACGTCCGGGCAACGCCGGGTACATTCAGCTAGTTATTTTAATATAATATTCCCGATTTGTTCTTGCCGTTAACCAAAAATTACCATCGTCGTACCGGACCCCACTTATATTCGTACGCTAATTTTTACCTTCAGTTAATGATAGTGGTGTATTTGTTTTTCACCAAACCTGCCCCGGCTCAAATCCGAAATTTGCAGCGTTGGACCAGAGTTTACTGACTTTGATACGCGTTTTACACTATTTATTTTACGTAAATACATTGTGTTCATTATTGCATCATTTAAAACTAAGATGGAGCAGTTTGAAAATCTAGCAGATTACAAATACCACAGCGTATAATTTTCGTGAAAGCTGATGAAAATTGTCTTTTTTACTATCTGTGGTAATGGTATTGAAATTTTAATACTGGAAAAGGAGCTCAAAAGGTTCGCACTTTAATTGTCCAACCAGTTGCGGCCAGGTTTTAATAATTTTTGTGCAGCTCAAAAGGAGATATTTATGCTGAAGAGTTTGTTTATTCTGAAGATAAGTCAAAATCATCTACATACTGTTCTGCTGTGAGATGACTGTAGCAGGAGAAATGTTTCCATTGTCTTTTCAACTTTATCATAACATTATCTGCTAATTTGTAAACTTCGATTTTCCCGAAAATGTTCTAACATTAATTTTGATTTCCTGGAATCGCTTATAGAACACCTCCAAACTGCGTCTTTGCCTAAAGAGTCTATACAAGATTTTTCATCTGATATCAACCAAGATATCCTCTTTTTCCAAATCATATACCCGGTCAAGTACCCGGTCCTGGCAATGCAGGTTAATTTCAGCAAATTTGTTTATTTTGTGATTGGAAAAGTAGAGCATTCCTGTTTAATTGTATTATAATGTCGATTAGTCTACATCACCAATACACCACTTTTGTCAACACTGCGTTTATTTAATCTACGTCCGGGCGACGCCGGGTACATTCAGCTAGTTTTAAGATAATATGGTTTGGTTTGTTGTGTTAAGAGTTAGTTGGTGATGATTTATGGTAGCCGAAGCAATTTAGGTGAGTTTGGCATAGTTTGCTATGGTTACTAGCATTTTTTTGTAATTTAAAAGTGATTGGGTTCAGTTTGTTGTGGTAAGGGTTAGTTTGTGATGATTTAGAGTAGCCGAAGTAATTTAGGTGAGTCTAGCATAGTTTGTTATGATTTGTACACCTTTTTTTGTAATTTTAAGATGATATGGTTTGGTTTGTTGTGGTAAGGGATAGTTGGGGGTGATTTACGGTAGCCGAAGTAATTTAGGTGATTCTGGTATAGTTTGTTATGATTTTTAGCATTTTTTTGTAATTTTAAAGTGATTGGGATTAGTTTGTTGCTGTAAAGTGTAGTTGGGTGTGATTTTTAATAGCCGAAGTAATTTAGGTGAGTTTGGCATAGTTTGCTATGGTTAGTAGCATTTTTTTGTAATTTAAAAGTGATTGGGTTTAGTTTGTTGTGGTAAGGGTTAGTTGGTGATGATTTATGGTAGCCGAAGTAATTTAGGTGAGTTTGGCATAGTTTGCTATGGTTACTAGCATTTTTTTGTAATTTAAAAGTGATTGGGTTTAGTTTGTTGTGGTAAGGGTTAGTTGGTGATGATTTAGAGTAGCCGAAGTAATTTAGGTGAGTCTGGCATAGTTTGTTATGATTTGTACACCTTTTTTTGTAATTTTAAGATGATATAGTTTGGTTTGTTGTGGTAACGGATAGTTGGGGGTGATTTACGGTAGCCGAAGTAATTTAGGTGATTCTGGTATAGTTTGTTATGATTTTTAGCATTTTTTTGTAATTTTAAAGTGATTACGCTTAGTTTGTTGCTGTAAAGTGTAGTTGGGGGTGAATTTTGATAGCCGAAGTAATTTAGGTGAGTTTGGCATAGTTTGCTATGGTTAGTAGCATTTTTTTGTAATTTAAAAGTGATTGGGTTTAGTTTGTTGTGGTAAGGGTTAGTTGGTTATGATTTATGGTAGCCGAAGTAATTTAGGTGAGTTTGGCATAGTTTGCTATGCTTACTAGCATTTTTTTGTAATTTAAAAGTGATTGGGTTTATTTTGTTGTGGTAAGGGTTAGTTGGTGATGATTTAGAGTAGCCGAAGTAATTTAGGTGAGTCTGGCATAGTTTGTTATGATTTTACAATTTTTTTTGTAATTTTAGGATGATATGGTTTGGTTTGTTGTGGTAAGGGTTAGTTGGTGATGATTTATGGTAGCCGAAGTAATTTAGGTGAGTTTGGCATAGTTTGCTATGGTTACTAGCATTTTTTTGTAATTTAAAAGTGATTAGGTTTAGTTTGTTGTGGTTAAGTTTAGTTGGTGATGATTTAGAGTAGCCGAAGTAATTTAGGTGAGTCTGGCATAGTTTGTTATGATTTGTACACCTTTTTTTGTAATTTTAAGATGATATAGTTTGGTTTGTTGTGGCAACGAATAGTTGGGGGTGATTTATGGTAGCCAAAGTAATTTAGGTGTTTCTGGTATAGTTTGTTATGATTTTTAGCATTTTTTTGTAATTTTAAAGTGATTACGCTTAGTTTGTTGCTGTAAAGTGTAGTTGGGGGTGATTTTTGATAGCCGAAGTAATTTAGGTGAGTTTGGCATAGTTTGCTATGGTTAGTAGCATTTTTTTGTAATTTAAAAGTTATTGGGTTTAGTTTGTTGTGGTAAGGGTTAGTTGGTTATGATTTATGGTAGCCGAAGTAATTTAGGTGAGTTTGGCATAGTTTGCTATGCTTACTAGCATTTTTTTGTAATTTAAAAGTGATTGGGTTTATTTTGTTGTGGTAAGGGTTAGTTGGTGATGATTTAGAGTAGCCGAAGTAATTTAGGTGAGTCTGGCATAGTTTGTTATGATTTTACAATTTTTTTTGTAATTTTAGGATGATATGGTTTGGTTTGTTGTGGTAAGGGTTAGTTGGTGAAGATTTATGGTAGCCGAAGTAATTTAGGTGAGTTTGGCATAGTTTGCTATGGTTACTAGCATTTTTTTGTAATTTAAAAGTGATTAGGTTTAGTTTGTTGTGGTTAAGTTTAGTTGGTGATGATTTAGAGTAGCCGAAGTAATTTAGGTGAGTCTGGCATAGTTTGTTATGATTTGTACACCTTTTTTTGTAATTTTAAGATGATATAGTTTGGTTTGTTGTGGCAACGAATAGTTGGGGGTGATTTATGGTAGCCAAAGTAATTTAGGTGTTTCTGGTATAGTTTGTTATGATTTTTAGCATTTTTTTGTAATTTTAAAGTGATTACGCTTAGTTTGTTGCTGTAAAGTGTAGTTGGGGGTGATTTTTGATAGCCGAAGTAATTTAGGTGAGTTTGGCATAGTTTGCTATGGTTAGTAGCATTTTTTTGTAATTTAAAAATGATTGGGTTTAGTTTGTTGTGGTAAGGGTTAGTTGGTGATGATTTATGGTAGCCGAAGTAATTTAGGTGAGTTTGGCATAGTTTTTCTATGGTTACTAGCATTTTTTTGTAATTTAAAAGTGATTGGGTTTAGTTTGTTGTGGTAAGGGTTAGTTGGTGATGATTTGGAGTAGCCGAAGTAATTTAGGTGAGTCTGGCATAGTTTGTTATGATTTGTACACATTTTTTTGTAATTTTAAGATGATATGGTTTGGTTTGTTGTGGTAAGGGATAGTTGGGGGTGATTTACGGTAGCCGAAGTAATTTAGGTGATTCTGGAATAGTTTGTTATAATTTTTAGCATTTTTTTTAATTTTAAAGTGATTGGGCTTAGTTTGTTGCTGTAAAGTGTAGTTGGGTGTGATTTTTGATAGCCGAAGTAATTTAGGTGAGTTTGGCATAGTTTGCTATGGTTAGTAGCATTTTTTTGTAATTTAAAAGTGATTGGGTTTAGTTTGTTGTGGTAAGGGTTAGTTGGTGATGATTTAAGGTAGCCGAAGTAATTTAGGTGAGTTTGGCATAGTTTGCTATGCTTACTAGCATTTTTTTGTAATTTAAAAGTGATTGGGTTTATTTTGTTGTGGTAAGGGTTAGTTGGTGATGATTTAGAGTAGCCGAAGTAATTTAGGTGAGTCTGGCATAGTTTGTTATGATTTTACAATTTGTTTTGTAATTTTAGGATGATATGGTTTGGTTTGTTGTGGTAAGGGTTAGTTGGTGATGATTTATGGTAGCCGAAGTAATTTAGGTGAGTTTGGCATAGTTTGCTATGGTTACTAGCATTTTTTTGTAATTTAAAAGTGATTAGGTTTAGTTTGTTGTGGTTAAGTTTAGTTGGTGATGATTTAGAGTAGCCGAAGTAATTTAGGTGAGTCTGGCATAGTTTGTTATGATTTGTACACCTTTTTTTGTAATTTTAAGATGATATAGTTTGGTTTGTTGTGGCAACGAATAGTTGGGGGTGATTTATGGTAGCCAAAGTAATTTAGGTGTTTCTGGTATAGTTTGTTATGATTTTTAGCATTTTTTTGTAATTTTAAAGTGATTACGCTTAGTTTGTTGCTGTAAAGTGTAGTTGGGGGTGATTTTTGATAGCCGAAGTAATTTAGGTGAGTTTGGCATAGTTTGCTATGGTTAGTAGCATTTTTTTGTAATTTAAAAGTGATTGGGTTTAGTTTGTTGTGGTAAGGGTTAGTTGGTGATGATTTATGGTAGCCGAAGTAATTTAGGTGAGTTTGGCATAGTTTTCTATGCTTACTAGCATTTTTTTTGTAATTTAAAAGTGATTGGGTTTATTTAGTTGTGGTAAGGGTTAGTTGGTGATGCTTTAGAGTAGCCGAAGTAATTTAGGTGAGTCTGGCATAGTTTGTTATGATTTTACAATTTTTTTTGAGATTTTAGGATGATATGGTTTGGTTTGTTGTGGTAAGGGTTAGTTGGTGATGATTTATGGTAGCCGAAGTAATTTAGGTGTGTTTGGCATAGTTTGCTATGGTTACTAGCATTTTTTTGTAATTTAAAAGTGATTGGGTTTAGTTTGTTGTGGTAAGGGTTAGTTGGTGATGATTTAGAGTAGCCGAAGTAATTTAGGTGAGTCTGGCAAAATTATGTTATGATTTGTACACCTTTTTTTGTAATTTTAAGATGATATAGTTTGGTTTGTTGTGGTAACGGATAGTTGGGGGTGATTTACGGTAGCCGAAGTAATTTAGATGATTCTGGTATAGTTTGTTATGATTTTTAGCATTTTTTTGTAATGTTAAAGTGATTACGCTTAGTTTGTTGCTGTAAAGTGTAGTTGGGGGTGATTTTTGATAGCCGAAGTAATTTAGGTGAGTTTGGCATAGTTTGCTATGGTTAGTAGCATTTTTTGTAATTTAAAAGTGATTGGGTTTAGTTTGTTGTGGTAAGGGTTAGTTGGTGATGATTTAGAGTAGCCGAAGTAATTTAGGTGAGTCTGGCATGGTTTGTTATGATTTGTACACCTTTTTTTGTAATTTTAAGATAATATGGTTTGGTTTGTTGTGTTAAGGGTTAGTTGGTGATGATTTATGGTAGCCGAAGTAATTTAGGTGAGTTTGGCATAGTTTGCTATGGTTACTAGCATTTTTTTGTAATTTAAAAGTGATTGGGTTCAGTTTGTTGTGGTAAAGGTTAGTTGGTGATGATTTAGAGTAGCCGAAGTAATTTAGGTGAGTCTGGCATAGTTTGTTATGATTTGTACACCTCTTTTTGTAATTTTAAGATGATATGGTGTTGTTTGTTGTGGTAACGGATAGTTGGGGGTGATTTACGGTAGCCGAAGTAATTTAGGTGTTTCTGGTATAGTTTGTTATGATTTTTAGCATTTTTTTGTAATTTTAAAGTGATTGGGCTTAGTTTGTTGCTGTAAAGTGTAGTTGGGGGTGATTTTTGATAGCCGAAGTAATTTAGGTGAGTTTGGCATAGTTTGCTATGGTTAGTAGCATTTTTTTGTAATTTAAAAGTGATTGGGTTTAGTTTGTTGTGGTAAGGGTTAGTTGGTGATGATTTATGGTAGCCGAAGTAATTTAGGTGAGTTTGGCAGAGTTTGCTATGGTTACTAGCATTTTTTTGTAATTTAAAAGTGATTGGGTTTAGTTTGTTGTGGTAACGGTTAGTTGGTGATGATTTAGAGTAGCCAAAGTAATTTAGGTGAGTCTGGCATAGTTTGTTATGATTTGTACACCATTTTTTGTAATTTTAAGATGATATGGTTTGGTTTGTTGTGGTAAGGGATAGTTGGGGGTGATTTACGGTAGCCGAATTAATTTAGGTGATTCTGGTATAGTTTGTTATGATTTTTAGCATTTTTTTGTAATTTTAAAGTGATTGGGCTTAGTTTGTTGCTGTAAAGTGTAGTTGGGGGTGATTTTTGATAGCCGAAGTAATTTAGGTGAGTTTGGCATAGTTTGTTATGATTTGTACACATTTTTTTGTAATTTTAAGATGATATGGTTTGGTTTGTTGTGGTAAGGGATAGTTGGGGGTGATTTACGGTAGCCGAAGTAATTTAGGTGATTCTGGAATAGTTTGTTATAATTTTTAGCATTTTTTTTAATTTTAAAGTGATTGGGCTTAGTTTGTTGCTGTAAAGTGTAGTTGGGTGTGATTTTTGATAGCCGAAGTAATTTAGGTGAGTTTGGCATAGTTTGCTATGGTTAGTAGCATTTTTTTGTAATTTAAAAGTGATTGGGTTTAGTTTGTTGTGGTAAGGGTTAGTTGGTGATGATTTAAGGTAGCCGAAGTAATTTAGGTGAGTTTGGCATAGTTTGCTATGGTTACTAGCATTTTTTTGTAATTTAAAAGTGATTGGGTTTAGTTTGTTGGGGTAAGGGTTAGTTGGTGATGATTTAGAGTAGCCGAAGTAATTTAGGTGAGTCTGGCATAGTTTGTTATGATTTGTACACATTTTTTTGTAATTTTAAAATGATATGGTTTGGTTTGTTGTGGTAAGGGATAGTTGGGGGTGATTTACGGTAGCCGAAGTAATTTAGGTGAGTCTGGCATTGTTTGTTATGATTTGAACACCTTTTTTTGTAATTTTAAGATGATATGGTTTGGTTTGTTGTGGTAAGGGATAGTTGGGGGTGATTTACGGTAGCCGAAGTAATTTAGGTGATTCTGTTATAGTTTGTTATGATTTTTAGCATTTTTTTGTAATTTTAAAGTGATTGGGCTTAGTTTGTTGCTGTAAAGTGTAGTTGGGGGTGATTTTTGATAGCCGAAGTAATTTAGGTGAGTTTGGCATAGTTTGCTATGGTTAGTAGCATTTTTTTGTAATTTAAAAGTGATTGGGTTTAGTTTGTTGTGGTAAGGGTTAGTTGGTGATGATTTATGGTAGCCGAAGTAATTTAGGTGAGTCTGGCATAGTTTGCTATGGTTACTAGCATTTTGTTGTAATTTAAAAGTGATTGGGTTTAGTTTGTTGTGGTAAGGGTTAGTTGGTGATGATTTATGGTAGCCGAAGTAACTTAGGTGAGTTTGGCATAGTTTGCTATGGTTAATATAATTTTTTTGTAATTTAAAAGTGATTGGGTTTAGTTTGTTGTGGTAAGGGTTAGTTGGTGATGGTTTAGAGTAGCCGAAGTAATTTAGGTGAGTCTGGCATAGTTTGTTATGATTTGTACATCTTTTTTTGTAATTTTAAAATGATATGGTTTGGTTTGTTGTGGTAAGGGATAGTTGGGGGTCGTTTATGATAGCCGAAGTAATTTAGGTGAGTTTCGCATAGTTTGCTATAGTTACTAGCATTTTTTTTAATTTAAAATTGATTGGGTTTAGTTTGTTGTGGTAAGGGTTAGTTGGAGATGATTTAGAGTAGCCGAAGTAATTTAGGTGAGTCTGGTATATTTTGTTATGATTTTTAGCATTTTTTTGTAATTTTAAAGTGATTGGGTTTAGTTTGTTGCTGTAAAGTGTAGTTGGGGGTGATTTACGGTAGCCGAAGTAATTTAGGTGTTTCTGGTATAGTTTGTTATGATTTTTAGCATTTTTTTGTAATTTTAAAGTGATTGGGCTTAGTTTGTTGCTGTAAAGTGTAGTTGGGGGTGATTTTTGATAGCCGAAGTAATTTAGGTGAGTTTGGCATAGTTTGCTATGGTTAGTAGCATTTTTTTGTAATTTAAAAGTGATTGGGTTTAGTTTGTTGTGGTAAGGGTTAGTTGGTGATGATTTATGGTAGCCGAAGTAATTTAGGTGAGTTTGGCAGAGTTTGCTATGGTTACTAGCATTTTTTTGTAATTTAAAAGTGATTGGGTTTAGTTTGTTGTGGTAACGGTTAGTTGGTGATGATTTAGAGTAGCCAAAGTAATTTAGGTGAGTCTGGCATAGTTTGTTATGATTTGTACACCATTTTTTGTAATTTTAAGATGATATGGTTTGGTTTGTTGTGGTAAGGGATAGTTGGGGGTGATTTACGGTAGCCGAATTAATTTAGGTGATTCTGGTATAGTTTGTTATGATTTTTAGCATTTTTTTGTAATTTTAAAGTGATTGGGCTTAGTTTGTTGCTGTAAAGTGTAGTTGGGGGTGATTTTTGATATCCGAAGTAATTTAGGTGAGTTTGGCATAGTTTGTTATGATTTGTACACATTTTTTTGTAATTTTAAGATGATATGGTTTGGTTTGTTGTGGTAAGGGATAGTTGGGGGTGATTTACGGTAGCCGAAGTAATTTAGGTGATTCTGGAATAGTTTGTTATAATTTTTAGCATTTTTTTTAATTTTAAAGTGATTGGGCTTAGTTTGTTGCTGTAAAGTGTAGTTGGGTGTGATTTTTGATAGCCGAAGTAATTTAGGTGAGTTTGGCATAGTTTGCTATGGTTAGTAGCATTTTTTTGTAATTTAAAAGTGATTGGGTTTAGTTTGTTGTGGTAAGGGTTAGTTGGTGATGATTTAAGGTAGCCGAAGTAATTTAGGTGAGTTTGGCATAGTTTGCTATGGTTACTAGCATTTTTTTGTAATTTAAAAGTGATTGGGTTTAGTTTGTTGGGGTAAGGGTTAGTTGGTGATGATTTAGAGTAGCCGAAGTAATTTAGGTGAGTCTGGCATAGTTTGTTATGATTTGTACACATTTTTTTGTAATTTTAAAATGATATGGTTTGGTTTGTTGTGGTAAGGGATAGTTGGGGGTGATTTACGGTAGCCGAAGTAATTTAGGTGAGTCTGGCATTGTTTGTTATGATTTGAACACCTTTTTTTGTAATTTTAAGATGATATGGTTTGGTTTGTTGTGGTAAGGGATAGTTGGGGGTGATTTACGGTAGCCGAAGTAATTTAGGTGATTCTGTTATAGTTTGTTATGATTTTTAGCATTTTTTTGTAATTTTAAAGTGATTGGGCTTAGTTTGTTGCTGTAAAGTGTAGTTGGGGGTGATTTTTGATAGCCGAAGTAATTTAGGTGAGTTTGGCATAGTTTGCTATGGTTAGTAGCATTTTTTTGTAATTTAAAAGTGATTGGGTTTAGTTTGTTGTGGTAAGGGTTAGTTGGTGATGATTTATGGTAGCCGAAGTAATTTAGGTGAGTCTGGCATAGTTTGCTATGGTTACTAGCATTTTTTTGTAATTTAAAAGTGATTGGGTTTAGTTTGTTGTGGTAAGGGTTAGTTGGTGATGATTTATGGTAGCCGAAGTAACTTAGGTGAGTTTGGCATAGTTTGCTATGGTTAATATAATTTTTTTGTAATTTAAAAGTGATTGGGTTTAGTTTGTTGTGGTAAGGGTTAGTTGGTGATGGTTTAGAGTAGCCGAAGTAATTTAGGTGAGTCTGGCATAGTTTGTTATGATTTGTACATCTTTTTTTGTAATTTTAAAATGATATGGTTTGGTTTGTTGTGGTAAGGGATAGTTGGGGGTCGTTTATGATAGCCGAAGTAATTTAGGTGAGTTTCGCATAGTTTGCTATAGTTACTAGCATTTTTTTTAATTTAAAATTGATTGGGTTTAGTTTGTTGTGGTAAGGGTTAGTTGGAGATGATTTAGAGTAGCCGAAGTAATTTAGGTGAGTCTGGTATATTTTGTTATGATTTTTAGCATTTTTTTGTAATTTTAAAGTGATTGGGTTTAGTTTGTTGCTGTAAAGTGTAGTTGGGTGTGATTTTTGATAGCCGAAGTAATTTAGGTGAGTTTGGCATAGTTTGTTATGGTTAGTATCATATTTTTGTAATTTAAAAGTGATTGGGTTTAGTTTGTTGTGGTAAGGGTTAGTTGGTGATGATTTATGGTAGCCGAAGTAATTTAGGTGAGTTTGGCATAGTTTGCTATGGTTACTAGCATTTTTTTGTAATTTAAAAGTGATTGGGTTTAGATTATTGTGGTAAGGGTTAGTTGGTGATGATTTAGAGTAGCCGAAGTAATTTAGGTGAGTCTGGCATAGTTTGTTATGATTTTTACACCTTTTTTTGTAATTTTAAGATGATATGGTTTGGTTTGTTGTGGTAAGGGATAGTTGGGGGTGATTTACGTTAGCCGAAGTAATTTAGGTGATTCTGGTATAGTTTGTTATGATTTTTAGCATTTTTTTGTAATTTTAAAGTGCTTGGGCTTAGTTTGTTGCTGTAAAGTGTAGTTGGTGGTGATTTTTGATAGCCGAAGTAATTTAGGTGAGTTTGGCATAGTTTGCTATGGTTAGTATCATTTTTTTGTAATTTAAAAGTGATTGGGTTTAGTTTGTTGTGGTAAGGGTTAGTTGGTGATGATTTATGATAGCCGAAGTAATTTAGGTGAGTTTGGCATAGTTTGCTATGGTTACTAGCATTTTTTTGTAATATAAAATTGATTGGGTTTAGTTTGTTGTGGTAAGGGTTAGTTGGTGATGATTTAGAGTAGCCGAAGTAATTTAGGTGAGTATGGCATAGTTTGTTATGATTTGTACACCTTTTTTTGTAATTTTAAGATGATATGGTTTGGTTTGTTGTGGTAAGGGATAGTTGGGGGTGATTTACGGTTGCCGAAGTAATTTAGGTGATTCTGGTATAGTTTGTTATGATTTTTAGCATTTTTTTGTAATTTTAAAGTGATTGGGCTTAGTTTGTTGCTGTAAAGTGTAGTTGGGGGTGATTTTTGATAGCCGAAGTAATTTAGGAGAGTTTGGCATAGTTTGCTATGGTTAGTAGCATTTTTTTGTAATTTAAAAGTGATTGGGTTTAGTTTGTTGTGGTAAGGGTTAGTTGGTGATGATTTAGAGTAGCCGAAGTAATTTAGGTGAGTCTGGCATAGTTTTTTATGATTTGTACACTTTTTTTTATAATTTTAAGATGATATGGTTTGGTTTGGTGTGGTAAGGGATAGTTGAGGGTGATTTACGGTAGCCGAAGTAATTTAGGTGATTCTGATATAGTTTGTTATGATTTTTAGCACTTTTTTGTAATTTTAAAGTGATTGGGCTTAGTTTGTTGCTGTAAAGTGTTGTTGGGTGTGATTTTTGATAGCCGAAGTAATTTAGGTGAGTTTGGCATAGTTTGCTATGGTTACTAGCATTTTTTTTTAATTTAAAAGTGATTGGGTTTAGTTTGTTGTGGTAAGGGAGTGTTGGTGATGGTTTAGAGTAGCCGAAGTAATTTAGGTGAGTCTGGCATAGTTTGTTATGATTTGTACACCTTTTTTTGTAATTTTAAGATGATATGGTTTGGTTTGTTGTGGTAAGGGATAGTTGGGGGTGATTTACGGTAGCCGAAGTAATTTAGGTGATTCTGGTATAGTTTGTTATGATTTTTAGCATTTTTTTGTAATTTTAATGTGATTGGGCTTAGTTTGTTGCTGTAAAGTGTTGTTGGGTGTGATTTTTGATAGCCGAAGTAATTTAGGTGAGTTTGGCATAGTTTGCTATGGTTAGTAGCATTTTTTTGTAATTTAAAAGTGATTGGGTATAGTTTCTTGTGGTAAGGGTTAGTTGGTGATGATTTAGAGTAGCCGAAGTAATTTAGGTGAGTCTGGCATAGTTTTTTATGATTTGTACACTTTATTTTATAATTTTAAGATGATATGGTTTGGTTTGGTGTGGTAAGGGATAGTTGGGGGTGATTTACGATAGCCGAAGTAATTTAGGTGATTCTGATATAGTTTGTTATGATTTTTAGCACTTTTTTGTAATTTTAAAGTGATTGGGCTTAGTTTGTTGCTGTAAAGTGTAGTTGGGAGTGATTTTTGATAGCCGAAGTAATTTAAGTGAGTTTGGCATAGTTTGCTATGGTTAGTAGCAATTTTTTGTAATTTAAAAGTGATTGGGTTTAGTTTGTTGTGGTAAGGGTTAGTTGGTGATGATTTATGGTAGCCGAAGTAATTTAGGTGAGTTTGGCATAGTTTACTATGGTTACTAGCATTTTCTTGTAATTTAAAAGTGATTGGGTTTAGTTTGTTGTGGTAAGGGTTAGTTGGTGATGATTTAGAGTAGCCGAAGTAATTTAGGTGGGTCTGGCATAGTTTATTATGATTTGTACACCTTTTTTTGTAATTTTAAGATTATATGGTTTGGTTTGTTGTGGTAAGGGATAGTTGGGGGTGATTTACGGTAGCCGAAGTAATTTAGGTGATTCTGGTATAGTTTGTTATGATTTTTAGCATTTTTTTGTAATTTTAAAGTGATTGGGCTTAGTTTCTTGCTGTAAAGTGTAGTTGGTGATGATTTATGGTAGCCGAAGTAATTTAGGTGAGTTTGGCATAGTTTGCTATGGTTACTAGCATTTTTTTGTAATTTAAAAGTGATTGGGTTTAGTTTCTTGTGGTAAGGGTTAGTTGGTGATGATTTATGGTAGCCGAAGAAATTTAGGTGAGTTTGGCATAGTTTACTATGGTTACTAGCATTTTTTTGTAATTTAAAATTGATTGGGTTTAGTTTGTTGTGGTAAGGGTTAGTTGGTGATGATTTAGAGTAGCCGAAGTAATTTAGGTGAGTCTGGCATAGTTTGTTATGATTTATACACCTTTTTTTGTAATTTTAAGATGATATGGTTTGGTTTGTTGTGGTAAGGGATAGTTGGGGGTGATTTACGGTAGCCGAAGTAATTTAGGTGATTCTGGTATAGTTTGTTATGATTTTTAGCATTTTTTTGTAATTTTAAAGTGATGGGGCTTAGTTTGTTGCTGTAAAGTGTAGTTGGGGGTGATTTTTGATAGCCGAAGTAATTTAGGTGTGTTTGGCATATTTTGCTATGGTTAGTAGCATTTTTTTGTAATTTAAAAGTGATTGGGTTTAGTTTGTTGTGGTAAGGGTTAGTTGGTAATGATTTATGGTAGCCGAAGTAATTTAGGTGAGTCTGGCATAGTTTGTTATGATTTGTACACATTTTTTTGTAATTTTAAGATGATATGGTTTGGTTTGTTGTGGTAAGGGATAGTTGGGGGTGATTTACGGTAGCCGAAGTAATTTAGGTGATTCTGGAATAGTTTGTTATGATTTTTAGCATTTTTTTGTAATTTTAAAGTGATGGGGCTTAGTTTGTTGCTGTAAAGTGTAGTTGGGTGTGATTTTTGATAGCCGATGTAATTTAGGTGAGTTTGGCATAGTTTGCTATGGTTAGTATCATATTTTTGTAATTTAAAAGTTATTGGGTTTAGTTTGTTGTGGTAAGGGTTAGTTGGTGATGATTTATGGTAACCGAAGTAATTTAGGTGAGTTTGGCATAGTTTGCTATGGTTACTAGCATTTTTTTGTAATTTAAAAGTGATTGGGTTTAGTTTGTTGTGGTAAGGGTTAGTTGGTGATGATTTAGAGTAGCCGAAGTAATTTACGTGAGTCTGGCATAGTTTGTTATGATTTGTACACCTTTTTTTTGTAATTTTAAGATGATATGGTTTGGTTTGTTGTGGTAAGGGATAGTAGGTGGTGATTTACGTTAGCCCAAGTAATTTAGGTGATTCTGGTATAGTTTGTTATGATTTTTAGCATTTTTTTGTAATTTTAAAGTGCTTGGGCTTAGTCTGTTGCTGTAAAGTGTAGTTGGGGGTAATTTTTGATAGCCGAAGTAATTTAGGTGAGTTTGGCATAGTATGCTATGGTTAGTATCATTTTTTTGTAATTTAAAAGTGATTGGGTTTAGTTTGTTGTGGTAAGGGTTAGTTGGTGATGATTTATGATAGCCGAAGTAATTTAGGTGAGTTTGGCATAGTTTGCTTTGGTTACTAGCATTTTTTTGTAATATAAAATTGATTGGGTTTAGTTTGTTGTGGTAAGGGTTAGTTGGTGATGATTTAGAGTAGCCGAAGTAATTTAGGTGAGTCTGGCATAGTTTGTTATGATTTGTACACCTTTTTTTGTAATTTTAAGATGATATGGTTTGGTTTGTTGTGGTAAGGGATAGTTGGGGGTGATTTACGGTTGCCGAAGTAATTTAGGTGATTCTGGTATAGTTTGTTATGATAATTAGCATTTTTTTGTAATTTTAAAGTGACTGGGCTAAGTTTGTTGCTGTAGAGTGTAGTTGGGGGTGATTTTTGATAGCCGAAGTAATTTAGGAGAGTTTGGCATAGTTTGCTATGGTTAGTAGCATTTTTTTGTAATTTAAAAGTGATTGGGTTTAGTTTGTTGTGGTTAGGGTTAGTTGGTGATGATTTATGGTAGCCGAAGTAATTTAGGTGAGTTTGGCATAGTTTGCTATGGTTACTAGCATTTTTTTTTAATTTAAAATTGATTTGGTTTAGTTTGTTGTGGTAAGGGTTAGTTGGAGATGGTTTAGAGTAGCCGAAGTAATTTAGGTGAGTCTGGCATAGTTTGTTATGATTTGTACACCTTTTTTTAAAATTTTAAGATGATATGGTTTGGTTTGTTGTGGTAAGGGATAGTTGGGGGTGATTTACGGTAGCCGAAGTAATTTAGGTGATTCTGGTATAGTTTGTTATGATTTTTAGCATTTTTTTGTAATTTTAATGTGATTGGGCTTAGTTTGTTGCTGTAAAGTGTTGTTGGGTGTGATTTTTGATAGCCGAAGTAATTTAGGTGAGTTTGGCATAGTTTGCTATCGATAATAGCATTTTTTTGTAATTTAAAAGTGATTGGGTTTAGTTTGTTGTGGTAAGGGTTAGTTGGTGATGATTTATGGTAGCCGAAGTAATTTAGGTGAGTTTGGCATAGTTTGCTATGGTTACTAGCATTTTTTTGTAATTTAAAAGTGATTGGGTTTAGTTTGTTGTGGTAAGGGTTAGTTGGTGATGATTTATGGTAGCCGAAGTAATTTAGGTGAGTTTGGCATAGTTTGCTATGGTTACTAGCATTTTTTTGTAATTTAAAAATGATTGGGTTTTGTTTGTTGTGGTAAGGGTTAGTTGGTGATGATTTAGAGTAGCCGAAGTAATTTAGGTAAGTCTGGCATAGTTTGTTATGATTTGTACACCTTTTTTTGTAATTTTAAGATGATATGGTTTGGTTTGTTGTGGTAAGGGATAGTTGGGGGTGATTTACGGTAGCCGAAGTAATTTAGGTGATTCTGGTATAGTTTGTTATGATTTTTAGCATTTTTTTGTAATTTTAATGTGATTGGGCTTAGTTTGTTGCTGTAAAGTGTTGTTGGGTGTGATTTTTGATAGCCGAAGTAATTTAGGTGAGTTTGGCATAGTTTGCTATGGTTAGTAGCATTTTTTTGTAATTTAAAAGTGATTGGGTTTAGTTTGTTGTGGTAAGGGTTAGTTGGTGATGATTTAGAGTAGCCGAAGTAATTTAGGTGAGTCTGGCATAGTTTTTTATGATTTGTACACTTTTTTTTATAATTTTAAGATGATATGGTTTGGTTTGGTGTGGTAAGGGATAGTTGGGGGTGATTTACGATAGCCGAAGTAATTTAGGTGATTCTGATATAGTTTGTTATGATTTTTAGCACTTTTTTGTAATTTTAAAGTGATTGGGCTTAGTTTGTTGCTGTAAAGTGTAGTTGGGGGTGATTTTTGATAGCCGAAGTAATTTAAGTGAGTTTGGCAGAGTTTGCTATGGTTAGTAGCATTTTTTTGTAATTTAAAAGTGATTGGGTTTAGTTTGTTGTGGTAAGGGTTAGTTGGTGATGATTTATGGTAGCCGAAGTAATTTAGGTCAGTTTGGCATAGTTTGCTATGGTTACTAGCATTTTTTTGTAATTTAAAAGTGATTGGGTTTAGTTTGTTGTGGTAAGGGTTAGTTGGTGATGATTTAGAGTAGCCGAAGTAATTTAGGTGAGTCTGGCATAGTTTGTTATGATTTGTACACCTTTTTTTGAAATTTTAAGATGATATGGTTTGTTGTGGTAAGGGATAGTTGGGGGTGATTTACGGTAGCCGAAGTAATTTAGGTGATTCTGGTATAGTTTGTTATGATTTTTAGCATTTTTTTGTAATTTTAAAGTGATTGGGCTTAGTTTGTTGCTGTAAAATGTAGTTGGGGGTGATTTTTGATAGCCGAAGTAATTTAGGTGAGTTTGGCATAGTTTGCTATGGTTAGTAGCAATTTTTTGTAATTTAAAAGTGATTGGGTTTAGTTTGTTGTAGTAAGAGTTAGTTGGTGATGATTTATGGTAGCCGAAGTAATTTAGGTGAATTTGGCATAGTTTACTATGGTTACTAGCATTTTCTTGTAATTTAAAAGTGATTGGGTTTAGTTTGTTGTGGTAAGGGTTAGTTGGTGATGATTTAGAGTAGCCGAAGTAATTTAGGTGGGTCTGGCATAGTTTATTATGATTTGTACACCTTTTTTTGTAATTTTAAGATTATATGGTTTGGTTTGTTGTGGTAAGGGATAGTTGGGGGTGATTTACGGTAGCCGAAGTAATTTAGGTGATTCTGGTATAGTTTGTTATGATTTTTAGCATTTTTTTGTAATTTTAAAGTGATTGGGCTTAGTTTCTTGCTGTAAAGTGTAGTTGGTGATGATTTATGGTAGCCGAAGTAATTTAGGTGAGTTTGGCATAGTTTGCTATGGTTACTAGCATTTTTTTGTAATTTAAAAGTGATTGGGTTTAGTTTCTTGTGGTAAGGGTTAGTTGGTGATGATTTATGGTAGCCGAAGAAATTTAGGTGAGTTTGGCATAGGTTACTATGGTTACTAGCATTTTTTTGTAATTTAAAATTGATTGGGTTTAGTTTGTTGTGGTAAGGGTTAGTTGGTAATGATTTAGAGTAGCCGAAGTAATTTAGGTGAGACTGGCATAGTTTGTTATGATTTATACACCTTTTTTTGTAATTTTAAGATGATATGGTTTGATTTGTTGTGGTAAGGGATAGTTGGGGGTGATTTACGGTAGCCGAAGTAATTTAGGTGATTCTGCTATAGTTTGTTATGATTTTTAGCATTTTTTTGTAATTTTAAAGTGATGGGGCTTAGTTTGTTGCTGCAAAGTGTAGTTGGGGGTGATTTTTGATAGCCGAAGTAATTTAGGTGAGTTTGGCATATTTTGCTATGGTTAGTAGCATTTTTTTGTAATTTAAAAGTGATTGGGTTTAGATTGTTGTGGTAAGGGTTAGTTGGTAATGATTTATGGTAGCCGAAGTAATTTAGGTGAGTCTGGCATAGTTTGTTATGATTTGTACACATTTTTTTGTAATTTTAAGATGATATGGTTTGGTTTGTTGTGGTAAGGGATAGTTGGGGGTGATTTACGGTAGCCGAAGTAATTTAGGTGATTCTGGAATAGTTTGTTATGATTTTTAGCATTTTTTTGTAATTTTAAAGTGATTGGGTTTAGTTTGTTGCTGTAAAGTGTAGTTGGGTGTGATTTTTGATAGCCGATGTAATTTAGGTGAGTTTGGCATAGTTTGCTATGGTTAGTATCATATTTTTGTAATTTAAAAGTTATTGGGTTTAGTTTGTTGTGGTAAGGGTTAGTTGGTGATGATTTATGGTAACCGAAGTAATTTAGGTGAGTTTGGCATAGTTTGCTATGGTTACTAGCATTTTTTTGTAATTTAAAAGTGATTGGGTTTAGTTTGTTGTGGTAAGGGTTAGTTGGTGATGATTTAGAGTAGCCGAAGTAATTTACGTGAGTCTGGCATAGTTTGTTATGATTTGTACACCTTTTTTTTGTAATTTTAAGATGATATGGTTTGGTTTGTTGTGGTAAGGGATAGTAGGTGGTGATTTACGTTAGCCCAAGTAATTTAGGTGATTCTGATATAGTTTGTTATGATTTTTAGCATTTTTTTGTAATTTTAAAGTGCTTGGGCTTAGTCTGTTGCTGTAAAGTGTAGTTGGGGGTAATTTTTGATAGCCGAAGTAATTTAGGTGAGTTTGGCATAGTATGCTATGGTTAGTATCATTTTTTTGTAATTTAAAAGTGATTGGGTTTAGTTTGTTGTGGTAAGGGTTAGTTGGTGATGATTTATGATAGCCGAAGTAATTTAGGTGAGTTTGGCATAGTTTGCTTTGGTTACTAGCATTTTTTTGTAATATAAAATTGATTGGGTTTAGTTTGTTGTGGTAAGGGTTAGTTGGTGATGATTTAGAGTAGCCGAAGTAATTTAGGTGAGTCTGGCATAGTTTGTTATGATTTGTACACTTTTTTTGTAATTTTAAGATGATATGGTTTGGTTTGTTGTGGTAAGGGATAGTTGGGGGTGATTTACGGTTGCCGAAGTAATTTAGGTGATTCTGGTATAGTTTGTTATGATAATTAGCATTTTTTTGTAATTTTAAAGTGACTGGGCTAAGTTTGTTGCTGTAGAGTGTAGTTGGGGGTGATTTTTGATAGCCGAAGTAATTTAGGAGAGTTTGGCATAGTTTGCTATGGTTAGTAGCATTTTTTTGTAATTTAAAAGTGATTGGGTTTAGTTTGTTGTGGTTAGGGTTAGTTGGTGATGATTTATGGTAGCCAAAGTAATTTAGGTGAGTTTGGCATAGTTTGCTATGGTTACTAGCATTTTTTTTTAATTTAAAAGTGATTGGGTTTAGTTTGTTGTGGTAAGGGTTAGTTGGAGATGGTTTAGAGTAGCCGAAGTAATTTAGGTGAGTCTGGCATAGTTTGTTATGATTTGTACACTTTTTTTTAAAATTTTAAGATGATATGGTTTGGTTTGTTGTGGTAAGGGATAGTTGGGGGTGATTTACGGTAGCCGAAGTAACTTAGGTGATTCTGGTATAGTTTGTTATGATTTTTAGCATTTTTTTGTAATTTTAATGTGATTGGGCTTAGTTTGTTGCTGTAAAGTGTTGTTGGGTGTGATTTTTGATAGCCGAAGTAATTTAGGTGAGTTTGGCATAGTTTGCTATCGATAATAGCATTTTTTTGTAATTTAAAAGTTATTGGGTTTAGTTTGTTGTGGTAAGGGTTAGTTGGTGATGATTTATGGTAGCCGAAGTAATTTAGGTGAGTTTGGCATAGTTTGCTATGGTTACTAGCATTTTTTTTGTAATTTAAAAGTGATTGGGTTTAGTTTGTTGTGGTAAGGGTTAGTTGGTGATGATTTATGGTTGCCGAAGTAATTTAGGTGAGTTTGGCATAGTTTGCTATGGTTACTAGCATTTTTTTGTAATTTAAAAATGATTGGGTTTTGTTTGTTGTGGTAAGGGTTAGTTGGTGATGATTTAGAGTAGCCGAAGTAATTTAGGTGAGTCTGGCAGAGTTTATTATGATTTGTACACCTTTTTTTGTAATTTTAAGATGATATGGTTTGGTTTGTTTTGGTAAGGGATAGTTGGGGGTGATTTACGTTAGCCGAAGTAATTTAGGTGATTCTGGTATAGTTTGTTATGATTTTTAGCATTTTTTTGTAATTTTAAAGTGATTGTTAGTTTGTTGCTGTAAAGTGTAGTTGGGGGTGATTTTTGATAGCCGAAGTAATTTAGGTGAGTTTGGCATAGTTTGCTATGGTTTGTAGCATTTTTTTGTAATTTAAAAGTGATTGGGTTTAGTTTGTTTTGGTAAGGGTTAGTTGGTGATGATTTAGAGTAGCCGAAGTAATTTAGGTAAGTCTGGCATAGTTTTTTATGATTTGTACACCTTTTTTTGTAATTTTAAGATGATATGGTTTGGTTTGTTGTGGTAAGGGATAGTTGGGGGTGATTTACGTTAGCCGAAGTAATTTAGGTGATTCTGGTATAGTTTGTTATGATTTTTAGCAGTTTTTTGTAATTTTAAAGTGATTGGGCTTAGTTTGTTGCTGTAAAGTGTAGTTGGGGATGATTTTTGATAGCCGAAGTAATTTAGGTGAATTTGGCATAGTTTGCTGTGGTTAGTAGAATTTTTTTGTAATTTAAAAGTGATTGGGTTTAGTTTGTTGTGGTAAGGGTTAGTTGGTGATGATTTATGGTAGCCGAAGTAATTTAGGTGAGTTTGGCATAGTTTGCTATGGTTACTAGCATTTTTTTGTAATTTAAAAGTGATTGGGTTTAGTTTGTTGTGGTAAGGGTTAGTTGGTGATGATTTAGAGTAGCCGAAGTAATTTAGGTGAGTCTGGCATAGTTTGTTATGATTTGTACACCTTTTTTTGTAATTTTAAGATGATATGGTTTGGTTTGTTGTAGTAAGGGATATTTGGGGGTGATTTACGCTAGCCAAAGTAATTTAGGTGATTCTGGTATAGTTTGTTATGGTTTTTAGCATTTTTTTGTAATTTTAAAGTGATTGGGCTTAGTTTGTTGCTGTAAAGTGTAGTTGGGGGTGATTTTTGATAGCCGAAGTAATTTAGGTGAGTTTGGCATAGTTTGCTATGGTTAGTAGCATTTTTTTGTAATTTAAAAGTGATTGGGTTTAGTTTGTTTTGGTAAGGGTTAGTTGGTGATGATTTAGAGTAGCCGAATTAATTTAGGTGAGTCTGGCATAGTTTGTTATGATTTGTACACCTTTTTTTGTAATTTTAAGATGATATGGTTTGGTTTGTTGTGGTAAGGGATAGTTGGGGGTGATTTACGGTAGCCGAAGTAATTTAGGTAATTCTGGTATAGTTTGTTATGATTTTTAGAATTTTTTTGTAATTTTAAAGTGATTGGGCTTAGTTTGTTGCTGTAAAGTGTAGTTGGGGGTGATATTTGACAGTCGAAGTAATTTAGGTGAGTTTGGCATAGTTTGCAATGGTTAGTAGCATTTTTTGTAATTTAAAAGTGATTGGGTTTAATTCGTTTTGGTAAGGGTTAGATGGTGATGATTTATGGTAGCCGAAGTATTTTAGGTGAGTTTGGCATAGTTTGCTATGGTTACTAGCATTTTTTTGTAATTTAAAAGTGATTGGGTTTAGTTTGTTGTGGTAAGGGTTAGTTGGTGATGATTTAGAGTAGCCGAAGTAATTTAGGTGAGTCTGGCATAGTTTGTTATGATTTGTACACCTTTTTTTGTAATTTTAAGATGATATGGTTTGGTTTGTTGTGGTAAGGGATAGTTGGGGGTGATTTACGTTAGCCGAAGTAATCTAGGTGATTCTGGTATAGTTTGTTATGATTTTTAGCATTTTTTTGTAATTTTATTGTGATTGGGCTTAGTTTGTTGTTGTAAAGTGTAGTTGGGGGTGATTTTTGATAGCCGAAGTAATTTAGGTGATTTTGGCATAGTTTGCTATGGTTAGTAGCATTTTTTTGTAATTTAAAAGTGATTGGGTTTAGTTTGTTGTGGTAAGGGTTAGTTGGTGATGATTTATGGTGGCCGAAGTAATTTAGGTGAGTCTGGCATAGTTTGTTATGATTTGTACACCTTTTTTTGTAATTTTAAGATGATATGGTTTGGTTTGTTGTGGTAAGGGATAGTTGGGGGTGATTTACGTTAGCCGAAGTAATTTAGGTGATTCTGGTATTGTTTGTTATGATTTTTAGCATTTTTTTGTAATCTTAAAGTGATTGGGCTTAGTTTGTTGCTGTAAAGTGTAGTTGGGGGTGATTTTTGATAGCCGAAGTAATTTAGGTGAGTTTGGCATAGTTTGCTATGGTTAGTAGCATTTTTTTGTAATTTAAAAGTGATTGGGTTTAGTTTGTTGTGGTAAGGGTTAGTTGGTGATGATTTATGGTGGCCGAAGTAATTTAGGTGAGTTTGGCATAGTTTGCTATGGTTACTAGCATTTTTTTGTAATTTAAAAGTGATTGGGTTTAGTTTGTTGTGGTAACGGTTAGTTGGTGATGATTTAGAGTAGCCGAAGTAATTTAGGTGAGTCTGGCATAGTTTGTTATGATTTGTACACCTTTTTTTGTAATTTTAAGATGATATGGTTTGGTTTGTTGTGGTAAGGGATAGTTGGGGGTGATTTACGTTAGCCGAAGTAATTTAGGTGATTCTGGTATAGTTTGTTATGATTTTTAGCATTTTTTTGTAATTTTAAAGTGATTGGGTGTAGTTTGTTGCTGTAAAGTGTAGTTGGGGGTGATTTTTAATAGTCGAAGTAATTTAGAGGAATTTGGCATAATTTGCTATGGTTAGTAACATTTTTTTGTAATTTAAAAGTGATTGGGTTTAGTTCGTTGTGGTAAGGGTTAGTTGGTGATGATTTATGGTAGCCGAAGTAATTTAGGTGAGTTTGGCATAGTTTGCTATGGTTACTAGCATTTTTTTTAATTTAAAAGTGATTGGGTTTAGTTTGTTGTGGTAAGGGTTAGTTGGTGATGATTTAGAGTAGCCGAAGTAATTTAGGTGAGTCTGGCATAGTTTGTTATGATTTGTAAACCTTTTTTTGTAATTTTAAGATAATATGGTTTGGTTTGTTGTGGTAAGGGATAGTTGGGGGTGATTTACGGTAGCCGAAGTAATTTAGGTGATTCTGGTATAGTTTGTTATGATTTTTAGCATTTCTTTGTAATTTTAAAGTGATTGGGCTTAGTTTGTTGCTGTAAAGTCTAGTTGGGGGTGATTTTTAATAGTCGAAGTAATTTAGGTGAGTTTGGCATAGTTTGCTATGGTTACTAGCATTTTTTTGTAATTTAAAAGTGATTGGGTTTAGTTTGTTGTGGTAAGGGTTAGTTGGTAATGATTTAGAATAGCCGAAGTAATTTAGATGAATCTGGCATAGTTTGTTATGATTTGTACACCTTTTTTTGTAATTTTAAGATGATATGGTTTGGTTTGTTGTGGTAAGGGATAGTTGGGGGTGATTTACGGTAGCCGAAGTAATTTAGGTGATTCTGGTATAGTTAGTTATGATTTTTAGCATTTTTTTGTAATTTTAAAGTGATTGGGCTGAGTTTGTTGCCGTAAAGTCTAGTTGGGAGTGATTTTTAATAGTCGAAGTAATTTAGGTGAGTTTGGCATTATTTGCTATGGTTACTAGCATTTTTTTGTAATTTAAAAGTGATTGGGTTTAGTTTGTTGTGGTAAGGGTTTGTTGGTGATGATTTAGAGTAGCCGAAGTAATTTAGGTGAGTCTGGCATAGTTTGTTATGATTTGTAAACCTTTTTTTGTAATTTTAAGATAATATGGTTTGGTTTGTTGTGGTAAGGGATAGTTGGGGGTGATTTACGGTAGCCGAAGTAATTTAGGTGATTCTGGTATAGTTTGTTATGATTTTTAGCATTTCTTTGTAATTTTAAAGTGATTGGGCTTAGTTTGTTGCTGTAAAGTCTAGTTGGGGGTGATTTTTAATAGTCGAAGTAATTTAGGTGAGTTTGGCATAGTTTGCTATGGTTACTAGCATTTTTTTGTAATTTAAAAGTGATTGGGTTTAGTTTGTTGTGGTAAGGGTTAGTTGGTGATGATTTAGAGTAGCCGAAGTAATTTAGGTGAGTCTGGCATAGTTTGTTATGATTTGTACACCTTTTTTTGTAATTTTAAGATGATATGGTTTGGTTTGTTGTGGTAAGGGATAGTTGGGGGTGATTTACGGTAGCCGAAGTAATTTAGGTGATTCTGGTATAGTTTGTTATGATTTTTAGCATTTTTTTGTAATTTTAAAGTGATTGAGCTGAGTTTGTTGCCGTAAAGTCTAGTTGGGAGTGATTTTTAATAGTCGAAGTAATTTAGGTGAGTTTGGCATAGTTTGCTATGGTTACTAGCATTTTTTTGTAATTTAAAAGTGATTGGGTTTAGTTTGTTGTGGTAAGGGTTTGTTGGTGATGATTTAGAGTAGCCGAAGTAATTTAGGTGAGTCTGGCATAGTTTGTTATGATTTGTACACCTTTTTTTGTAATTTTAAGATGATATGGTTTGGTTTGTTGTGGTAAGGGATAGTTGGGGGTGATTTACGGTAGCCGAAGTAATTTAGGTGATTCTGGTATAGTTTGTTATGATTTTTAGCATTTTTTTGTAATTTTAAAGTGATTGGGCTGAGTTTGTTGCCGTAAAGTCTAGTTGGGAGTGATTTTTAATAGTCGAAGTAATTTAGGTGAGTTTGGCATAGTTTGCTATGGTTACTAGCATTTTTTTGTAATTTAAAAGTGATTGGGTTTAGTTTGTTGTGGTAAGGGTTTGTTGGTGATGATTTAGAGTAGCCGAAGTAATTTAGGTGAGTCTGGCATAGTTTGTTATGATTTGTAAACCTTTTTTTGTAATTTTAAGATAATATGGTTTGGTTTGTTGTGGTAAGGGATAATTGGGGGTGATTTACGGTAGCCGAAGTAATTTAGGTGATTCTGGTATAGTTTGTTATGATTTTTAGCATTTCTTTGTAATTTTAAAGTGATTGGGCTTAGTTTGTTGCTGTAAAGTCTAGTTGGGGGTGATTTTTAATAGTCGAAGTAATTTAGGTGAGTTTGGCATAGTTTGCTATGGTTACTAGCATTTTTTTGTAATTTAAAAGTGATTGGGTTTAGTTTGTTGTGGTAAGGGTTAGTTGGTGATGATTTAGAGTAGCCGAAGTAATTTCGGTGAGTCTGGCATAGTTTGTTATGATTTGTACACCTTTTTTTGTAATTTTACGATGATATGGTTTGGTTTGTTGTAGTAAGGGATATTTGGGGGTGATTTACGCTAGCCAAAGTAATTTAGGTGATTCTGGTATAGTTTGTAATGGTTTTTAGCATTTTTTTGTAATTTTAAAGTGATTGGGCTTAGTTTGTTGCTGTAAAGTGTAGTTGGGGGTGATTTTTGATAGCCGAAGTAATTTAGGTCAGTTTGGCATAGTTTGCTATGGTTAGTAGCATTTTTTTGTAATTTAAAAGTGATTGGGTTTAGTTTGTTTTGGTAAGGGTTAGTTGGTGATGATTTAGAGTAGCCGAAGTAATTTAGGTGAGTCTGGCATAGTTTGTTATGATTTGTACACCTTTTTTTGTAATTTTAAGATGATATGGTTTGGTTTGTTGTGGTAAGGGATAGTTGGGGGTGATTTACGGTAGCCGAAGTAATTTAGGTGATTCTGGTATAGTTTCTTATGATTTTTAGCATTTTTTTGTAATTTTAAAGTGATTGGGCTTAGTTTGTTGCTGTAAAGTGTAGTTGGGGGTGATATTTGACAGTCGAAGTAATTTAGGTGAGTTTGGCATAGTTTGCAATGGTTAGTAGCATTTTTTGTAATTTAAAAGTGATTGGGTTTAGTTCGTTTTGGTAAGGGTTAGTTGGTGATGATTTATGGTAGCCGAAGTATTTTAGGTGAGTTTGGCATAGTTTGCTATGGTTACTAGCATTTTTTTGTAATTTAAAAGTGATTGGGTTTAGTTTGTTGTGGTAAGGGTTAGTTGGTGATGATTTAGAGTAGCCGAAGTAATTTAGGTGAGTCTGGCATAGTTTGTTATGATTTGTACACCTTTTTTTGTAATTTTAAGATGATATGGTTTGGTTTGTTGTGGTAAGGGATAGTTGGGGGTGATTTACGGTAGCCGAAGTAATTTAAGTGATTCTGGTATAGTTTGTTATGATTTTTAGCATTTTTTTGTAATCTTAAAGTGATTGGGCTTAGTTTGTTGCTGTAAAGTGTAGTTGGGGGTGATTTTTAATAGCCGAAGTAATTTAGGTGAGTTTGGCATAGTTTGCTATGGTTAGTAGCATTTTTTTGTAATTTAAAAGTAATTGGGTTTAGTTTGTTGTGGTAAGGGTTAGTTGGTGATGATTTATGGTGGCCGAAGTAATTTAGGTGAGTTTGGCATAGTTTGCTATGGTTACTAGCATTTTTTTGTAATTTAAAAGTGATTGGGTTTCGTTTGTTGTGGTAAGGGTTAGTTGGTGATGATTTAGAGTAGCCGAAGTAATTTAGGTCAGTCTGGCATAGTTTGTTATGATTTGTACACCTTTTTTTGTAATTTTAAGATGATATGGTTTGGTTTGTTGTGGTAAGGGATAGTTGGGAGCGATTTACGGTAGCCGAAAAATTTAGGTGATTCTGGTATAGTTTGTTATGATTTTTAACATTTTTTTGTAATTTTAAAGTGATTGGGCTTAGTTTGTTGCTGTAAAGTGTAGTTGGGGGTGATTTTTGATAGCCGAAGTAATTTAGGTGAGTTTGGCATAGTTTGCTATGGTTAGTAGCGTTTTTTTGTAATTTAAAAGTGATTGGGTTTAGTTTGTTGTGGTAAGGGTTAGTTGGTGATGATTTATGGTAGCCGAAGTAATTTAGGTGAGTTTGGCATGGTTTGCTATCGTTACTAGCATTTTTTTGTAATTTAAAAGTGATTGGGTTTAGTTTGTTATGGTAAGGGTTAGTTGGTGACGATTTAGAGTAGCCGAAGTAATTTAGGTGAGTCTGGCATAGTTTGTTATGATTTGTACACCTTTTTTTGTAATTTTAAGATGATATGGCTTGGTTTGTTGTGGTAAGGAATACTTGGGGGTGATTTACGGTAGCCGAAGTAATTTAGGTGATTCTGGTATAGTTTGTTATGATTTTAGGCATTTCTTTGTAATTTTAAAGTGATTGTGCTTAGTTTGTTGCTGTAAAGTCTAGTTGGGTTTGATTTTTAATAGTCGAAGTAATTTAGAAGAATTTGGCATAGTTTGCTATGGTTAGTAGCATTTTTTTGTAATTTAAAAGTGATTGGGTTTAGTTCGTAGTGGTAAGGGTTAGTTGGTGATGATTTATGGTAGCCGAAGTAATTTAGGTGAGTTTGGCATAGTTTGCTATGGTTACTAGCATTTTTTTGTAATTTAAAAGTGATTGGGTTTAGTTTGTTGTGGTAAGGGTTAGTTGGTGATGATTTAGAGTAGCCGAGGTAATTTAGGTGAGTCTGGCATAGTTTGTTATGATTTGTACACCTTTTTTTTTAATTTTAAGATGATATGGTTTGGTTTGTTGTGGTAAGGGATAGTTGGGGATGATTTACGTTACCGAAGTAATTTAGGTGATTCTGGTATAGTTTGTTATGATTTTTAGCATTTTTTTGTAATTTTAAAGTGATTGGGCTTAGTTTGTTGCTGTAAAGTGTAGTTGGGGGTGATTTTTGATAGCCGAAGTAATTTAGGTGAGTTTGGCATAGTTTGCTATGGTTAGTAGCGTTTTTTGTAATTTAAAAGTGATTGGGTTTAGTTTGTTGTGGTAAGGGATAGTTGGTGATGATTTATGGTAGCCGAAGTAATTTAGGTGAGTTTGGCATAGCTTGCTATGGTTACTAGCATTTTTTTTGTAATTTATAAGTGACTAGCTGAATGTACCCGGCGTTGCCCGGACGTAGATTAAATAAACGCAGTGTTGACAAAAGTGGTGTATTTGTGATGTAGACTAATCGACATTATAATACAATTAAACAGGAATGCTCTACTTTTCCAATCACAAAATAAACAAATTTGCTGAAATTAACCTGCATTGCCAGGACCGGGTACTTCAATATGATTTGGAAAATGACGATAATTTCGTTTCTGGGTGCAAGCTCCTTTTTTTTCACTCTTTTTCACTCTTCAAGAGAAGGAGAGTTGACAGAGAAGCTGAACTATTCCAAATTATTCCCATTTAGTTCTCTAACAACGTTGAAGAATGTCGTCGAAGAATGTTGAAATATATAAATAAATAATTTCACACCATAAAAACGATGTATTTGGTGTAGTTTCGGATGATAAGGTTTTTTTTGGGGATTGTTTTGAATGGTTATTGATGGTTGGCGGGGTTTAGCTTTGGCGGATTAAACGAAACTTTTGGTAATTTTAATGCGATTGGGTTTAGTTTGGCTTGGTAAGGAGTGGTTGGGGTGATATAGCGGAAGTCGAAGTAATTTATGCGAGTTTAGCGTAGTTTGCTTGTAATTCGTAATTTTTTTACATTTTAGGTTGATGTGGGGTAGTTTGGAATGGCAAGTGTATGATTTTTGAGAGTAGTTTGGAATGGTACATTATGTTTAGGGGTGTTTAACGTATTCAGGTAAAATATACAGAAAATTTGGTAATTTTAAAATGAACAATTATAATGCGAACCTCTTGAGCTCTATTTTCGGTAATAAAATGCAATAGGAAAGATAGTAAAAAAGACTATTTCCATCACTTTTCAGAGGAATTATACGTGGTGGTATTTGTACCCCGCTTACTATTCCTCCATCTTAGTTATAAATAATGCAGAACAATAATGAACACAATGTACATAAAATAAATAGTGTAAATCGTGTATAAGCACACATTACTTATGATGTCAGTGAAATCCGGTAAAACTGTAAATTTCGGATTTTGGCCGGAGCAGGTTTGGTGAAGATCAAATACACCACTATCATTAAATGAACGTAAAAATTAGCGTACGGTATATAAGTGGAGTCCGGTACGACGATGGTAATTTTTTGAAAATCGATTGGGGAGATATTTACTTAACGTCAAGAACAAATCGGGAATATTATATTAAAAAAATTTATTTAATAGCGATAGAACTTCGAATACTGATGCGTCGCCTCGACCTTGGCGACGTTGAGTACCAGTGTTCCAGACGCTGAAGCAGCAATTTTAACAATTATATTAGGTGCACGTGTCTAGTGCGTATTAAAAGAATTTGGATTACCAAATAATACTCGCGCAGGTGTACTCGTATGGCCCGTCATAATTTGCACAAAATGAATTAACATACTAAAGTAAATAAATATTTTGACGGGAATGTGGTGGGTGTAAAAATCTTATTCGGCCTCTCCGACAAACTAACACTTGTTTACATTAACATGCATGCCTTCATGGACCTGTGACGAATTACAAACAAATATCTAAATTTCAAGTGTTCCATTTGATTTCTTTTCTGGATGCAAGCGGTTTTTTTCACTCTTGTCAGTCTGAACTTATTACATAGTGATATTTTCACATCCAGGTGCCCTAAATTTATTTTGCCGCTGATTTCAAAAATTTTTCTGGAAGGAAAGTAGTCAGCAGTGGGGCTCGTCAGGGGTGGCAGGGTTGGCAGTGCCACTCCAAGTATAAATTTACTATCGAACACAAAATTAGTTCTGTAATTCAGTTGCAGAATTATGAATTTTTCAGATATTTTCACGAAAATTTAGAGCTTACTGCAGAGCACTGGTATGAATGTCAGTGATATCTGGTACATACAACGGTGAAAATTTCGGGGCAAATTTGGTGAAAAACAAATACACCACTATCATTAACTAAACGTAAAAATTAGCGTACAAATATAAGTGGAGTCCGGTCCGATGCTGATAATTGTTCGAAAATTGATTGGGGGCAGATTTGGTTAACGCGAGGATCAAATGTTAAATTAAAATACTTTATTTGATAGCGGTAGACCTTCGAACACTGATGCGTCGCCTCATCGAATTTGGCGACTTTGCGAACAGTTTCCGACGCTGGAGCAGCAATTTTCACAATTGTAGTTGTGTTAAAATTAAACACCGCGATCGAGTACTGCTCCACACGCTGAACCAGCAATTCTCGAATTCTAAGAAACGATAAGAAAGGCTTATCCAATGCTTGGAATGTGCGAATTTTTGCATAGATATTGAATAAAACCAAATCGAGCATCGCCTTTTCACGTTTGTGACCTTGCCCTTGACTTGCAGGCTCAAGCTGCTTCAATAATGTAAAAATCTTATTCGGCATCTCCAATAAACTCACATTTGTTTACATTAACACGCATTCCCTCATGGACTTGTGACGAATTACAAACAAATATTGCAACTTCAAGTGTTCCATTTAATTTCGTTTCTGGGTGCAAGCTCCTTTCTTTTCACTCTAGTTAGTCTAAACTTATTACACAGAGTTATATTTTCAAATCCAGGCGCCCTAAAGAATTTTGTCGTTGTTTTCAAAAGTTTCAAGAGAAGGAGAGTTGACATAGAAGCTAAATTATTCCAAATTATTCCCATTTAGTTCTCTGACAACGTTAAAGACAATGTTGAAATATATAGATACAAAATTTTACACCATAAAAACGAAGTATTTAGGAATTATGTATAAAAAAAATCGAAGTTATTCTTCGCTCTTGATCTCTATTTTCGGTATTAAAAATGCAATAGGAAACATAGTAAGAAAGACTATTTCCATCACTTTTCACGGGAATTATATGTGATGGTATATGTTCTCCGCTTACTATTAGATTTTCAAACTGCTCCATCTTAGTGATAAATAATGCAGAACAATAATGAACGCAATGTACGTAAAATAAATTGTGTAAATAAATCGTGTATAAACATACAATACTTAAGCGTATGATGTCTGTGAAAATTTTGGATTTCGGCCGGAGCAGGTTTGGTGAAGAACAAATACATCACTATCATTAACTGAACGTAAAAATTAGCGTACGAAAATAAGTGAAGTCCGGTCTGACGCTGGAAATTTTTCGAAAATCGATTGGGGAGAGTTTTGGTTAACGGCAAGAACAAATCGGGAATATTATATTAAAATAATTTATTTAATAGCGATAGAACTTTGAATACCGATGCGTCGCCTCGACCTTGGCGACGTTGAGTACCAGCGTTCCAGACGCAGAAGCAGCAATTTTCACAATTATATGAGGTGCACGTGCCTAGTGCGTATAAAAACAATTTGGATAACAAAAGAGATTAATTTGTATGTACCAAATAATACTCGCACAGGTGTAGTCGTATGGCCCGTCATAATTTTCACAAAATCAATTTAAGAAATTAACATTGTAAAGTAAATAAATATTTTGACCGGAATGTTAAAAATCTTATTCGGCCTCTCCGACAAACTAACACTTGTTTACATTAACATGCATTCCTTCATGGACCTGTGACGAATTACAAACAAATATCGAAATTTCAAGTGTTCCATGTCAGTCTCAACTTATTACACAGTGATATTTTCACATTCAGGCGCCCTAAATTATTTTGCCGTTGATTTATAAAGTTTCCCTGGAAGGAGAGTAGTCAGCAAGGGGCTCGTCAGGTGTGGCAGGATTGGCAGTGCCACTCCAAATATAAATTTACTATCTATGGTACTACTATACTACTACTACTATTTATGGTAGCCGAAGTAATTTAGGTGAGTTTTGAATAGTTTGCTATGGTTTGTATCATTTTTTGTAATTTTAAAGTGATTGGGCTTAGTTTGGGGAGGTAAGGGGTAGTTGGGGGTGATTTATGGTAGCCGAAGTAATTTAAGTGAGTTTGACATAGTTTGTAGCATTTTTTGTAATTTTAAAGTAATTGGGCTTAGTTTGGGGTGGTAAAGGGTAGTTGGGGGTGATTTATGGTAGCCGAAGTAATTCAGGTGAGTTTGAGATAGTTTGCTATGGTTTGTAGCATTTTTTGTAATTTTAAAGCGATTGGGCTTATTTTAGGGTGGTAAGGGGTAGTTGGGGGTGATTTATGGTAGCCGAAATAATTTAAGTGAGTTTGACATAGTTTGCTATGGTTTGTAACATTTTTTAACATAATTTAGTTGAGTTTGACATAGTTTGCTAAGGTTTGTATAATTTTTTGTAATTTTAAAGTAATTGGGCTTATTTTGGGGTGGTAAGGGGTAGTTGGGGGTGATTAATGATAGCCGAAGTAATTTAAGTAAGTTTGGCATAGTTTGCTATGGTTTGCAGCATTTTTTGTAATTTTAAAGTGATTGCTTGTAATTCGTAATTTTTTTACATTTTAGGTTGATGTGGGGTAGTTTGGAATGGCAAGTGTATGATTTTTGAGAGTAGTTTGGAATGGTACATTATGTTTAGGGGTTTTTAACGTATTCAGATAAAATATACAGAAAATTTGGTAATTTTAAAATGAACAATTATAGTGCGAACCTCTTGAGCTCTATTTTCGGTAATAAAATGCAATAGGAAAGATAGTAAAAAAGACTATTTCCATCACTTTTCAGAGGAATTATACGTGGTGGTATTTGTACCCCGCTTACTATTCCTCCATTTTAGTTATAAATAATGCAGAACAATAATGAACACAATGTACATAAAATAAATAGTGTAAATCGTGTATAAGCACACATTACTTATGATGTCAGTGAAATCCGGTAAAACTGCAAATTTCGGATTTTGGCCGGAGCAGGTTTGGTGAAGATCAAATACACCACTATCATTAAATGAACGTAAAAATTAGCGTACGGTATATAAGTGGAGTCCGGTACGACGATGGTAATTTTTCGAAAATCGATTGGGGAGATATTTACTTAACGTCAAGAACAAATCGGGAATATTATATTAAAAAAATTTATTTAATAGCGATAGAACTTCGAATACTGATGCGTCGCCTCGACCTTGGCGACGTTGAGTACCAGCGTTCCAGACGCTGAAGCAGCAATTTTAACAATTATATTAGGTGCACGTGCCTAGTGCGTATTAAAAAAATTTGGATTACCAAATAATACTCGCGCAGGTGTACTCGACTGGCCCGTCATAATTTGCACAAAATGAATTAACATACTAAAGTATATAAATATTTTGACGGGAATGTGGAGGGTGTAAAAATCTTATTCGGCCTCTCCGACAAACTAACACTTGTTTACATTAACATGCATGCCTTCATGGACCTGTGACGAATTACAAACAAATATCTAAATTTCAAGTGTTCCATTTGATTTCGTTTCTGGATGCAAGCGGTTTTTTTCACTCTTGTCAGTCTGAACTTATTACATAGTGATATTTTCACATCCAGGTGCCCTAAATTTATTTTGCCGCTGATTTCAAAAATTTTTCTGGAAGGAAAGTAGTCAGCAGTGGGGCTCGTCAGGGGTGGCAATGTTGGCAGTGCCACTCCAAGTATAAATTTACTATCGAACACAAAATTAGTTCTGTAATTCAGTTGCAGAATTATGAATTTTTCAGATATTTTCACGAAAATTTAGCGCTTACACCGCCACTGGTATGAATGTCAGTGATATCTGGTACATACAACGGTGAAAATTTCGGGGCAAATTTGGTGAAAAACAAATACACCACTATCATTAACTAAACGTAAAAATTAGCGTACAAATATAAGTGGAGTCCGGTCCGATGCTGATAATTTTTCGAAAATTGATTGGGGGCAGATTTGGTTAACGCGAGGATCAAATGTTAAATTAAAATACTTTATTTGATAGCGGTAGACCTTCGAACACTTTTGCGTCGCCTCAGCGAATTTGGCGACTTTGCGAACAGTTTCCGACGTTGGAGCAGCAATTTTCACAATTGTAGTTGTGTTAAAATTAAACACCGCGATCGAGTACTGCTCCACACGCTGAACCAGCAATTCTCGAATTCTAAGAAACGATAAGAAAGCCTTATCCAACGCTTGGTATGTGCGAATTTCTGCATAGACACTCAATCAAACTAAATCGAGCATCGAGTTTTCACGTTTCTGACCTTGCCCTTGACGTGGCAGGCTCCAGCTGCTTCAATAATGTAAAAATCTTATTCGGCTTCTCCAATAAACTCACATTTGTTTACATTAACACGCATTCCCTCATGGACTTGTGACGAATTACAAACAAATATTTTAACTTCAAGTGTTCCATCTAATTTCGTTTCTGGGTGCAAGCTCCTTTATTTTCACTCTAGTCAGTCTAAACTTATTACACAGAGTTATATTTTCAAATCCAGGCGCCCTAAATAATTTTGTCGTTGTTTTCAAAAGTTCCAAGAGAACGAGAGTTGACATAGAAGCTAAATTATTCCAAATTATTCCCATTTAGATCTCTGACAACGTTAAAGACAATGTTGAAATATATAAATACAAAATTTTACACCATAAAAACGAAGTATTTAGGAATTATGTATAAAAAAAGTCGAAGTTATTCTTCGCTCTTGAGCTCTATTTCCGGTATTAAAAATGCAATAGGAAAGATAGTAAGAAAGACTATTTCCATCACTTTGCACGGGAATTATACGTGGTGGTATTTGTTCTCCGCTTACTATTAGATTTTCAAACTGCTCCATCTTATAAATAATGCAGAACAATAATGATCGCAATGTACGTAAAATAAATAGTGTAAATAAATCGTGTCTAAGCATACAATACTTTAGCGTATGATGTCAGTGAAAATTTCGGATTTCGGCCGGAGCAGGTTTGGTGAAGAACAAATACACCACTATCATTAACTGAACGGTAAAAATTAGCGTACGAAAATAAGTGAAGTCCGGTCCGACGCTGGAAATTTTTCGAAAATCGATTAGGGAGAGTTTTGGTTAACGGCAAGAACAAATCGGGAATATTATATTAAAATAATTTATTTAATAGCGATAGAACTTTGAATACCGATGCGTCGCCTCGACCTTGGCGACGTTGAGTACCAGCGTTCCAGACGCAGAAGCAGCAATTTTCACAATTATATGAGGTGCACGTGCCTAGTGCGTATAAAAACAATTTGGATAACAAAAGAGATTAATTTGTATGTACCAAATAATACTCGCACAGGTGTACTCGTATGGCCCGTCATAATTTTCACAAAATCAATTTAAGAAATTAACATTCTAAAGTAAATAAATATTTTGACAGGAATGTTAAAAATCTTATTCGGTCTCTCCGACAAACTAACACTTGTTTACATTAACATGCATTCCTTCATGGACCTGTGACGAATTACAAACAAATATCGAAATTTCAAGTGTTCCATGTCAGTCTGAACTTATTACACAGTGATATTTTCACATTCAGGCGCCATAAATTATTTTGACGTTGATTTATAAAGTTTCCCTGGAAGGAGAGTAGTCAGCAGGTGCCTCGTCAGGGGTGGCAGGGTTGGCAGTGCCACTCTAAGTATAAATTTACTATCGAACACAAAGATAGTTCTGATTCAATTGCAGAATTTCGAAATTTTCAGATATTTTTACGAAACTCTAGCGCTTACACCGCCTTTATACCTCTTTAAAGTTAAAAACCATAGAGCTGTTTATACAAATGCACGCATGTTGAAAAGATAGGGCTTGCCCCGTCAGCGTGTTGCAATTCAGAAATACGTTTATGTTTGCATCTCAACTGGAACAAATATTTATTGGAAGGTGGAAGAGAATCGAAATAGGTATCAGTCTATTTAATATTCACAATAACGACTATTAGTCGGGACAATATATTTTATGTGCAGATATTTATTAATATTTTATGATTTAATACGATAAGGCATTTATAAATAACACAACCAAATAGAAGATTTTGAATGAAAACGATTAATAATTTATTGTAGCCGAAGTAATTTAAGTGAGTTTGGCATAGCTTGCTATGTTTTGTAGCATTTTTGTAATTTTAAAGTGATTAGGCTAATTTTGGGGCGGTAAGGGGTAGTTGGGGGTGATTTATGGTAGCCGAAGTAATTTAGGTGAGTTTGGAATAGTTTGCTATGGTTTGTAGCATTTTTTGTAATTTTAAAGTGATTGGGCTTAGTTTGGGGTGGTAAGGGGTAGTTGGGGGTGATTTATGGTAGCCGAAGTAATTCAGGTGAGTTTGAGATAGTTTGCTGTGGCTTGTAGCATTTTTCGTAATTTTAAAGTGATTGGGCTTATTTTGGGGTGGTAAGGGGTAGTTGGAAGTGATTTATGGTAGCCGAAGTAATTTAGGTGAGTTAGGCATAGTTTGCTATGATTTGTAGCATTTTTTGTAATTTTAAAGTGATTGGGCTTATTTTGGGGGTGGTAAGGGGTATTTGGGGGTGATTTATGGTAGCCTAAGTAATTTCGGTGAGTTAGGCATAGTTTGCTATGGTTTGTAGCATTTTTTGTAATTTTAAAGTGATTGGGTTTAGTTTGTGGTTGGTAAGGGGTAGTTGGGGGTGATTTATGGTAGCCGAAGTAATTCCGGTGAGTTTGAGATAGTTTGCTACGGTTTGTAGAATTTTTTTGTAATTTTAAAGTGATTGAGCCTATTTTGGGGTGGTAAGGGGTAGTTGGGGGTGATTTATGGAAGCCAAAGTAATTTAGATGAGTTTGGCATAGTTTGATATGGCTTGTAACATTTTTTGTAATTTTAAAGTGATTGGGCTGAGTTTGGGGTGGTAAGGGGTAGTTGGGGGTGATTTATGATAGCCGAAGTAATTTAAGTGAGTTTGGCATAGTTTGCTATGGTTTGTAGCATTTTTTGTAATTTTAAAGTGATTGGGTTTAGTTTGTGGTTGGTAAGGGGTAGTTGGGGGTGATTTATGGTAGCCGCAGTAATTTAAGTGGGTTCGGCATAGTTTGCTATGGTTTGTAGCATTTTTTGTAATTTTAAAGTGATTGGGCTTATTTTAGGGTGGTAAGGGGTAGTTGGGGGTGATTTATGGTAGCCGAAGCAAATTAGGTAAGTTAGGCATAGTTTGCTATGGTTTGTAGCATTTTTTGTAATTTTAAAGTGATTGGGCTTATTTTGGGGTGGTAAGGGGTAGTTGGGGGTGATTTATGGTAGCCGAAGTAATTTAGGTGAGTTAGGCATAGTTTGCTATGATTTGTTGAATATTTTGTAATTTTAAAATGATTGGGTTTATTTTGGGGTTGTAAGGGGTAGTTCGGGGTGATTTATGGTAGCCGAAGTAATTTAGGGGAGTCTGGCATAGTTTGCTACGGTTTGTAGAATTTTTTTGTAATTTTAAAGTGATTGAGCCTATTTTGGGGTGGTAAGGGGTAGTTGGGGGTGATTTATGGAAGCCAAAGTAATTTAGATGAGTTTGGCATAGTTTGATATGGCTTGTAACATTTTTTGTAATTTTAAAGTGATTGGGCTGAGTTTGGGGTGGTAAGGGGTAGTTGGGGGATTTATGATAGCCGAAGTAATTTAAGTGAGTTTGGCATAGTTTGCTATGGTTTGTAGCATGTTTTGTAATTTTAAAGTGATTGGGTTTAGTTTGTGGTTGGTAAGGGGTAGTTGGGGGTGATTTATGGTAGCCGCAGTAATTTAAGTGGGTTCGGCATAGTTTGCTATGGTTTGTAGCATTTTTTGTAATTTTAAAGTGATTGGGCTTATTTTGGGGTGGTAAGGGGTAGTTGGAGGTGATTTATGGTAGCCGAAGGAAATTAGGTAAGTTAGGCATAGTTTGCTATGGTTTGTAGCATTTTTTTGTAATTTTAAAGTGATTGGGCTTATTTTGGTATTGTAAGGGGTAGTTGGGGGTGATTTATGTTAGCCGAAGTAATTTAGGTGAGTTAGGCATAGTTTGCTATGGTTTGTAGCATTTTTTGTAATTTTAAAGTGATTGGGCTTATTTTGGGGTAGTAAGGGGTTGTTGGGGGTGATTTATGTTAGCCGAAGTAATTTAGGTGAGTTAGGCATAGTTTGCTATGGTTTGTAGCATTTTTTATAATTTCAAAGTGATTGGGCTTATTTTGGGGTAGTAAGGGGTAGTTGGGGGTGATTTATGTTAGCCGAAGTAATTTAGGTGAGTTAGGCATAGTTTGCTATGGTTTGTAGCATTTTTTGTAATTTTAAAGTGATATGGTTTGGTTTGTTGTGGTAAGGGATAGTTGGGGGTGATTTACGGTAGCCGAAGTAATTTAGGTAATTCTGGTATAGTTTGTTATGATTTTTAGAATTTTTTTGTAATTTTAAAGTGATTGGGCTTAGTTTGTTGCTGTAAAGTGTAGTTGGGGGTGATATTTGACAGTCGAAGTAATTTAGGTGAGTTTGGCATAGTTTGCAATGGTTAGTAGCATTTTTTGTAATTTAAAAGTGATTGGGTTTAATTCGTTTTGGTAAGGGTTAGATGATGATGATTTATGGTAGCCGAAGTATTTTAGGTGAGTTTGGCATAGTTTGCTATGGTTACTAGCATTTTTTTGTAATTTAAAAGTGATTGGGTTTAGTTTGTTGTGGTAAGGGTTAGTTGGTGATGATTTAGAGTAGCCGAAGTAATTTAGGTGAGTCTGGCATAGTTTGTTATGATTTGTACACCTTTTTTTGTAATTTTAAGATGATATGGTTTGGTTTGTTGTGGTAAGGGATAGTTGGGGGTGATTTACGTTAGCCGAAGTAATCTAGGTGATTCTGGTATAGTTTGTTATGATTTTTAGCATTTTTTTGTAATTTTATTGTGATTGGGCTTAGTTTGTTGCTGTAAAGTGTAGTTGGGGGTGATTTTTGATAGCCGAAGTAATTTAGGTGATTTTGGCATAGTTTGCTATGGTTAGTAGCATTTTTTTGTAATTTAAAAGTGATTGGGTTTAGTTTGTTGTGGTAAGGGTTAGTTGGTGATGATTTATGGTGGCCGAAGTAATTTAGGTGAGTCTGGCATAGTTTGTTATGATTTGTACACCTTTTTTTGTAATTTTAAGATGATATGGTTTGGTTTGTTGTGGTAAGGGATAGTTGGGGGTGATTTACGTTAGCCGAAGTAATTTAGGTGATTCTGGTATTGTTTGTTATGATTTTTAGCATTTTTTTGTAATCTTAAAGTGATTGGGCTTAGTTTGTTGCTGTAAAGTGTAGTTGGGGGTGATTTTTGATAGCCGAAGTAATTTAGGTGAGTTTGGCATAGTTTGCTATGGTTAGTAGCATTTTTTTGTAATTTAAAAGTGATTGGGTTTAGTTTGTTGTGGTAAGGGTTAGTTGGTGATGATTTATGGTGGCCGAAGTAATTTAGGTGAGTTTGGCATAGTTTGCTATGGTTACTAGCATTTTTTTGTAATTTAAAAGTGATTGGGTTTAGTTTGTTGTGGTAACGGTTAGTTGGTGATGATTTAGAGTAGCCGAAGTAATTTAGGTGAGTCTGGCATAGTTTGTTATGATTTGTACACCTTTTTTTGTAATTTTAAGATGATATGGTTTGGTTTGTTGTGGTAAGGGATAGTTGGGGGTGATTTACGTTAGCCGAAGTAATTTAGGTGATTCTGGTATAGTTTGTTATGATTTTTAGCATTTTTTTGTAATTTTAAAGTGATTGGGTGTAGTTTGTTGCTGTAAAGTGTAGTTGGGGGTGATTTTTAATAGTCGAAGTAATTTAGAGGAATTTGGCATAATTTGCTATGGTTAGTAACATTTTTTTGTAATTTAAAAGTGATTGGGTTTAGTTCGTTGTGGTAAGGGTTAGTTGGTGATGATTTATGGTAGCCGAAGTAATTTAGGTGAGTTTGGCATAGTTTGCTATGGTTACTAGCATTTTTTTTTAATTTAAAAGTGATTGGGTTTAGTTTGTTGTGGTAAGGGTTAGTTGGTGATGATTTAGAGTAGCCGAAGTAATTTAGGTGAGTCTGGCATAGTTTGTTATGATTTGTAAACCTTTTTTTGTAATTTTAAGATAATATGGTTTGGTTTGTTGTGGTAAGGGATAGTTGGGGGTGATTTACGGTAGCCGAAGTAATTTAGGTGATTCTGGTATAGTTTGTTATGATTTTTAGCATTTCTTTGTAATTTTAAAGTGATTGGGCTTAGTTTGTTGCTGTAAAGTCTAGTTGGGGGTGATTTTTAATAGTCGAAGTAATTTAGGTGAGTTTGGCATAGTTTGCTATGGTTACTAGCATTTTTTTGTAATTTAAAAGTGATTGGGTTTAGTTTGTTGTGGTAAGAGTTAGTTGGTAATGATTTAGAATAGCCGAAGTAATTTAGATAAATCTGGCATAGTTTGTTATGATTTGTACACCTTTTTTTGTAATTTTAAGATGATATGGTTTGGTTTGTTGTGGTAAGGGATAGTTGGGGGTGATTTACGGTAGCCGAAGTAATTTAGGTGATTCTGGTATAGTTAGTTATGATTTTTAGCATTTTTTTGTAATTTTAAAGTGATTGGGCTGAGTTTGTTGCCGTAAAGTCTAGTTGGGAGTGATTTTTAATAGTCGAAGTAATTTAGGTGAGTTTGGCATTATTTGCTATGGTTACTAGCATTTTTTTGTAATTTAAAAGTGATTGGGTTTAGTTTGTTGTGGTAAGGGTTTGTTGGTGATGATTTAGAGTAGCCGAAGTAATTTAGGTGAGTCTGGCATAGTTTGTTATGATTTGTAAACCTTTTTTTGTAATTTTAAGATAATATGGTTTGGTTTGTTGTGGTAAGGGATAGTTGGGGGTGATTTACGGTAGCCGAAGTAATTTAGGTGATTCTGGTATAGTTTGTTATGATTTTTAGCATTTCTTTGTAATTTTAAAGTGATTGGGCTTAGTTTGTTGCTGTAAAGTCTAGTTGGGGGTGATTTTTATAGTCGAAGTAATTTAGGTGAGTTTGGCATAGTTTGCTATGGTTACTAGCATTTTTTTGTAATTTAAAAGTGATTGGGTTTAGTTTGTTGTGGTAAGGGTTAGTTGGTGATGATTTAGAGTAGCCGAAGTAATTTAGGTGAGTCTGGCATAGTTTGTTATGATTTGTACACCTTTTTTTGTAATTTTAAGATGATATGGTTTGGTTTGTTGTGGTAAGGGATAGTTGGGGGTGATTTACGGTAGCCGAAGTAATTTAGGTGATTCTGGTATAGTTTGTTATGATTTTTAGCATTTTTTTGTAATTTTAAAGTGATTGAGCTGAGTTTGTTGCCGTAAAGTCTAGTTGGGAGTGATTTTTAATAGTCGAAGTAATTTAGGTGAGTTTGGCATAGTTTGCTATGGTTACTAGCATTTTTTTGTAATTTAAAAGTGATTGGGTTTAGTTTGTTGTGGTAAGGGTTTGTTGGTGATGATTTAGAGTAGCCGAAGTAATTTAGGTGAGTCTGGCATAGTTTGTTATGATTTGTACACCTTTTTTTGTAATTTTAAGATGATATGGTTTGGTTTGTTGTGGTAAGGGATAGTTGGGGGTGATTTACGGTAGCCGAAGTAATTTAGGTGATTCTGGTATAGTTTGTTATGATTTTTAGCATTTTTTTGTAATTTTAAAGTGATTGGGCTGAGTTTGTTGCCGTAAAGTCTAGTTGGGAGTGATTTTTAATAGTCGAAGTAATTTAGGTGAGTTTGGCATAGTTTGCTATGGTTACTAGCATTTTTTTGTAATTTAAAAGTGATTGGGTTTAGTTTGTTGTGGTAAGGGTTTGTTGGTGATGATTTAGAGTAGCCGAAGTAATTTAGGTGAGTCTGGCATGGTTTGTTATGATTTGTAAACCTTTTTTTGTAATTTTAAGATAATATGGTTTGGTTTGTTGTGGTAAGGGATAATTGGGGGTGATTTACGGTAGCCGAAGTAATTTAGGTGATTCTGGTATAGTTTGTTATGATTTTTAGCATTTCTTTGTAATTTTAAAGTGATTGGGCTTAGTTTGTTGCTGTAAAGTCTAGTTGGGGGTGATTTTTAATAGTCGAAGTAATTTAGGTGAGTTTGGCATAGTTTGCTATGGTTACTAGCATTTTTTTGTAATTTAAAAGTGATTGGGTTTAGTTTGTTGTGGTAAGGGTTAGTTGGTGATGATTTAGAGTAGCCGAAGTAATTTCGGTGAGTCTGGCATAGTTTGTTATGATTTGTACACCTTTTTTTGTAATTTTACGATGATATGGTTTGGTTTGTTGTAGTAAGGGATATTTGGGGGTGATTTACGCTAGCCAAAGTAATTTAGGTGATTCTGGTATAGTTTGTTATGGTTTTTAGCATTTTTTTGTAATTTTAAAGTGATTGGGCTTAGTTTGTTGCTGTAAAGTGTAGTTGGGGGTGATTTTTGATAGCCGAAGTAATTTAGGTCAGTTTGGCATAGTTTGCTATGGTTAGTAGCATTTTTTTGTAATTTAAAAGTGATTGGGTTTAGTTTGTTTTGGTAAGGGTTAGTTGGTGATGATTTAGAGTAGCCGAAGTAATTTAGGTGAGTCTGGCATAGTTTGTTATGATTTGTACACCTTTTTTTGTAATTTTAAGATGGTATGGTTTGGTTTGTTGTGGTAAGGGATAGTTGGGGGTGATTTACGGTAGCCGAAGTAATTTAGGTGATTCTGGTATAGTTTCTTATGATTTTTAGCATTTTTTTGTAATTTTAAAGTGATTGGGCTTAGTTTGTTGCTGTAAAGTGTAGTTGGGGGTGATATTTGACAGTCGAAGTAATTTAGGTGAGTTTGGCATAGTTTGCAATGGTTAGTAGCATTTTTTGTAATTTAAAAGTGATTGGGTTTAGTTCGTTTTGGTAAGGGTTAGTTGGTGATGATTTATGGTAGCCGAAGTATTTTAGGTGAGTTTGGCATAGTTTGCTATGGTTACTAGCATTTTTTTGTAATTTAAAAGTGATTGGGTTTAGTTTGTTGTGGTAAGGGTTAGTTGGTGATGATTTAGAGTAGCCGAAGTAATTTAGGTGAGTCTGGCATAGTTTGTTATGATTTGTACACCTTTTTTTGTAATTTTAAGATGATATGGTTTGGTTTGTTGTGGTAAGGGATAGTTGGGGGTGATTTACGGTAGCCGAAGTAATTTAAGTGATTCTGGTATAGTTTGTTATGATTTTTAGCATTTTTTTGTAATCTTAAAGTGATTGGGCTTAGTTTGTTGCTGTAAAGTGTAGTTGGGGGTGATTTTTGATAGCCGAAGTAATTTAGGTGAGTTTGGCATAGTTTGCTATGGTTACTAGCATTTTTTTGTAATTTAAAAGTGATTGGGTTTAGTTTGTTGTGGTAAGGGTTAGTTGGGAGCGATTTACGGTAGCCGAAAAATTTAGGTGATTCTGGTATAGTTTGTTATGATTTTTAACATTTTTTTGTAATTTTAAAGTGATTGGGCTTAGTTTGTTGCTGTAAAGTGTAGTTGGGGGTGATTTTTGATAGCCGAAGTAATTTAGGTGAGTTTGGCATAGTTTGCTATGGTTAGTAGCGTTTTTTTGTAATTTAAAAGTGATTGGGTTTAGTTTGTTGTGGTAAGGGTTAGTTGGTGATGATTTATGGTAGCCGAAGTAATTTAGGTGAGTTTGGCATGGTTTGCTATGGTTACTAGCATTTTTTTGTAATTTAAAAGTGATTGGGTTTAGTTTGTTATGGTAAGGGTTAGTTGGTGACGATTTAGAGTAGCCGAAGTAATTTAGGTGAGTCTGGCATAGTTTGTTATGATTTGTACACCTTTTTTTGTAATTTTAAGATGATATGGCTTGGTTTGTTGTGGTAAGGAATACTTGGGGGTGATTTACGGTAGCCGAAGTAATTTAGGTGATTCTGGTATAGTTTGTTATGATTTTAGGCATTTCTTTGTAATTTTAAAGTGATTGTGCTTAGTTTGTTGCTGTAAAGTCTAGTTGGGTTTGATTTTTAATAGTCGAAGTAATTTAGAAGAATTTGGCATAGTTTGCTATGGTTAGTAGCATTTTTTTGTAATTTAAAAGTGATTGGGTTTACTTCGTAGTGGTAAGGGTTAGTTGGTGATGATTTATGGTAGCCGAAGTAATTTAGGTGAGTTTGGCATAGTTTGCTATGGTTACTAGCATTTTTTTGTAATTTAAAAGTGATTGGGTTTAGTTTGTTGTGGTAAGGGTTAGTTGGTGATGATTTAGAGTAGCCGAAGTAATTTAGGTGAGTCTGGCATAGTTTGTTATGATTTGTACACCTTTTTTTTTAATTTTAAGATGATATGGTTTGGTTTGTTGTGGTAAGGGATAGTTGGGGGTGATTTACGGTAGCCGAAGTAATTTAGGTGATTCTGGTATAGTTTGTTATGATTTTTAGCATTTTTTTGTAATTTTAAAATGATTGGGTTTAGTTTGTTGTGGTAAGGATTAGTTGGTGATGATTTATGGTAGCCGAAGTAATTTAGGTGAGTTTGGCATAGTTTGCTATGGTTACTAGCATTTTTTTGTAATTTAGAAGTGATTGGGTTTAGTTTGTTGGGGTAAGGGTTAGTTGGTGATGATTTAGAGTAGCCGAAGTAATTTAGATGAGTCTGGCATAGTTTGTTATGATTTGTACACCTTTTTTTGTAATTTTAAGATGATATGGTTTGGTTTATTGTGGTAAGGGATAGTTGGGGATGATTTACGTTACCGAAGTAATTTAGGTGATTCTGGTATAGTTTGTTATGATTTTTAGCATTTTTTTGTAATTTTAAAGTGATTGGGCTTAGTTTGTTGCTGTAAAGTGTAGTTGGGGGTGATTTTTGATAGCCGAAGTAATTTAGGTGAGTTTGGCATAGTTTGCTATGGTTAGTAGCGTTTTTTGTAATTTAAAAGTGATTGGGTTTAGTTTGTTGTGGTAAGGGATAGTTGGTGATGATTTATGGTAGCCGAAGTAATTTAGGTGAGTTTGGCATAGTTTGCTATGGTTACTAGCATTTTTTTGTAATTTATAAGTGACTAGCTGAATGTACCCGGCGTTGCCCGGACGTAGATTAAATAAACGCAGTGTTGACAAAAGTGGTGTATTTGTGATGTAGACTAATCGACATTATAATACAATTAAACAGGAATGCTCTACTTTTCCAATCACAAAATAAACAAATTTGCTGAAATTAACCTGCATTGCCAGGACCGGGTACTTCAATATGATTTGGAAAATGACGATAATTTCGTTTCTGGGTGCAAGCTCCTTTTTTTTCACTCTTTTTCACTCTTCAAGAGAAGGAGAGTTGACAGAGAAGCTGAACTATTCCAAATTATTCCCATTTAGTTCTCTAACAACGTTAAAGAATGTCGTCGAAGAATGTTGAAATATATAAATAAATAATTTCACACCATAAAAACGATGTATTTGGTGTAGTTTCGGATGATAAGGTTTTTTTTGGGGATTGTTTTGAATGGTTATTGATGGTTGGCGGGGTTTAGCTTTGGCGGATTAAACGAAACTTTTGGTAATTTTAATGCGATTGGGGTTAGTTTGGCTTGGTAAGGAGTGGTTGGGGTGATATAGCGGAAGTCGAAGTAATTTATGCGAGTTTAGCGTAGTTTGCTTGTAATTCGTAATTTTTTTACATTTTAGGTTGATGTGGGGTAGTTTGGAATGGCAAGTGTATGATTTTTGAGAGTAGTTTGGAATGGTACATTATGTTTAGGGGTGTTTAACGTATTCAGGTAAAATATACAGAAAATTTGGTAATTTTAAAATGAACAATTATAATGCGAACCTCTTGAGCTCTATTTTCGGTAATAAAATGCAATAGGAAAGATAGTAAAAAAGACTATTTCCATCACTTTTCAGAGGAATTATACGTGGTGGTATTTGTACCCCGCTAACTATTCCTCCATCTTAGTTATAAATAATGCAGAACAATAATGAACACAATGTACATAAAATAAATAGTGTAAATCGTGTATAAGCACACATTACTTATGATGTCAGTGAAATCCGGTAAAACTGTAAATTTCGGATTTTGGCCGGAGCAGGTTTGGTGAAGATCAAATACACCACTATCATTAAATGAACGTAAAAATTAGCGTACGGTATATAAGTGGAGTCCGGTACGACGATGGTAATTTTTCGAAAATCGATTGGGGAGATATTTACTTAACGTCAAGAACAAATCGGGAATATTATATTAAAAAAATTTATTTAATAGCGATAGAACTTCGAATACTGATGCGTCGCCTCGACCTTGGCGACGTTGAGTACCAGTGTTCCAGACGCTGAAGCAGCAATTTTAACAATTATATTAGGTGCACGTGTCTAGTGCGTATTAAAAGAATTTGGATTACCAAATAATACTCGCGCAGGTGTACTCGTATGGCCCGTCATAATTTGCACAAAATGAATTAACATACTAAAGTAAATAAATATTTTGACGGGAATGTGGTGGGTGTAAAAATCTTATTCGGCCTCTCCGACAAACTAACACTTGTTTACATTAACATGCATGCCTTCATGGACCTGTGACGAATTACAAACAAATATCTAAATTTCAAGTGTTCCATTTGATTTCTTTTCTGGATGCAAGCGGTTTTTTTCACTCTTGTCAGTCTGAACTTATTACATAGTGATATTTTCACATCCAGGTGCCCTAAATTTATTTTGCCGCTGATTTCAAAAATTTTTCTGGAAGGAAAGTAGTCAGCAGTGGGGCTCGTCAGGGGTGGCAGGGTTGGCAGTGCCACTCCAAGTATAAATTTACTATCGAACACAAAATTAGTTCTGTAATTCAGTTGCAGAATTATGAATTTTTCAGATATTTTCACGAAAATTTAGAGCTTACTGCAGAGCACTGGTATGAATGTCAGTGATATCTGGTACATACAACGGTGAAAATTTCGGGGCAAATTTGGTGAAAAACAAATACACCACTATCATTAACTAAACGTAAAAATTAGCGTACAAATATAATTGGAGTCCGGTCCGATGCTGATAATTGTTCGAAAATTGATTGGGGGCAGATTTGGTTAACGCGAGGATCAAATGTTAAATTAAAATACTTTATTTGATAGCGGTAGACCTTCGAACACTGATGCGTCGCCTCATCGAATTTGGCGACTTTGCGAACAGTTTCCGACGCTGGAGCAGCAATTTTCACAATTGTAGTTGTGTTAAAATTAAACACCGCGATCGAGTACTGCTCCACACGCTGAACCAGCAATTCTCGAATTCTAAGAAACGATAAGAAAGGCTTATCCAATGCTTGGAATGTGCGAATTTTTGCATAGATATTGAATAAAACCAAATCGAGCATCGCCTTTTCACGTTTGTGACCTTGCCCTTGACTTGCAGGCTCAAGCTGCTTCAATAATGTAAAAATCTTATTCGGCATCTCCAATAAACTCACATTTGTTTACATTAACACGCATTCCCTCATGGACTTGTGACGAATTACAAACAAATATTGCAACTTCAAGTGTTCCATTTAATTTCGTTTCTGGGTGCAAGCTCCTTTCTTTTCACTCTAGTCAGTCTAAACTTATTACACAGAGTTATATTTTCAAATCCAGGCGCCCTAAAGAATTTTGTCGTTGTTTTCAAAAGTTTCAAGAGAAGGAGAGTTGACATAGAAGCTAAATTATTCCAAATTATTCCCATTTAGTTCTCTGACAACGTTAAAGACAATGTTGAAATATATAGATACAAAATTTTACACCATAAAAACGAAGTATTTAGGAATTATGTATAAAAAAAATCGAAGTTATTCTTCGCTCTTGATCTCTATTTTCGGTATTAAAAATGCAATAGGAAACATAGTAAGAAAGACTATTTCTATCACTTTGCACGGGAATTATATGTGATGGTATATGTTCTCCGCTTACTATTAGATTTTCAAACTGCTCCATCTTAGTGATAAATAATGCAGAACAATAATGAACGCAATGTACGTAAAATAAATTGTGTAAATAAATCGTGTATAAACATACAATACTTAAGCGTATGATGTCTGTGAAAATTTTGGATTTCGGCCGGAGCAGGTTTGGTGAAGAACAAATACATCACTATCATTAACTGAACGTAAAAATTAGCGTACGAAAATAAGTGAAGTCCGGTCCGACGCTGGAAATTTTTCGAAAATCGATTGGGGAGAGTTTTGGTTAACGGCAAGAACAAATCGGGAATATTATATTAAAATAATTTATTTAATAGCGATAGAACTTTGAATACCGATGCGTCGCCTCGACCTTGGCGACGTTGAGTACCAGCGTTCCAGACGCTGAAGCAGCAATTTTCACAATTATATGAGGTGCACGTGCCTAGTGCGTATAAAAACAATTTGGATAACAAAAGAGATTAATTGTATGTACCAAATAATACTCGCACAGGTGTAGTCGTATGGCCCGTCATAATTTTCACAAAATCAATTTAAGAAATTAACATTGTAAAGTAAATAAATATTTTGACCGGAATGTTAAAAATCTTATTCGGCCTCTCCGACAAACTAACACTTGTTTACATTAACATGCATTCCTTCATGGACCTGTGACGAATTACAAACAAATATCGAAATTTCAAGTGTTCCATGTCAGTCTCAACTTATTACACAGTGATATTTTCACATTCAGGCGCCCTAAATTATTTTGCCGTTGATTTATAAAGTTTCCCTGGAAGGAGAGTAGTCAGCAGGGGGGTCGTCAGGTGTGGCAGGATTGGCAGTGCCACTCCAAATATAAATTTACTATCTATGGTACTACTATACTACTACTACTATTTATGGTAGCCGAAGTAATTTAGGTGAGTTTTGAATAGTTTGCTATGGTTTGTATCATTTTTTGTAATTTTAAAGTGATTGGGCTTAGTTTGGGGAGGTAAGGGGTAGTTGGGGGTGATTTATGGTAGCCGAAGTAATTTAAGTGAGTTTGACATAGTTTGTAGCATTTTTTGTAATTTTAAAGTAATTGGGCTTAGTTTGGGGTGGTAAAGGGTAGTTGGGGGTGATTTATGGTAGCCGAAGTAATTCAGGTGAGTTTGAGATAGTTTGCTATGGTTTGTAGCATTTTTTGTAATTTTAAAGCGATTGGGCTTATTTTAGGGTGGTAAGGGGTAGTTGGGGGTGATTTATGGTAGCCGAAATAATTTAAGTGAGTTTGACATAGTTTGCTATGGTTTGTAACATTTTTTAACATAATTTAGTTGAGTTTGACATAGTTTGCTATGGTTTGTATAATTTTTTGTAATTTTAAAGTAATTGGGCTTATTTTGGGGTGGTAAGGGGTAGTTGGGGGTGATTAATGATAGCCGAAGTAATTTAAGTGAGTTTGGCATAGTTTGCTATGGTTTGCAGCATTTTTTGTAATTTTAAAGTGATTGGGTTTAGTTTGTGGTTGGTAAGGGGTAGTTGGGGGTGATTTATGGTAGCCGAAGTAATTTAAGTGAGTTTGGCATAGTTTGCTATGGTTTGTAGCATTTTTTGTAATTTTAAAGTGATTGGGCTTAGTTTGTGCTTGGTAAGGGGTAGTTGGGGGTGATTTATGGTAGCCGAAGTAATTTAAGTGGGTTTGGCATAGTTTGCTATGGTTTGTAGCATTTTTTGTAATTTTAAAGTGATTGGGCTTATTTTGGGGTGGTAAGGGGTAGTTGGGGGTGATTTATGGAAGCCGAAGTAATTTAGATGAGTTTGGCATAGTTTGATATGGCTTGTAACATTTTTTGTAATTTTAAAGTGATTGGGCTTATTTTGGGGTTGTAAGGGGTAGTTGGGGGTGATTTATGGTAGCCGAAGTAATTTAGGTGAGTTTGACATAGTTTGCTATGGTTTGTAGCATTTTTTGTAATTTTAAAGTAATTGGGTTTAGTTTGTGGTTGGTAAGGGGTAGTTGGGGGTGATTTATGGTAGCCGAAGTAATTTAAGTGAGTTTGGCATAGTTTGCTATAGTATGTAGCATTTTTTGTAATTTTAAAGTGATTGGTCTTATTTTGGGGTTGTAAGGGGTAGTTGGGGGTGATTTATGGTTGCCGAAGTAATTTAGGGGAGTTTGGCATAGTTTGTTATGGTTTGTAGAATTTTTTTGTAATTTTAAAGTGATTGGGCATATTTTGGGGTGGTAGGGGGTAGTTGGGGGTGATTTATGGTAGCCGAAGTAATTTAGGTGAGTTAGGCATAGTTTGCTATGGTTTGTAGAATATTTAGTAATTTTAAAGTGATTGGGCTTATTTTGGGGTGGTAAGGGGTAGTTGGGGATGATTTATGGTAGCCGAAGTAATTTGGGTGAGTTTGGCATAGTTTGCTATGGTTTGTATCATTTTTTGTAATTTTAAAGTGATTGGGCTTAGTTTGGGGTGGTAAGGGGTTGTTGGGGATGATTTATGATAGCCGAAGTAATTTAGGTGACTTTGGAATAGTTTGCTATGGTTTGTAGCATTTTTTGTAATTTTAAAGTGATTGGGCTTATTTTGGGGGGTAAGAGGTAGTTGGGGGTGATTTATGGTAGCCGAAGTAATTTGGGTGAGTTTGGCATAGTTTGCTATGGTTTGTATCATTTTTTGTAATTTTAAAGTGATTGGGCTTAGTTTGGGGTGGTAAGGGGTAGTTGGGGTGATTTATGGTAGCCGAAGTAATTTAAATGAGTTTGGCATAGTTTGATATTGCTTGTAACATTTTTTGTAATTTTAAAGTGATTGGGCTTATTTTGGGGTGGTAAGGGGTAGTTGGGGATGATTTATGATAGCCGAAGTAATTTAGGTGACTTTGGAATAGTTTGCTATGGTTTGTAGCATTTTTTGTAATTTTAAAGTGATTGGGCTTATATTGGGGTGGTAAGGGGTAGTTCGGGGTGATTTATGGTAGCCGAAGTAATTTAGGGGAGTTTGGCATAGTTTGCTACGGTTTGTAGATTTTTTTTGTAATTTTAAAGTGATTGAGCCTATTTTGGGGTGGTAAGGGGTAGTTGGGGGTGATTTATGGAAGCCGAAGTAATTTAGATGAGTTTGGCATAGTTTGATATGGCTTGTAACATTTTTTGTAATTTTAAAGTGATTGGGCTTATTTTGGGGTTGTAAGGGGTAGTTGGGGGTGATTTATGGTAGCCGAAGTAGTTTAGGTGAGTTTGACATAGTTTGCTATGGTTTGTATAATTTTTTGTAATTTTAAAGTAATTGGGTTTATTTTGGGGTGGTAAGGGGTAGTTGGGGGTGATTTATGGTAGCCGAAGTAATTTAGGTGAGTTAGGCATAGTTTGCTATGATTTGTGTCATTTTGTTTTATTTTAAAGTGATTGGAGTTACTTGGGGTTGCTAAAGGGTGGTAAGGGCTGATTTAAGATAACGGCGGATCTAATTTATGTCAGTTTGGCGTAGTTCGGGAATTTTTTGGGGTTGATTTGGTAAAGTTTGCAATTGTAAGAGATATTTGAGGATGTTTAATGTAGACGGATTAAATTTGCAGTGGTTTTGTAATTTTTAATTGAGTCACGGATCGACATTATAATTGAAATCAAGATTATAATAAAAATATCCGCGGCCTCGCTAGGTACGGTAAAAATTTGATCACAAAAGCAGAAACTCGACGTTGAAATTGTTTAGGTTAAATAAGTGCTTTTAATGTAAACAGGTCGCCCGTCGTCGAAGTTGTTTTGGCTAGATACGTGCTTCTAACATAAACACGGTCTCCGCGATCCGATCATTTTTTGTTTATTTTAGCCGGTTTTTATTGAATTACAAAGGAACCGGGCCGAATTTCGCAAAATCCCTTCTTAGTGTTCACTTTCGGCACATGATACACCCGTGTCTAAAATTTCCAGTCTCCAGCCCTCACGTTTTGGGCTGTGGGTTGATTATGAATCAGTGTGTAGATGAATGAGTGTGTCAGTGAGGACACTTCGCTTTATATATAAAGATAATTTCACACCATGAAAACGATGTATTTGGTGTAGTTTCGGATGATAAGGTTTTTTTTGGGGATTGTTTTGAATGGTTATTGATGGTTGGCGGGGTTTAGCTTTGGCGGATTAAACGAAACTTTTGGTAATTTTAATGCGATTGGGTTTAGTTTGGCTTGGTAAGAAGTGGTTGGGGTGATATAGCGGAAGTCGAAGTAATTTATGCGAGTTTAGCGTAGTTTGCTTGTAATTCGTAATTTTTTTACATTTTAGGTTGATGTGGGGTAGTTTGGAATGGCAAGTGTATGATTTTTGAGAGTAGTTTGGAATGGTACATTATGTTTAGGGGTTTTTAACGTATTCAGGTAAAATATACAGAAAATTTGGTAATTTTAAAATGAACAATTATAGTGCGAACCTCTTGAGCTCTATTTTCGGTAATAAAATGCAATAGGAAAGATAGTAAAAAAGACTATTTCCATCACTTTTCAGAGGAATTATACGTGGTGGTATTTGTACCCCGCTTACTATTCCTCCATCTTAGTTATAAATAATGCAGAACAATAATGAACACAATGTACATAAAATAAATAGTGTAAATCGTGTATAAGCACACATTACTTATGATGTCAGTGAAATCCGGTAAAACTGCAAATTTCGGATTTTGGCCGGAGCAGGTTTGGTGAAGATCAAATACACCACTATCATTAAATGAACGTAAAAATTAGCGTACGGTATACAAGTGGAGTCCGGTACGACGATGGTAATTTTTCGAAAATCGATTGGGGAGATATTTACTTAACGTCAAGAACAAATCGGGAATATTATATTAAAAAAATTTATTTAATAGCGATAGAACTTCGAATACTGATGCGTCGCCTCGACCTTGGCGACGTTGAGTACCAGCGTTCCAGACGCTGAAGCAGCAATTTTAACAATTATATTAGGTGCACGTGCCTAGTGCGTATTAAAAAAATTTGGATTACCAAATAATACTCGCGCAGGTGTACTCGACTGGCCCGTCATAATTTGCACAAAATGAATTAACATACTAAAGTATATAAATATTTTGACGGGAATGTGGAGGGTGTAAAAATCTTATTCGGCCTCTCCGACAAACTAACACTTGTTTACATTAACATGCATGCCTTCATGGACCTGTGACGAATTACAAACAAATATCTAAATTTCAAGTGTTCCATTTGATTTCGTTTCTGGATGCAAGCGGTTTTTTTCACTCTTGTCAGTCTGAACTTATTACATAGTGATATTTTCACATCCAGGTGCCCTAAATTTATTTTGCCGCTGATTTCAAAAATTTTTCTGGAAGGAAAGTAGTCAGCAGTGGGGCTCGTCAGGGGTGGCAATGTTGGCAGTGCCACTCCAAGTATAAATTTACTATCGAACACAAAATTAGTTCTGTAATTCAGTTGCAGAATTATGAATTTTTCAGATATTTTCACGAAAATTTAGCGCTTACACCGCCACTGGTATGAATGTCAGTGATATCTGGTACATACAACGGTGAAAATTTCGGGGCAAATTTGGTGAAAAACAAATACACCACTATCATTAACTAAACGTAAAAATTAGCGTACAAATATAAGTGGAGTCCGGTCCGATGCTGATAATTTTTCGAAAATTGATTGGGGGCAGATTTGGTTAACGCGAGGATCAAATGTTAAATTAAAATACTTTATTTGATAGCGGTAGACCTTCGAACACTTTTGCGTCGCCTCAGCGAATTTGGCGACTTTGCGAACAGTTTCCGACGTTGGAGCAGCAATTTTCACAATTGTAGTTGTGTTAAAATTAAACACCGCGATCGAGTACTGCTCCACACGCTGAACCAGCAATTCTCGAATTCTAAGAAACGATAAGAAAGCCTTATCCAACGCTTGGTATGTGCGAATTTCTGCATAGACACTCAATCAAACTAAATCGAGCATCGCCTTTTCACGTTTCTGACCTTGCCCTTGACGTGGCAGGCTCCAGCTGCTTCAATAATGTAAAAATCTTATTCGGCCTCTCCAATAAACTCACATTTGTTTACATTAACACGCATTCCCTCATGGACTTGTGACGAATTACAAACAAATATTTCAACTTCAAGTGTTCCATCTAATTTCGTTTCTGGGTGCAAGCTCCTTTATTTTCACTCTAGTCAGTCTAAACTTATTACACAGAGTTATATTTTCAAATCCAGGCGCCCTAAAGAATTTTGTCGTTGTTTTCAAAAGTTCCAAGAGAACGAGAGTTGACATAGAAGCTAAATTATTCCAAATTATTCCCATTTAGATCTCTGACAACGTTAAAGACAATGTTGAAATATATAAATACAAAATTTTACACCATAAAAACGAAGTATTTAGGAATTATGTATAAAAAAAGTCGAAGTTATTCTTCGCTCTTGAGCTCTATTTCCGGTATTAAAAATGCAATAGGAAAGATAGTAAGAAAGACTATTTCCATCACTTTGCACGGGAATTATACGTGGTGGTATTTGTTCTCCGCTTACTATTAGATTTTCAAACTGCTCCATCTTATAAATAATGCAGAACAATAATGATCGCAATGTACGTAAAATAAATAGTGTAAATAAATCGTGTCTAAGCATACAATACTTTAGCGTATGATGTCAGTGAAAATTTCGGATTTCGGCCGGAGCAGGTTTGGTGAAGAACAAATACACCACTATCATTAACTGAACGGTAAAAATTAGCGTACGAAAATAAGTGAAGTCCGGTCCGACGCTGGAAATTTTTCGAAAATCGATTAGGGAGAGTTTTGGTTAACGGCAAGAACAAATCGGGAATATTATATTAAAATAATTTATTTAATAGCGATAGAACTTTGAATACCGATGCGTCGCCTCGACCTTGGCGACGTTGAGTACCAGCGTTCCAGACGCAGAAGCAGCAATTTTCACAATTATATGAGGTGCACGTGCCTAGTGCGTATAAAAACAATTTGGATAACAAAAGAGATTAATTTGTATGTACCAAATAATACTCGCACAGGTGTACTCGTATGGCCCGTCATAATTTTCACAAAATCAATTTAAGAAATTAACATTCTAAAGTAAATAAATATTTTGACAGGAATGTTAAAAATCTTATTCGGTCTCTCCGACAAACTAACACTTGTTTACATTAACATGCATTCCTTCATGGACCTGTGACGAATTACAAACAAATATCGAAATTTCAAGTGTTCCATGTCAGTCTGAACTTATTACACAGTGATATTTTCACATTCAGGCGCCATAAATTATTTTGACGTTGATTTATAAAGTTTCCCTGGAAGGAGAGTAGTCAGCAGGTGCCTCGTCAGGGGTGGCAGGGTTGGCAGTGCCACTCTAAGTATAAATTTACTATCGAACACAAAGATAGTTCTGATTCAATTGCAGAATTTCGAAATTTTCAGATATTTTTACAAAACTCTAGCGCTTACACCGCCTTTATACCTCTTTAAAGTTAAAAACCATAGAGCTGTTTATACAAATGCACGCATGTTGAAAAGATAGGGCTTGCCCCGTCAGCGTGTTGCAATTCAGAAATACGTTTATGTTTGCATCTCAACTGGAACAAATATTTATTGGAAGGTGGAAGAGAATCGAAATAGGTATCAGTCTATTTAATATTCAGAATAACGACTATTAGTCGGGACAATATATTTTATGTGCAGATATTTATTAATATTTTATGATTTAATACGATAAGGCATTTATAAATAACACAACCAAATAGAAGATTTTGAATGAAAACGATTAATAATTTATGGTAGCCGAAGTAATTTAAGTGAGTTTGGCATAGCTTGCTATGTTTTGTAGCATTTTTGTAATTTTAAAGTGATTAGGCTAATTTTGGGGCGGTAAGGGGTAGTTGGGGGTGATTTATGGTAGCCGAAGTAATTTAGGTGAGTTTGGAATAGTTTGCTATGGTTTGTAGCATTTTTTGTAATTTTAAAGTGATTGGGCTTAGTTTGGGGTGGTAAGGGGTAGTTGGGGGTGATTTATGGTAGCCGAAGTAATTCAGGTGAGTTTGAGATAGTTTGCTGTGGCTTGTAGCATTTTTCGTAATTTTAAAGTGATTGGGCTTATTTTGGGGTGGTAAGGGGTAGTTGGGGGTGATTTATGGTAGCCGAAGTAATTTAGGTGAGTTAGGCATAGTTTGCTATGATTTGTAGCATTTTTTGTAATTTTAAAGTGATTGGGCTTATTTTGGGGGTGGTAAGGGGTATTTGGGGGTGATTTATGGAAGCCAAAGTAATTTAGATGAGTTTGGCATAGTTTGATATGGCTTGTAACATTTTTTGTAATTTTAAAGTGATTGGGCTGAGTTTGGGGTGGTAAGGGGTAGTTGGGGGATTTATGATAGCCGAAGTAATTTAAGTGAGTTTGGCATAGTTTGCTATGGTTTGTAGCATTTTTTGTAATTTTAAAGTGATTGGGTTTAGTTTGTGGTTGGTAAGGGGTAGTTGGGGGTGATTTATGGTAGCCGCAGTAATTTAAGTGGGTTCGGCATAGTTTGCTATGGTTTGTAGCATTTTTTGTAATTTTAAAGTGATTGGGCTTATTTTGGGGTGGTAAGGGGTAGTTGGAGGTGATTTATGGTAGCCGAAGGAAATTAGGTAAGTTAGGCATAGTTTGCTATGGTTTGTAGCATTTTTTTGTAATTTTAAAGTGATTGGGCTTATTTTGGTATTGTAAGGGGTAGTTGGGGGTGATTTATGTTAGCCGAAGTAATTTAGGTGAGTTAGGCATAGTTTGCTATGGTTTGTAGCATTTTTTGTAATTTTAAAGTGATTGGGTTTAGTTTGTTGTGGTAAGGGTTAGTTGGTGATGATTTATGGTAGCCGAAGTAATTTAGGTGAGTTTGGCATAGTTTGCTATGGTTACTAGCATTTTTTTGTAATTTAAAAATGATTGGGCTTAGTTTGTTGTGGTAAGGGTTAGTTGGTGATTATTTAGAGTAGCCGAAGTAATTTAGGTGAGTCTGGCATAGTTTGTTATGATTTGTACAACTTTTTTTGTAATTTTAAGATGATATGGTTTGGTTTGTTGTGGTAAGGGATAGTTGGGGGTGATTTACGGTAGCCGAAGTAATTTAGGTGATTCTGGTATAGTTTGTTATGATTTTTAGCATTTTTTTGTAATTTTAAAGTGATTGGGCTTAGTTTGTTGCTGTAAAGTGTAGTTGGGGGTGATTTTTGATAGCCGAAGTAATTTAGGTGAGTTTGGCATAGTTTGCTATGGTTAGTAGCATTTTTTTGTAATTTAAAAGTGATTGGGTTTAGTTTGTTGTGGTAAGGGTTAGTTGGTGATGATTTATGGTAGCCGAAGTAATTTAGGTGAGTTTGGCATAGTTTGCTATGGTTACTAGCATTTTTTTGTAATTTAAAAGTGATTGGGTTTAGTTTGTTGTGGTAAGGGTTAGTTGGTGATGATTTATGGTAGCCGAAGTAATTTAGGTGAGTTTGGCATAGTTTGCTATGGTTACTAGCATTTTTTTGTAATTTAAAAGTGATTGGGTTTTGTTTGTTGTGGTAAGAGTTAGTTGGTGATGATTTAGAGTAGCCGAAGTAATTTAGGTGAGTCTGGCATAATTTGTTATGATTTGTACACCTTTTTTTGTAATTTTAAGATGATATGGTTTAGTTTGTTGTGGTAAGGGATAGTTGGGGGTAATTTACGGTAGCCGAAGTAATTTAGGTGATTCTGGTATAGTTTGTTATGATTTTTAGCATTTTTTGTAATTTTAAAGTGATTGGGTTTTGTTTGTTGTGGTAAGGGTTAGTTGGTGATTATTTAGAGTAGCCGAAGTAATTTAGGTGAGTCTGGCATAGTTTGTTATGATTTGTACAACTTTTTTTGTAATTTTAAGATGATATGGTTTGGTTTGTTGTGGTAAGGGATAGTTGGGGGTGATTTACGGTAGCCGAAGTAATTTAGGTGATTCTGGTATAGTTTGTTATGATTTTTAGCATTTTTTTGTAATTTTAAAGTGATTGGGCTTAGTTTGTTGCTGTAAAGTGTAGTTGAGGGTGATTTTTGATAGCCGAAGTAATTTTGGTGAGTTTGGCATAGTTTGCTATGGTTAGTAGCACTTTTTTGTAATTTAAAAGTGATTGGGTTTAGTTTGTTGTGATAAGGGTTAGTTGGTGATGATTTATGGTAGCCGAAGTAATTTAGGTGAGTTTGGCATAGTTTGCTATGGTTACTATCATTTTTTTGTAATTTAAAAGTGATTGGGTTTAGTTTGTTGTGGTAAGAGTTAGTTGGTGATGATTTAGAGTAGCCGAAGTAATTTAGGTGAGTCTGGCATAATTTGTTATGATTTGTACACCTTTTTTTGTAATTTTATGATGATATGGTTCGGTTTGTTGTGGTAAGGGATAGTTGGGGGTGATTTACGGTAGCCGAAGTAATTTAGGTGATTCTGGTATAGTTTGTTATGATTTTTAGCATTTTTTGTAATTTTAAAGTGATTGGGTTTAGTTTGTTGTGGTAAGGGTTAGTTGGTGATGATTTATGGTAGCCGAAGTAATTTAGGTGAGTTTGGCATAGTTTGCTATGGTTACTAGCATTTTTTTGTAATTTAGAAGTGATTGGGTTTAGTTTGTTGGGGTAAGGGTTAGTTGGTGATGATTTAGAGTAGCCGAAGTAATTTAGATGAGTCTGGCATAGTTTGTTATGATTTGTACACCTTTTTTTGTAATTTTAAGATGATATGGTTTGGTTTGTTGTGGTAAGGGATAGTTGGGGGTGATTTACGGTAGCCGAAGTAATTTAGGTGATTCTGGTATAGTTTGTTATGATTTTTAGCATTTTTTTGTAATTTTAAAGTGATTGGGCTTAGTTTGTTGCTGTAAAGTGTAGTTGGGGGTGATTTTTGATAGCCAAAGTAATTTAGGTGAGTTTGGCATAGTTTGCTATGGTTAGTAGCATTTTTTTGTAAATTAAAAGTGATTGGGTTTAGTTTGTTGTGGTAAGGGTTAGTTGGTGATGATTTATGGTAGCCGAAGTAATTTAGGTGAGTTTGGCATAGTTTGCTATGGTTACTAGCATTTTTTTGTAATTTAAAAGTGATTGGGTTTAGTTTGTTGTGGTAAGGGTTAGTTGGTGACGATTTAGAGTAGCCGAAGTAATTTAGGTGAGTCTGGCATAGTTTGTTATGATTTGTACACCTTTTTTTGTAATTTTAAGATGATATGGTTTGGTTTGTTGTGGTAAGTAATAGTTGGGGGTGTTTTACGGTAGCCGAAGTAATTTAGGTGATTCTGGTATAGTTTGTTATGATTTTTAGCATTTTTTTGTAATTTTATAGTGATTGGGCTTAGTTTGTTGCTGTAAAGTGTAGTTGGGGGTGATTTTTGATAGCCGAAGTAATTTAGGTGAGTTTGGCATAGTTTGCTATGGTTACTAGCATTTTTTTGTAATTTATAATTGATTGGGTTTAGTTTGTAGTGGTAAGGGTTAGTTGGTGATGATTTAGAGTAGCCGAAGTAATTTAGGTGAGTCTGGCATAGTTTGTTATGATTTGTATACTTTTTTTTGTAATTTTAAGATGATATGGTTTGGTTTGTTGTGGTAAGGGATAGTTGGGGGTAATTTACGGTAGCCGAAGTAATTTAGGTGATTCTGGTATAGTTTGTTATGATTTTTAGCATTTTTTTGTAATTTTAAAGTGATTGGGCTTATTTTGTTGCTGTAAAGTGTAGTTGGGGGTGATTTTTGATAGCCGAAGTAATTTAGGTGAGTTTGGCATAGTTTGCTATGGTTAGTAGCATTTTTTTGTAATTTAAAAGTGATTGGGTTTAGTTTGTTGTGGTAAGGGTTAGTTGGAGATGATTTATGGTAGCCGAAGTAATTTAGGTGAGTTTGGCATAGTTTGCTATGGTTACTAGCATTTTTTTGTAATTTAAAACTGATTGGGCTTAGTTTGTTGTGGTAAGGGTTAGTTGGTGATTATTTAGAGTAGCCGAAGTAATTTAGGTGAGTCTGGCATAGTTTGTTATGATTTGTACAACTTTTTTTGTAATTTTAAGATGATATGGTTTGGTTTGTTGTGGTAAGGGATAGTTGGGGGTGATTTACGGTAGCCGAAGTAATTTAGGTGATTCTGGTATAGTTTGTTATGATTTTTAGCATTTTTTTTGTAATTTTAAAGTGATTGGGCTTAGTTTGTTGCTGTAAAGTGTAGTTGTGGGTGATTTTTGATAGCCGAAGTAATTTAGGTGAGTTTGGCATAGTTTGCTATGGTTAGTAGCATTTTTTTGTAATTTAAAAGTGATTGGGTTTAGTTTGTTGTGATAAGGGTTAGTTGGTGATGATTTATGGTAGCCGAAGTAATTTAGGTGAGTTTGGCATAATTTGCTATGGTTACTAGCATTTTTTTGTAATTTAAAAGTGATTGGGTTTAGTTTGTTGTAGTAAGGGTTAGTTGGTGATGATTTATGTTAGCCGAAGTAATTTAGGTGAGTTTGGCATAGTTTGCTATGGTTACTAGCATTTTTTTGTAATTTAAAAGTGATTGGGTTTAGTTTGTTGGGGTAAGGGTTAGTTGGTGATGATTTAGAGAAGCCGAAGTAATTTAGATGAGTCTGGCATAGTTTGTTATGATTTGTACACCTTTTTTTGTAATTTTAAGATGATATGGTTTGGTTTGTTGTGGTAAGGGATAGTTGGGGGTGATTTACGGTAGCCGAAGTAATTTAGGTGATTCTGGTATAGTTTGTTATGATTTTTAGCATTTTTTTGTAATTTTAAAGTGATTGGGCTTAGTTTGTTGCTGTAAAGTGTAGTTGGGGGTGATTTTTGATAGCCAAAGTAATTTAGGTGAGTTTGGCATAGTTTGCTATGGTTAGTAGCATTTTTTTGTAATTTAAAAGTGATTGGGTTTAGTTTGTTGTGGTAAGGGTTAGTTGGTGATGATTTATGGTAGCCGAAGTAATTTAGGTGAGTTTGGCATAGTGTGCTATGGTTACTAGCATTTTTTTGTAATTTAAAAGTGATTGGGTTTAGTTTGTTGTGGTAAGGGTTAGTTGGTGACGATTTAGAGTAGCCGAAGTAATTTAGGTGAGTCTGGCATAGTTTGTTATGATTTGTACACCTTTTTTTGTAATTTTAAGATGATATGGTTTGGTTTGTTGTGGTAAGTAATAGTTGGGGGTGTTTTACGGTAGCCGAAGTAATTTAGGTGATTCTGGTATAGTTTGTTATGATTTTTAGCATTTTTTTGTAATTTTATAGTGATTGGGCTTAGTTTGTTGCTGTAAAGTGTAGTTGGGGGTGATTTTTGATAGCCGAAGTAATTTAGGTGAGTTTGGCATAGTTTGCTATAGTTACTAGCATTTTTTTGTAATTTATAAGTGATTGGGTTTAGTTTGTAGTGGTAAGGGTTAGTTGGTGATGATTTAGAGTAGCCGAAGTAATTTAGGTGAGTCTGGCATAGTTTGTTATGATTTGTATACTTTTTTTTGTAATTTTAAGATGATATGGTTTGGTTTGTTGTGGTAAGGGATAGTTGGGGGTAATTTACGGTAGCCGAAGTAATTTAGGTGATTCTGGTATAGTTTGTTATGATTTTTAGCATTTTTTTGTCATTTTAAAGTGATTGGGCTTATTTTGTTGCTGTAAAGTGTAGTTGGGGGTGATTTTTGATAGCCGAAGTAATTTAGGTGAGTTTGGCATAGTTTGCTATGGTTAGTAGCATTTTTTTGTAATTTAAAAGTGATTGGGTTTAGTTTGTTGTGGTAAGGGTTAGTTGGAGATGATTTATGGTAGCCGAAGTAATTTAGGTGAGTTTGGCATAGTTTGCTGTGGTTACTAGCATTTTTTTGTAATTTAAAAATGATTGGGCTTAGTTTGTTGTGGTAAGGGTTAGTTGGTGATTATTTAGAGTAGCCGAAGTAATTTAGGTGAGTCTGGCATAGTTTGTTATGATTTGTACAACTTTTTTTGTAATTTTAAGATGATATGGTTTGGTTTGTTGTGGTAAGGGATAGTTGGGGGTGATTTACGGTAGCCGAAGTAATTTAGGTGATTCTGGTATAGTTTGTTATGATTTTTAGCATTTTTTTGTAATTTTAAAGTGATTGGGCTTAGTTTGTTGCTGTAAAGTGTAGTTGGGGGTGATTTTTGATAGCCGAAGTAATTTAGGTGAGTTTGGCATAGTTTGCTATGGTTAGTAGCATTTTTTTGTAATTTAAAAGTGATTGGGTTTAGTTTGTTGTGATAAGGGTTAGTTGGTGATGATTTATGGTAGCCGAAGTAATTTAGGTGAGTTTGGCATAATTTGCTATGGTTACTAGCATTTTTTTGTAATTTAAAAGTGATTGGGTTTAGTTTGTTGTGGTAAGGGTTAGTTGGTGATGATTTATGGTAGCCGAAGTAATTTAGGTGAGTTTGGCATAGTTTGCTATGGTTACTAGCATTTTTTTGTAATTTAAAAGTGATTGGGTTTAGTTTGTTGTGGTAAGAGTTAGTTGGTGATGATTTAGAGTAGCCGAAGTAATTTAGGTGAGTCTGGCATAATTTGTTATGATTTGTACACCTTTTTTTGTAATTTTAAGATGATATATGTAATGTAATATAAGATGATAGTTTGTTGTGGTAAGGGATAGTTGAAGGTGATTTACGGTAGCCGAAGTAATTTAGGTGATTCTGGTATAGTTTGTTATGATTTTTAGCATTTTTTTGTAATTTTAAAGTGATTGGGCTTAGTTTGTTGCTGTAAAGTGTAGTTGAGGGTGATTTTTGATAGCCGAAGTAATTTAGGTGAGTTTGGCATAGTTTGCTACGGTTAGTAGCACTTTTTTGTAATTTAAAAGTGATTGGGTTTAGTTTGTTGTGATAAGGGTTAGTTGGTGATTATTTATGGTAGCCGAAGTAATTTAGGTGAGTTTGGCATAGTTTGCTATGGTTACTAGCATTTTTTTGTAATTTAAAAGTGATTGGGTTTAGTTTGTTGTGGTAAGAGTTAGTTGGTGATGATTTAGAGTAGCCGAAGTAATTTAGGTGAGTCTGGCATAATTTGTTATGATTTGTACACCTTTTTTTGTAATTTTATGATGATATGGTTCGGTTTGTTGTGGTAAGGGATAGTTGGGGGTGATTTACGGTAGCCGAAGTAATTTAGGTGATTCTGGTATAGTTTGTTACGATTTTTAGCATTTTTAGTAATTTCAAAGTGATTGGGTTTAGTTTGTTGTGGTAAGGGTTAGTTGGTGATGATTTATGGTAGCCGAAGTAATTTAGGTGAGTTTGGCATAGTTTGCTATGGTTACTAGCATTTTTTTGTAATTTAGAAGTGATTGGGTTTAGTTTGTTGGGGTAAGGGTTAGTTGGTGATGATTTAGAGTAGCCGAAGTAATTTAGATGAGTCTGGCATAGTTTGTTATGATTTGTACACCTTTTTTTGTAATTTTAAGATGATATGGTTTGGTTTGTTGTGGTAAGGGATAGTTGGGGGTGATTTACGGTAGCCGAAGTAATTTAGGTGATTCTGGTATAGTTTGTTATGATTTTTAGCATTTTTTTGTAATTTTAAAGTGATTGGGCTTAGTTTGTTGCTGTAAAGTGTAGTTGGGGGTGATTTTTGATAGCCAAAGTAATTTAGGAGAGTTTGGCATAGTTTGCTATGGTTAGTAGCATTTTTTTGTAATTTAAAAGCGATTGGGTTTAGTTTGTTGTGGTAAGGGTTAGTTGGTGATGATTTATGGTAGCCGAAGTAATTTAGGTGAGTTTGGCATAGTTTGCTATGGTTACTAGCATTTTTTTGTAATTTAAAAGTGATTGGGTTTAGTTTGTTGTGGTAAGGGTTAGTTGGTGACGATTTAGAGTAGCCGAAGTAATTTAGGTGAGTCTGGCATAGTTTGTTATGATTTGTACACCTTTTTGTGTAATTTTAAGATGATATGGTTTGGTTTGTTGTGGTAAGTAATAGTTGGGGGTGTTTTACGGTAGCCGAAGTAATTTAGGTGATTCTGGTATAGTTTGTTATGATTTTTAGCATTTTTTTGTAATTTTATAGTGATTGGGCTTAGTTTGTTGCTGTAAAGTGTAGTTGGGGGTGATTTTTGATAGCCGAAGTAATTTAGGTGAGTTTGGCATAGTTTGCTATGGTTACTAGCATTTTTTTGTAATTTATAAGTGATTGGGTTTAGTTTGTAGTGGTAAGGGTTAGTTGGTGATGATTTAGAGTAGCCGAAGTAATTTAGGTGAGTCTGGCATAGTTTGTTATGATTTGTATACTTTTTTTTGTAATTTTAAGATGATATGGTTTGGTTTGTTGTGGTAAGGGATAGTTGGGGGTAATTTACGGTAGCCGAAGTAATTTAGGTGATTCTGGTATAGTTTGTTATGATTTTTAGCATTTTTTTGTAATTTTAAAGTGATTGGGATTGTTTTGTTGCTGTAAAGTGTAGTTGGGGGTGATTTTTGATAGCCGAAGTAATTTAGGTGGGTTTGGCATAGTTTGCTATGGTTAGTAGCATTTTTTTGTAATTTAAAAGTGATTGGGTTTAGTTTGTTGTGGTAAGGGTTAGTTGGAGATGATTTATGGTAGCCGAAGTAATTTAGGTGAGTTTGGCATAGTTTGCTATGGTTACTAGCATTTTTTTGTAATTTAAAAATGATTGGGCTTAGTTTGTTGTGGTAAGGGTTAGTTGGTGATTATTTAGAGTAGCCGAAGTAATTTAGGTGAGTCTGGCATAGTTTGTTATGATTTGTACAACTTTTTTTGTAATTTTAAGATGATATGGTTTGGTTTGTTGTGGTAAGGGATAGTTGGGGGTGATTTACGGTAACCGAAGTAATTTAGGTGATTCTGGTATAGTTTGTTATGATTTTTAGCATTTTTTTGTAATTTTAAAGTGATTGGGCTTAGTTTGTTGCTGTAAAGTGTAGTTGGGGGTGATTTTTGATAGCCGAAGTAATTTAGGTGAGTTTGGCATAGTTTGCTATGGTTAGTAGCATTTTTTTGTAATTTAAAAGTGATTGGGTTTAGTTTGTTGTGATAAGGGTTAGTTGGTGATGATTTATGGTAGCCGAAGTAATTTAGGTGAGTTTGGCATAATTTGCTATGGTTACTAGCATTTTTTTGTAATTTAAAAGTGATTGGGTTTAGTTTGTTGTGGTAAGGGTTAGTTGGTGATGATTTATGGTAGCCGAAGTAATTTAGGTGAGTTTGGCATAGTTTGCTATGGTTACTAGCATTTTTTTGTAATTTAAAAGTGATTGGGTTTAGTTTGTTGTGGTAAGAGTTAGTTGGTGATGATTTAGAGTAGCCGAAGTAATTTAGGTGAGTCTGGCATAATTTGTTATGATTTGTACACCTTTTTTTGTAATTTTAAGATGATATGGTTTAGTTTGTTGTGGTAAGGGATAGTTGGGGGTGATTTACGGTAGCCGAAGTAATTTAGGTGATTCTGGTATAGTTTGTTATGATTTTAAGCATTTTTTTGTAATTTTAAAGTGATTGGGCTTATTTTGTTGCTGTAAAGTGTAGTTGGGGGTGATTTTTGATAGCCGAAGTAATTTAGGTGAGTTTGGCATAGTTTGCTATGGTTAGTAGCATTTTTTTGTAATTTAAAAGTGATTGGGTTTAGTTTGTTGTGGTAAGGGTTAGTTGGTGATGATTTATGGTAGCCGAAGTAATTTAGGTGAGTTTGGCATAGTTTGCTATGGTTACTAGCATTTTTTTGTAATTTAAAAATGATTGGGTTTAGTTTGTTGTGGTAAGGGTTAGTTGGTGATTATTTAGAGTAGCCGAAGTAATTTAGGTGAGTCTGGCATAGTTTGTTATGATTTGTACAACTTTTTTTGTAATTTTAAGATGATATGGTTTGGTTTGTTGTGGTAAGGGATAGTTGGGGGTGATTTACGGTAGCCAAATTAATTTAGGTGATTCTGGTATAGTTTGTTATGATTTTTTGCATTTTTTTGTAATTTTAAAGTGATTGGGCTTAGTTTGTTGCTGTAAAGTGTAGTTGGGGGTGATTTTTGATAGCCGAAGCAATTTAGGTGAATTTGGCATAGTTTGCTATGGTTAGTAGCATTTTTTTGTAATTTAAAAGTGATTGGGTTTAGTTTGTTGTGGTAAGGGTTAGTTGGTGATGATTTATGGTAGCCGAAGTAATTTAGGTGAGTTTGGCATAGTTTGCTATGGTTACTAGCATTTTTTTGTAATTTATAAGTGATTGGGTTTAGTTTGTTGTGGTAAGGGTTAGTTGGTGATGATTTAGAGTAGCCGAAGTAATTTAGGTGAGTCTGGCATAATTTGTTATGATTTGTACACCTTTTTTTGTAATTTTAAGATGATATATGTAATGTAATATAAGATGATAGTTTGTTGTGGTAAGGGATAGTTGAAGGTGATTTACGGTAGCCGAAGTAATTTAGGTGATTCTGGTATAGTTTGTTATGATTTTTAGCATTTTTTTGTAATTTTAAAGTGATTGGGCTTAGTTTGTTGCTGTAAAGTGTAGTTGAGGGTGATTTTTGATAGCCGAAGTAATTTAGGTGAGTTTGGCATAGTTTGCTACGGTTAGTAGCACTTTTTTGTAATTTAAAAGTGATTGGGTTTAGTTTGTTGTGATAAGGGTTAGTTGGTGATGATTTATGGTAGCCGAAGTAATTTAGGTGAGTTTGGCATAGTTTGCTATGGTTACTAGCATTTTTTTGTAATTTAAAAGTGATTGGGTTTAGTTTGTTGTGGTAAGAGTTAGTTGGTGATGATTTAGAGTAGCCGAAGTAATTTAGGTGAGTCTGGCATAATTTGTTATGATTTGTACACCTTTTTTTGTAATTTTATGATGATATGGTTCGGTTTGTTGTGGTAAGGGATAGTTGGGGGTGATTTACGGTAGCCGAAGTAATTTAGGTGATTCTGGTATAGTTTGTTATGATTTTTAGCATTTTTAGTAATTTCAAAGTGATTGGGTTTAGTTTGTTGTGGTAAGGGTTAGTTGGTGATGATTTATGGTAGCCGAAGTAATTTAGGTGAGTTTGGCATAGTTTGCTATGGTTACTAGCATTTTTTTGTAATTTAGAAGTGATTGGGTTTAGTTTGTTGGGGTAAGGGTTAGTTGGTGATGATTTAGAGTAGCCGAAGTAATTTAGATGAGTCTGGCATAGTTTGTTATGATTTGTACACCTTTTTTTGTAATTTTAAGATGATATGGTTTGGTTTGTTGTGGTAAGGGATAGTTGGGGGTGATTTACGGTAGCCGAAGTAATTTAGGTGATTCTGGTATAGTTTGTTATGATTTTTAGCATTTTTTTGTAATTTTAAAGTGATTGGGCTTAGTTTGTTGCTGTAAAGTGTAGTTGGGGGTGATTTTTGATAGCCAAAGTAATTTAGGAGAGTTTGGCATAGTTTGCTATGGTTAGTAGCATTTTTTTGTAATTTAAAAGCGATTGGGTTTAGTTTGTTGTGGTAAGGGTTAGTTGGTGATGATTTATGGTAGCCGAAGTAATTTAGGTGAGTTTGGCATAGTTTGCTATGGTTACTAGCATTTTTTTGTAATTTAAAAGTGATTGGGTTTAGTTTGTTGTGGTAAGGGTTAGTTGGTGACGATTTAGAGTAGCCGAAGTAATTTAGGTGAGTCTGGCATAGTTTGTTATGATTTGTACACCTTTTTGTGTAATTTTAAGATGATATGGTTTGGTTTGTTGTGGTAAGTAATAGTTGGGGGTGTTTTACGGTAGCCGAAGTAATTTAGGTGATTCTGGTATAGTTTGTTATGATTTTTAGCATTTTTTTGTAATTTTATAGTGATTGGGCTTAGTTTGTTGCTGTAAAGTGTAGTTGGGGGTGATTTTTGATAGCCGAAGTAATTTAGGTGAGTTTGGCATAGTTTGCTATGGTTACTAGCATTTTTTTGTAATTTATAAGTGATTGGGTTTAGTTTGTAGTGGTAAGGGTTAGTTGGTGATGATTTAGAGTAGCCGAAGTAATTTAGGTGAGTCTGGCATAGTTTGTTATGATTTGTATACTTTTTTTTGTAATTTTAAGATGATATGGTTTGGTTTGTTGTGGTAAGGGATAGTTGGGGGTAATTTACGGTAGCCGAAGTAATTTAGGTGATTCTGGTATAGTTTGTTATGATTTTTAGCATTTTTTTGTAATTTTAAAGTGATTGGGATTGTTTTGTTGCTGTAAAGTGTAGTTGGGGGTGATTTTTGATAGCCGAAGTAATTTAGGTGGGTTTGGCATAGTTTGCTATGGTTAGTAGCATTTTTTTGTAATTTAAAAGTGATTGGGTTTAGTTTGTTGTGGTAAGGGTTAGTTGGAGATGATTTATGGTAGCCGAAGTAATTTAGGTGAGTTTGGCATAGTTTGCTATGGTTACTAGCATTTTTTTGTAATTTAAAAATGATTGGGCTTAGTTTGTTGTGGTAAGGGTTAGTTGGTGATTATTTAGAGTAGCCGAAGTAATTTAGGTGAGTCTGGCATAGTTTGTTATGATTTGTACAACTTTTTTTGTAATTTTAAGATGATATGGTTTGGTTTGTTGTGGTAAGGGATAGTTGGGGGTGATTTACGGTAACCGAAGTAATTTAGGTGATTCTGGTATAGTTTGTTATGATTTTTAGCATTTTTTTGTAATTTTAAAGTGATTGGGCTTAGTTTGTTGCTGTAAAGTGTAGTTGGGGGTGATTTTTGATAGCCGAAGTAATTTAGGTGAGTTTGGCATAGTTTGCTATGGTTAGTAGCATTTTTTTGTAATTTAAAAGTGATTGGGTTTAGTTTGTTGTGATAAGGGTTAGTTGGTGATGATTTATGGTAGCCGAAGTAATTTAGGTGAGTTTGGCATAATTTGCTATGGTTACTAGCATTTTTTTGTAATTTAAAAGTGATTGGGTTTAGTTTGTTGTGGTAAGGGTTAGTTGGTGATGATTTATGGTAGCCGAAGTAATTTAGGTGAGTTTGGCATAGTTTGCTATGGTTACTAGCATTTTTTTGTAATTTAAAAGTGATTGGGTTTAGTTTGTTGTGGTAAGAGTTAGTTGGTGATGATTTAGAGTAGCCGAAGTAATTTAGGTGAGTCTGGCATAATTTGTTATGATTTGTACACCTTTTTTTGTAATTTTAAGATGATATGGTTTAGTTTGTTGTGGTAAGGGATAGTTGGGGGTGATTTACGGTAGCCGAAGTAATTTAGGTGATTCTGGTATAGTTTGTTATGATTTTAAGCATTTTTTTGTAATTTTAAAGTGATTGGGCTTATTTTGTTGCTGTAAAGTGTAGTTGGGGGTGATTTTTGATAGCCGAAGTAATTTAGGTGAGTTTGGCATAGTTTGCTATGGTTAGTAGCATTTTTTTGTAATTTAAAAGTGATTGGGTTTAGTTTGTTGTGGTAAGGGTTAGTTGGTGATGATTTATGGTAGCCGAAGTAATTTAGGTGAGTTTGGCATAGTTTGCTATGGTTACTAGCATTTTTTTGTAATTTATAAGTGATTGGGTTTAGTTTGTTGTGGTAAGGGTTAGTTGGTGATGATTTAGAGTAGCCGAAGTAATTTAGGTGAGTCTGGCATAATTTGTTATGATTTGTACACCTTTTTTTGTAATTTTAAGATGATATGGTTTAGTTTGTTGTGGTAGGGGATAGTTGGGGGTGATTTACGGTAGCCGAAGTAATTTAGGTAATTCTGGTAGAGTTTGTTATGATTTTTAGAATTTTTTTGTAATTTTAAAGTGCTTGGGCTTAGTTTGTTGCTGTAAAGTGTAGTTGGGGGTGATTTTTGATAGCCGATCTAATTTAGGTTAGTTTGGCATAGTTTGCTATGGTTAGTAGCATTTTTTTGTAATTTAAAAGTGATTGGGTTTAGTTTGTTGTGGTAAGGGTTAGTTGGTGATGATTTATGGTAGCCGAAGTAATTTAGGTGAGTTTGGCATAGTTTGCTAGGGTTACTAGCATTTTTTTGTAATTTAAAAGTAATGGGGTTTAGTTTGTTGTGGTAAGGATTAGTTGGTGATGATTTAGAGTAGCCGAAGTAATTTAGGTGAGTCTAGCATAGTTTTTTATGATTTGTACACCTTTTTTTGTAATTTTAAGATGATATGGTTTGGTTTGTTGTGGTAAGGGATAGTTAGGGGTGATTTACGGTAGCCGAAGTAATTTAGGTAATTCTGGTATAGTTTGTTATGATTTTTAGCATTTTTTTGTAATTTTAAAGTGATTGGGCTTTGTTTGTTGCTGTAAAGTGTAGTTGGGGGTGATTTTTGATAGCCGAAGTAATTTAGGTGAGTTTGGCATAGTTTGCTATGGTTAGTATCATTTTTTTGTAATTTAAAAGTGATTGGGTTTAGTTTGTTGTGGTAAGGGTTAGTTGGTGATGATTTATGGTAGCCGAAGTAATTTAGGTGAGTTTGGCATAGTTTGCTATGGTTACTAGCATTTTTTTGTAATTTAAAAGTGATTGGGTTTAGTTTGTTGTGGTAAGGGTTAGTTGGTGATGATTTAGAGTAGCCGAAGTAATTTAGGTGAGTCTGGCATAGTTTGTTATGATTTCTACTCCTTTTTTTGTAATTTTAAGATGATATGGTTTGGTTTGTTGTGGTAAGGGATAGTTGGGGGTGATTTACGGTACCTGAAGTAATTTAGGTGATTCTGGTATAGTTTGTTATGATTTTTAGCATTTTTTTGTAATTTTAAGGTGATAGTTTGTTGCTGTAAAGTGTAGTTGGGGGTGATTTTTGATAGCCGAAGTAATTTAGGTGAGTTTGGCATAGTTTGCTATGGTTAGTAGCATTTTTTTGTAATTTAAAAGTGATTGGGTTTAGTTTGTTGTGGTAAGGGTTACTTGGTGAAGATTAATCGTAGCCGAAGTCATTTAGGTGAGTTTGGCATAGTTTGCTATGGTTACTAGCATTTTTTTGTAATTTAAAAGTGATTGGGTTTAGTTTGTTGTGGTAAGGGTTAGTTGGTGATGATTTATGGTAGCCGAAGTAATTTAGGTGTGTCTGGCATAGTTTGTTATGATTTGTACACCTTTTTTGTAATTTTAAGATGATATGGTTTGGTTTGTTGTGGTAAGGGATAGTTGGGGGTGATTTACGGTAGCCAAAGTAATTTAGGTGATTCTGGTACAGTTTGTAATGATTTTTAGCATTTTTTTGTAATTTTAAAGTGCTTGGGCTTAGTTTGTTGCTGTAAAGTGTAGTTGGGGGTGATTTTTGATAGCCGAAGTAATTTAGGTGAGTTTGGCATAGTTTGCTATGGTTAGTAGCGTTTTTTTGTAATTTAAAAGTGATTGGGTTTAGTTTGTTGTGGTAAGGGTTAGTTGGTGATGATTTATGGTAGCCGAAGTAATTTAGGTGAGTTTGGCATAGTTTGCTATGGTTACTAGCATTTTTTTGTAATTTAAAAGTGATTGGGTTTAGTTAGTTGTGGTAAAGGTTAGTTGGTGATGATTTAGAGTAGCCGAAGTAATTTAGGTGAGTCTGGCATAGTTTGTTATGATTTGTACACCTTTTTTTGTAATTTTAAGATGATATGGTTTGGTTTGTTGTGGTAAGTAATAGTTGGGTGTGTTTTACGGTAGCCGAAGTAATTTAGGTGATTCTGGTATAGTTTGTTATGATTTTTAGCATTTTTTTGTAATTTTATAGTGATTGGGCTTAGTTTGTTGCTGTAAAGTGTAGTTGGGGGTGATTTTTGATAGCCGAAGTAATTTAGGTGAGTTTGGCATAGTTTGCTATGGTTAGTAGCATTTTTTTGTAATTTAAAAGTGATTGGGTTTAGTTTGTTGTGGTAAGGGTTACTTGGTGATGATTTATGGTAGCCGAAGTAATTTAGGTGAGTTTGGCATAGTTTGCTATGGATACTAGCATTTTTTTGTAATTTATAAGTGACTAGCTGAATGTACCCGGCGTTGCCCGGACGTAGATTAAATAAACGCAATGATTTTTAGCATTTTTTTGTAATTTTAAAGTGCTTGGGCTTAGTTTGTTGCTGTAAAGTGTAGTTGGGGGTGATTTTTGATAGCCGAAGTAATTTAGGTGAGTTTGGCATAGTTTGCTATGGTTAGTAGCGTTTTTTTGTAATTTAAAAGTGATTGGGTTTAGTTTGTTGTGGTAAGGGTTAGTTGGTGATGATTTATGGTAGCCGAAGTAATTTAGGTGAGTTTGGCATAGTTTGCTATGGTTACTAGCATTTTTTTGTAATTTAAATGTGATTGGGTTTAGTTAGTTGTGGTAAGGGTTAGTTGGTGATGATTTAGAGTAGCCGAAGTAATTTAGGTGAGTCTGGCATAGTTTGTTATGATTTGTACACCTTTTTTTGTAATTTTAAGATGATATGGTTTGGTTTGTTGTGGTAAGTAATAGTTGGGGGTGTTTTACGGTAGCCGAAGTAATTTAGGTGATTCTGGTATAGTTTGTTATGATTTTTAGCATTTTTTTGTAATTTTATAGTGATTGGGCTTAGTTTGTTGCTGTAAAGGATAGTTGGGGGTGATTTTTGATAGCCGAAGTAATTTAGGTGAGTTTGGCATATTTTGCTATGGTTAGTAGCATTTTTTTGTAATTTAAAAGTGATTGGGTTTAGTTTGTTGTGGTAAGGGTTAGTTGGTGATGATTTATGGTAGCCGAAGTAATTTAGGTGAGTTTGGCATAGTTTGCTATGGTTACTAGCATTTTTTTGTAATTTAAAAGTGATTGGGTTTAGTTTGTTGTGGTAAGAGTTAGTTGGTGATGATTTAGAGTAGCCGAAGTAATTTAGGTGAGTCTGGCATAATTTGTTATGATTTGTACACCTTTTTTTGTAATTTTAAGATGATATGGTTTAGTTTGTTGTGGTAAAGGATAGTTGGGGGTGATTTACGGTAGCCGAAGTAATTTAGGTGATTCTGGTATAGTTTGTTATGATTTTTAGCATTTTTTTGTAATTTTAAAGTAATTGGGCTTAGTTTGTTGCTGTAAAGTGTAGTTGGGGGTGATTTTTGATAGCCGAAGTAATTTAGGTGAGTTTGGCATAGTTTGCTATGGTTAGTAGCACTTTTTTGAAATTTAAAAGTGATTGGGTTTAGTTTGTTGTGATAAGGGTTAGTTGGTGATGATTTATGGTAGCCGAAGTAATTTAGGTGAGTTTGGCATAGTTTGCTATGGTTACTAGCATTTTTTTTGTATTTTAAAAGTGATTGGGTTTAGTTTGTTGTGGTAAGAGTTAGTTGGTGATGATTTAGAGTAGCCGAAGTAATTTAGGTGAGTCTGGCATAATTTGTTATGATTTGTACACCTTTTTTTGTAATTTTATGATGATATGGTTTGGTTTGTTGTGGTAAGGGATAGTTGGGGGTGATTTACGGTAGCCGAAGTAATTTATGTGATTCTGGTATAGTTTCTTATGATTTTTAGCATTTTTTGTAATTTTAAAGTGATTGGGTTTAGTTTGTTGTGGTAATTGTTAGTTGGTGATGATTTATGGTAGCCGAAGTAATTTAGGTGAGTTTGGCATAGTTTGCTATGGTTACTAGCATTTTTTTGTAATTTAAAAGTGATTGGGTTTAGTTTGTTGTGGTAAGGGTTAGTTGGTGATGATTTAGAGTAGCCGAAGTAATTTAGGTGAGTCTGGCATAGTTTGTTATGATTTGTACACCTTTTTTGTAATTTTAAGATGATATGGTTTGGTTTGTTGTGGTAAGGGATAGTTGGGGGTGATTTACGGTAGCCGAAGTAATTTAGGTGATTCTGGTACAGTTTGTAATGATTTTTAGCATTTTTTTTGTAATTTTAAAGTGCTTGGGCTTAGTTTGTTGCTGTAAAGTGTAGTTCGGGTTAATTTTTGATAGCCGAAGTAATTTAGGTGAGTTTGGCATAGTTTGCTATGGTTAGTAGCATTTTTTTGTAATTTAAAAGTGATTGGGTTTAGTTTGTTGTGGTAAAGGTTAGTTGGTGATGATTTGTGGTAGCCGAAGTAATTTAGGTGAATTTGGCATAGTTTGCTATGGTTACTAGCATTTTTTTGTAATTTAAAAGTGATTGGGTTTAGTTTGTTGTGGTAAGGTTTAGTTGGTGATGATTTATGGTAGCCGAAGTAATTTAGGTGAGTTTGGCATAGTTTGCTATGGTTACTAGCATTTTTTTGTAATTTAAAAGTGATTGGGTTTAGTTTGTTGTGGTAAGGGTTAGTTGGAGATGCTTTAGAGTAGCCGAAGTAATTTAGTTGAGTCTGGCATAGTTTGTTATAATTTGTACACCTTTTCTTGTAATCTGAAGATGATATTGTTAGGTTTGTTGTGGTAAGGGATAGTTGGGGGTGATTTACGGTAGCCGAAGTAATTTAGGTGATTCTGGTAGAGTTTGTTATGATTTTTAGCAATTTTTAGCAATTTTAAAGTGCTTGGGCTTAGTTTGTTGCTGTAAAGTGTAGTTGGGGGTGATTTTTGATAGCCGATCTAATTTAGGTTAGTTTGGCATAGTTTGCTATGGTTAGTAGCATTTTTTTGTAATTTAAACGTGATTGGGTTTAGTTTGTTGTGGTAAGGGTTAGTTGGTGATGATTTATGGTAGCCGAAGTAATTTAGGTGAGTTTGGCATAGTTTGCTATAGTTACTAGCATTTTTTTGTAATTTAAAAGTGATTGGGTTTAGTTTGTTGTGGTAAGGGTTAGTTGGTGATGATTTAGAGTAGCCGAAGTAATTTAGGTGAGTCTGGCATAGTTTGTTATGATTTCTACTCCTTTTTTTGTAATTATAAGATGATATGGTTTGGTTTGTTGTGGTAAGGGATAGTTGGGGGTGATTTACGGTACCTGAAGTAATTTAGGTGATTCTGGTATAGTTTGTTATGATTTTTAGCATTTTTTTGTAATTTTAAGGTGATAGTTTGTTGCTGTAAAGTGTAGTTGGGGGTGATTTTTGATAGCCGAAGTAATTTAGGTGAGTTTGGCATAGTTTGCTATGGTTAGTAGCATTTTTTTGTAATTTAAAAGTGATTGGGTTTAGTTTGTTGTGGTAAGGGTTACTTGGTGAAGATTAATCGTAGCCGAAGTCATTTAGGTGAGTTTGGCATAGTTTGCTATAGTTACTAGCATTTTTTTGTAATTTAAAAGTGATTGGGTTTAGTTTGTTGTGGTAAGGGTTAGTTGGTGATGATTTAGAGTAGGCGAAGTAATTTAGGTGAGTCTGGCATAGTGTGTTATGATTTGTACACCTTTTTTGTAATTTTAAGATGATATGGTTTGGTTTGTTGTGGTAAGGGATAGTTGGGGGTGATTTACGGTAGCCGAAGTAATTTAGGTGATTCTGGTACAGTTTGTTATGATTTTTGCATTTTTTTGTAATTTTAAAATGCTTGGGCTTAGTTTGTTGCTGTAAAGTGTAGTTGGGGGTGATATTTGATAGCCGAAGTAATTTAGGTGAGTTTGGCATAGTTTGCTATGGTTAGTAGCGTTTTTTTGTAATTTAAAAATGATTGGATTTAGTTTGTTGTGGTAAGGGTTAGTTGGTGATGATTTATGGTAGCCGAAGTAATTTAGGTGAGTTTGGCATAGTTTGCTATGGTTACTAGCATTTTTTTGTAATTTAAAAGTGATTGGGTTTAGTTTGTTGTGGTAAGGGTTAGTTGGTGATGATTTATGGTAGCCGAAGTAATTTAGGTGAGTTTGGCATAGTTTGCTATGGTTACTAGCATTTTTTTGTAATTTAAAAGTGATGGGGTTTAGTTTGTTGTGGTAAGGGTTAGTTGGTGATAATTTAGAGTAGCCGAAGTAAATTAGGTGAGTCTAGCATAGTTTTTTATGATTTGTACACCTTTTTTTGTAATTTTAAGATGATATGGTTTGGTTTGTTGTGGTAAGGGATAGTTGGGGTTGATTTACGGTAGCCGAAGTAATTTAGGTAATTCTGGTATAGTTTGTTATGATTTTTAGCATTTTTTTGTAATTTTAAAGTGATTGGGCTTTGTTTGTTGCTGTAAAGTGTAGTTGGGGGTGATTTTTGATAGCCGAAGTAATTTAGGTGAGTTTGGCATAGTTTGCTATGGTTAGTATCATTTTTTTGTAATTTAAACGTGATTGGGTTTAGTTTGTTGTGGTAAGGGTTAGTTGGTGATGATTTATGGTAGCCGAAGTAATTTAGGTGAGTTTGGCATAGTTTGCTATGGTTACTAGCATTTTTTTGTAATTTAAAAGTGATTGGGTTTAGTTTGTTGTGGTAAGGGTTAGTTGGTAATGATTTAGAGTAGCCGAAGTAATTTAGGTGAGTCTGGCATAGTTTGTTATGATTTCTACTCCTTTTTTTTTAATTTTAAGATGATATGGTTTGGTTTGTTGTGGTAAGGGATAGTTGGGGGTGATTTAGGGTACCTGAAGTAATTTGGGTGATTCTGGTATAGTTTGTTATGATTTTTAGCATTTTTTTGTAATTTTAAGGTGATAGTTTGTTGCTGTAAAGTGTAGTTGGGGGTGATTTTTGATAGCCGAAGTAATTTAGCTGAGTTTGGCATAGTTTGCTATGGTTAGTAGCATTTTTTTGTAATTTAAAAGTGATTGGGTTTAGTTTGTTGTGGTAAGGGTTACTTGGTGAAGATTAATCGTAGCCGAAGTCATTTAGGTGAGTTTGGCATAGTTTGCTATGGTTACTAGCATTTTTTTGTAATTTAAAAGTGATTGGGTTTAGTTTGTTGTGGTAAGGGTTAGTTGGTGATGATTTAGAGTAGGCGAAGTAATTTAGGTGAGTCTGGCATAGTTTGTTATGATTTGTACACCTTTTTTGTAATTTTAAGATGATATGGTTTGGTTTGTTGTGGTAAGGGATAGTTGGGGGTGATTTACGGTAGCCGAAGTAATTTAGGTGATTCTGGTACAGTTTGTTATGATTTTTGCATTTTTTTGTAACTTTAAAATGCTTGGGCTTAGTTTGTTGCTGTAAAGTGTAGTTGGGGGTGATATTTGATAGCCGAAGTAATTTAGGTGAGTTTGGCATAGTTTGCTATGGTTAGTAGCATTTTTTTGTAATTTAGAAGTGATTGGGTTTAGTTTGTTGTGGTAAGGTTTAGTTGGTGATGATTTATAGTAGCCGAAGTAATTTAGGTAAGTTTGGCATAGTTTGCTATGGTTACTAGCATTTTTTTGTAATTTAAAAGTGATTGGGTTTAGTTTGTTGTGGTAAGGGTTAGTTGGTGATGATTTATGGTAGCCGAAGTAATTTAGGTGAGTTTGGCATAGTTTGCTATGGTTACTAGCATTTTTTTGTAATTTAAAAGTGATTGGGTTTAGTTTGTTGTGGTAAGGGTTAGTTGGTGATGATTTAGAGTAGCCGAAGTAATTTAGGTAAGTCTGGCATAGATTGTTATGATTTGTACACCTTTTCTTGTAATCTTAAGATGATATGGTTTGGTTTGTTGTGGTAAGGGATAGTTGGGGGCGATTTACGGTAGCCGAAGTAATTTAGGTGATTCTGGTACAGTTTGTTATGATTTTAGCATTTTTTTGTAATTTTAAAGTGCTTGGGCTTAGTTTGTTGCTGTAAAGTGTAGTTCGGGTTAATTATTGATAGCCGAAGTAATTTAGGTAAGTTTGGCATAGTTTGCTATGGTTAGTAGCATTTTTTTGTAATTTAAAAGTGATGGGGTTTAGTTTGTTGTGGTAAGGGTTAGTTGGTGATGATTTATGGTAGCCGAAGTAATTTAGGTGAGTTTGGCATAGTTTGCTATGGTTACTAGCATTTTTTTGTAATTTAAAAGTGATTGGGTTTAGTTTGTTGTGGTAAGGGTAAGTTGGTGATGATTTGGAGTAGCCGAAGTAATTTAGGTGAGTCTGGCATAGTTTGTTATTATTTGTACACCTTTTCTTGTAATCTTAAGATGATATGGTTTAGTTTGTTGTGGTAAGGGATACTTTGGGGTGATTTACGGTAGCCGAAGTAATTTAGGTGATTCTGGTACAGTTTGTTATGATTTTTAGCATTTTTTTGTAATTTTAAAATGCTTGGGCTTAGTTTGTTGCTGTAAAGTGTAGTTGGTGGTGATTTTTGATAGCCGAACTAATTTAGGTGAGTTTGGCATAGTTTGCTATGGTTAGTAGAATTTTTTTGTAATTTAAAAGTGATTGGGTTTAGTTTGTTGTGGTAAGGTTTAGTTGGTGATGATTTATGGTAGCCGAAGTAATTTAGGTGAGTTTGGCATAGTTTGCTATGGTTACTAGCATTTTTTTGTAATTTAAAAGTGATTGGGTTTAGTTTGTTGTGGTAAGGGTTAGTTGGTGATGATTTAGAGTATCCGAAGTAATTTAGGTGAGTCTAGCATAGTTTTTTATGATTTGTACACCTTTTTTTGTAATTTTAAGATAATATGGTTTGGTTTGTTGTGGTAAGGGATAGTTGGGGGTGATTTACGATAGCCGAAGTAATTTAGGTAATTCTGGTATAGTTTGTTATGATTTTTAGCATTTTTTTGTAATTTCAAGGTGATTGGGCTTAGTTTGTTGCTGTAAAGTGTAGTTGGGGGTGATTTTTGATAGCCGAAGTAATTTAGGTGAGTTTGGCATAGTTTGCTATGGTTAGTATCATTTTTTTGTAATTTTAGAAGTGATTGGGTTTAGTTTGTTGTGGTAAGGGTTAGTTGGTGATGATTTAGAGTAGCCGAAGTAATTTAGGTGAGTCTGGCATAGTTTGTTATGATTTGTACTCCTTTTTTTGTAATTTTAAGATGATATGGTTTGGTTTGTTGTGGTAAGGGATAGTTGGGGGTGATTTACGATAGCCGAAGTAATTTAGGTAATTCTGGTAAAGTTTGTTATGATTTTTAGCATTTTTTTGTAATTTTAAAGTGATTGGGCTTAGTTTGTTGCTGTAAAGTGTAGTTGGGGGTGATTTTTGTTGGCCGAAGTAATTTAGGTGAGTTTGGCATAGTTTGCTATGGTTAGTATCATTTTTTTGTAATTTAAAAGTGATTGGGTTAAGTTTGTTGTGGTAAGGGTTAGTTGGTGATGATTTATGGTAGCCGAAGTAATTTAGGTGAGTTTGGCATAGTTTGCTATGGTTACTAGCATTTTTTGGTAATTTAAAAGTGATTGGGTCTAGTTTGTTGTGGTAAGGGTTAGTTGGTGATGATTTAGAGTAGCCGAAGTAATTTAGGTGAGTCTGGCATAGTTTGTTATGATTTGTACTCCTTTTTTTGTAATTTTAAGATGATATGGTTTGGTTTGTTGTGGTAAGGGATAGTTGGGGGTGATTTACGATAGCCGAAGTAATTTAGGTAATTCTGGTAAAGTTTGTTATGATTTTTAGCATTTTTTTGTAATTTTAAAGTGATTGGGCTTAGTTTGTTGCTGTAAAGTGTAGTTGGGGGTGATTTTTGATAGCTGAAGTAATTTAGGTGAGTTTGGCATAGTTTGCTATGGTTAGTATCATTTTTTTGTAATTTAAAAGTGATTGGGTTAAGTTTGTTGTGGTAAGGGTTAGTTGGTGATGATTTATGGTAGCCGAAGTAATTTAGGTGAGTTTGGCATAGTTTGCTATGGTTACTAGCATTTTTTTGTAATTTAAAAGTGATTGGGTTTAGTTTGTTGTGGTTAGGGTTAGTTGGTGATGATTTCGAGTAGCCGAAGTAATTTAGGTGAGTCTGGCATAGTTTGTTATGATTTGTACTCCTTTTTTTGTAATTTTAAGTTGATATGGTTTGGTTAGTTGTGGTAAGGGATAGTTGGGGGTGATTTACGGTAGCCGAAGTAATTTAGGTGATTCTGGTATAGTTTGTTATGATTTTTAGCATTTTTTTGTAATTTTAAGGTGATTGGGCTTAGTTTGTTGCTGTAAAGTGTAGTTGGGGGTGATTTTTGATAGCCGAAGTAATTTAGATGTGTTTGGCATAGTTTGCTATGGTTAGTAGCATTTTTTTGTAATTTAAAAGTGATTGGGTTTAGTTTGTTGTGGTAAGGGTTACTTGGTGAAGATTAATCGTAGCCGAAGTAATTTAGGTGAGTTTGGCATAGTTTGCTATGGTTACTAGCATTTTTTTGTAATTTAAAAGTGATTGGGTTTAGTTTGTTGTGGTAAGGGTTAGTTGGTGATGATTTAGAGTAGGCGAAGTAATTTAGGTGAGTCTGGCATAGTTTGTTATGATTTGTACACCTTTTTTGCAATTTTAAGATGATATGGTTTGGTTTGTTGTGGTAAGGGATAGTTGGGGGTGATTTACGGTAGCCGAAGTAATTTAGGTGATTCTGGTACAGTTTGTTATGATTTTTGCATTTTTTTGTAATTTTAAAGTGCTTGGGCTTAGTTTGTTGCTGTAAAGTGTAGTTGGGGGTGATTTTTGATAGCCGAAGTAATTTAGGTGAGTTTGGTATAGTTTGCTATGGTTAGTAGCATTTTTTTGTAATTTAGAAGTGATTGGGTTTAGTTTGTTGTGGTAAGGTTTAGTTGGTGATGATTTATAGTAGCCGAAGTAATTTAGGTGAGTTTGGCATAGTTTGCTATGGTTACTAGCATTTTTTTGTAATTTAAAAGTGATTGGGTTTAGTTTGTTGTGGTAAGGGTTAGTTGGTGATGATTTATGGTAGCCGAAGTAATTTAGGTGAGTTTGGCATAGTTTGCTATGGTTACTAGCATTTTTTTGTAATTTAAAAGTGATGGGGTTTAGTTTGTTGTGGTAAGGGTTAGTTGGTGATGATTTAGAGTAGCCGAAGTAATTTAGGTGAGTCTAGCATAGTTTTTTATGATTTGTACACCTTTTTTTGTAATTTTAAGATGATATGGTTTGGTTTGTTGTGGTAAGGGATGGTTGGGGTTGATTTACGGTAGCCGAAGTAATTTAGGTAATTCTGGTATAGTTTGTTATGATTTTTAGCATTTTTTTGTAATTTTAAAGTGATTGGGCTTTGTTTGTTGCTGTAAAGTATAGTTGGGGGTGATTTTTGATAGCCGAAGTAATTTAGGTGAGTTTGGCATAGTTTGATATGGTTAGTATCATTTTTTTGTAATTTAAACGTGATTGGGTTTAGTTTGTTGTGGTAAGGGTTAGTTGGTGATGATTTATGGTAGCCGAAGTAATTTAGGTGAGTTTGGCATAGTTTGCTATGGTTACTAGCATTTTTTTGTAATTTAAAAGTGATGGGGTTTAGTTTGTTGTGGTAAAGGTTAGTTGGTGATGATTTAGAGTAGCCGAAGTAATTTAGGTGAGTCTAGCATAGTTTTTTATGATTTGTACACCTTTTTTTGTAATTTTAAGATGATATGGTTTGGTTTGTTGTGGTAAGGGATAGTTGGGGTTGATTTACGGTAGCCGAAGTAATTTAGGTAATCTATATATATAAAGCGAAGTGTCCTCACTGACACACTCATTCATCTACACACTGATTCATAATCAACCCACAGCCCAAACCGTGAGGGCTGGAGACTTGAAATTTTAGACACGGGTGTATCATGTGCCGAAACTGAACACTAAGAAGGGATTTTGCGAAATTCGGCCCGGTTCCTTTGTAATTCAATAAAAACCGGCTAAAATAAACAAAAAATGATCGGATCGCGGAGACCGTGTTTATGTTAGAAGCACGTATCTAGCCAAAACAACTTCGACGACGGGCGACCGGTTTACATTAAAAGCACTTATTTAACCTAAACAATTTCAACGTCGAGTTTCTGCTTTCGTGATCATACTTTTGCCGTACCTAGCGAGGCCGCAGATATTTCAATTATAATTTTGATTTCAATTATAATGTCGATCCGTGACTCAATTAAAAATTACCAAATCACTCCAAATTTAATCCGTCAACATTAAACATCCTCAAATATCTCTTACCACTGCAAACTTTACCAAATCAACCCCAAAAAATTCCCGAACTAAGCCAAACTGACATAAATTAGATCCGTTATCTTAAATCATCCCTTACCACCCTTTAGCAACCCCAAGTAACTCCAATCACTTTAAAATAAAACAAAATGACACAAATCATAGCAAACTATCCCTAACTCACCTAAATTACTTCGGCTACCATAAATCACCCCCAACTACCCCTTACCACCCCAAACTCAACCCAATCACTTTAAAATTACAAAAAATGTTACAAGCAATATCAAACTATGCCAAACTCATCTAAATTACTTCGGCTTCCATTAATCACCCCCAACTACCCCTTACCTCCCCAAAATAGGCTCAATCACTTTAAAATTACAAAAAAATTCTACAAACCGTAGCAAACTGTGCCAAACTCCCCTAAATTACTTCGGCTACCATAAATCACCCCCAACTACCCCTTACAACCCCAAAATAAGCCCAATCACTTTAAAATTACAAAAAATTCTACTAACCATACCAAACTATGCCAAACTCACTTAAATTACTTCGGCTATCATAAATCACCCCCAACTACCCCTTACCACCCCTAACTCATCCCAATCACTTTAAAATTATAAAAAATGCTACAAACCATAGCAAACTATGCCTAACTCACCTAAATTACTTCGGCTAACATAAATCACCCCCAACAACCCCTTACTACCCCAAAATAAGCTCAATCACTTTAAAATTACAAAAAATGCTACAAACCATAGCAAACTATGCCAAACTCACTTAAATTACTTCGGCTATCATAAATCACCCCCAACTACCCCTTACCACCCCTAACTCATCCCAATCACTTTAAAATTACAAAAAATGCTACAAACCATAGCAAACTATGCCTAACTCACCTAAATTACTTCGGCTAACATAAACCACCTCCAACAACCCCTTACTACCCCAAAATAAGCCCAATCACTTTAAAATTACAAAAAAATGCTACAAACCATAGCAAAATATGCCTAACTCACCTAAATTACTTCGGCTACCATAAATCACCCCCAACTACCCCTTACCACCCCAAAATAAGCCCAATCACTTTAAAATTACAAAAAATGCTACAAACCATAGCAAACTATGCCAAACTCACTTAAATTACTGCGGCTACCATAAATCACCCCCAACTACCCCTTACCAACCACAAACTAAACCCAATCACTTTAAAATTACAAAAAATGCTACAAACCATAGCAAAATATGCCTAACTCACCTAAACTACTTCGGCTAACATAAATCACCCCCAACTACCCCTTACTACCCCAAAATAAGCCCAATCACTTTAAAATTATAAAAAATGCTACAAACCATAGCAAACTATGCCTAACTCACCTAAATTACTTCGGCTAACATAAATCACCCCCAACAACCCCTTACTACCCCAAAATAAGCTCAATCACTTTAAAATTACAAAAAATGCTACAAGCCATATCAAACTATGCCAAACTCATCTAAATTACTTTGGCTTCCATAAATCACCCCGAACTACCCCTTACAACCCCAAAATAAACCCAATCACTTTAAAATTACAAAATATTCAACAAATTATAGCAAACTATGCCTAACTCACCTAAATTACTTCGGCTACCATAAATCACCCCCAATTACCCCTTACCACCCCAAAATAAGCCCAATCACTTTAAAATTACGAAAAATGCTACAAGCCATAACAAACTATTCCAAACTCACCTAAATTACTTCGGCTACCATAAATCACCCCCAACTACCCTTTACCGCCCCAAAATTAGCCTAATCACTTTAAAATTACAAAAATGCTACAAAACATAGCAAGCTATGCCAATCTCACTTAAATTACTTCGGCTACCATAAATTAATAATCGTTTTCAATCAAAATCTTCTATTTGGTTGTGTTATTTATAAATGCCTTATCGTATTAAATCATAAAATATTAATAAACTAGCTGAATGTACCCGGCGTTGCCCGGACGTAGATTAAATAAACGCAGTGTTGACAAAAGTGGTGTATTTGTGATGTAGACTAATCGACATTATAATACAATTAAACAGGAATGCTCTACTTTTCCAATCACAAAATAAACAAATTTGCTGAAATTAACCTGCATTGCCAGGACCGGGTACTTCAATATGATTTGGAAAATGACGATAATTTCGTTTCTGGGTGCAAGCTCCTTTTTTTTCACTCTTTTTCACTCTTCAAGAGAAGGAGAGTTGACAGAGAAGCTGAACTATTCCAAATTATTCCCATTTAGTTCTCTAACAACATTAAAGAATGTCGTCGAAGAATGTTGAAATATATAAATAAATAATTTCACACCATAAAAACGATGTATTTGGTGTAGTTTCGGATGATTAGGTTTTTTTTGGGGATTGTTTTGAATGGTTATTGATGGTTGGCGGGGTTTAGCTTTGGCGGATTAAACGAAACTTTTGGTAATTTTAATGCGATTGGGTTTAGTTTGGCTTGGTAAGAAGTGGTTGGGGTGATATAGCGGAAGTCGAAGTAATTTATGCGAGTTTAGCGTAGTTTGCTTGAAATTCGTAATTTTTTTACATTTTAGGTTGATGTGGGGTAGTTTGGAATGGCAAGTGTATGATTTTTGAGAGTAGTTTGGAATGGTACATTATGTTTAGGGGTGTTTAACGTATTCAGGTAAAATATACAGAAAATTTGGTAATTTAAAAATGAACAATTATAGTGCGAAACTCTTGAGCTCTATTTTCGGTAATAAAATGCAATAGGAAAGATAGTAAAAAAGACTATTTCCATCACTTTTCAGAGGAATTATACGTGGTGGTATTTGTACCCCGCTTACTATTCCTCCATCTTAGTTATAAATAATGCAGAACAATAATGAACACAATGTACATAAAATAAATAGTGTAAATCGTGTATAAGCACACATTACTTATGATGTCAGTGAAATCCGGTAAAACTGCAAATTTCGGATTTTGGCCGGAGCAGGTTTGGTGAAGATCAAATACACCACTATCATTAAATGAACGTGAAAATTAGCGTACGGTATATATAAGTGGAGTCCGGTACGACGATGGTAATTTTTCGAAAATCGATTGGGGAGATATTTACTTAACGTCAAGAACAAATCGGGAATATTATATTAAAAAAATTTATTTAATAGCGATAGAACTTCGAATACTGATGCGTCGCCTCGACCTTGGCGACGTTGAGTACCAGCGTTCCAGACGCTGAAGCAGCAATTTTAACAATTATATTAGGTGCACGTGCCTAGTGCGTATTAAAAAAATTTGGATTACCAAATAATACTCGCGCAGGTGTACTCGACTGGCCCGTCATAATTTGCACAAAATAAATTAACATACTAAAGTATATAAATATTTTGACGGGAATGTGGTGAGTGTAAAAATCTTATTCGGCCTCTCCGACAAACTAACACTTGTTTACATTAACATGCATGCCTTCATGGACCTGTGACGAATTACAAACAAATATCTAAATTTCAAGTGTTCCATTTGATTTCGTTTCTGGATGCAAGCGGTTTTTTTCACTCTTGTCAGTCTGAACTTATTACATAGTGATATTTTCACATCCAGGTGCCCTAAATTTATTTTGCCGCTGATTTCAAAAATTTTTCTGGAAGGAAAGTAGTCAGCAGTGGGGCTCGTCAGGGGTGGTAGGGTTGGCAGTGCCACTCCAAGTATAAATTTACTATCGAACACAAAATTAGTTCTGTAATTCAGTTGCAGAATTATGAATTTTTCAGATATTTTCACGAAAATTTAGCGCTTACACCGCCACTGGTATGAATGTCAGTGATATCTGGTACATACAACGGTGAAAATTTCGGGGCAAATTTGGTGAAAAACAAATACACCACTATCATTAACTAAACGTAAAAATTAGCGTACAAATATAAGTGGAGTCCGGTCCGATGCTGATAATTTTTCGAAAATTGATTGGGGGCAGATTTGGTTAACGCGAGGATCAAATGTTAAATTAAAATACTTTATTTGATAGCGGTAGACCTTCGAAAACTGTTGCGTCGCCTCAGCGAATTTGGCGACTTTGCGAACAGTTTCCGACACTGGAGCAGCAATTTTCACAATTGTAGTTGTGTTAAAATTAAACACCGCGATCGAGTACTGCTCCACACGCTGAACCAGCAATTCTCGAATTCTAAGAAACGATAAGAAATGCTTATCCAACGCTTGGTATGGCGAATTTCTGCATAGACACTCAATCAAACTAAATCGAGCATGGCCTTTTCACGTTTCTGACCTTGCCCTTGACGTGGCAGGCTCCAGCTGCTTAAATAATGTAAAAATCTTATTCGGCCTCTCCAATAAACTCACATTTGTTTACATTAACACGCATTCCCTCATGGACTTGTGACGAATTACAAACAAATATTTCAACTTCAAGTGTTCCATCTAATTTCGTTTCTGGGTGCAAGCTCCTTTATTTTCACTCTAGTCAGTCTAAACTTATTACACAGAGTTATATTTTCAAATCCAGGCGCCCTAAAGAATTTTGTCGTTGTTTTCAAAAGTTCCAAGAGAAGGAGAGTTGACATAGAAGCTAAATTATTCCAAATTATTCCCATTTAGTTCTCTGACAACGTTAAAGACAATGTTGAAATATATAAATACAAAATTTTACACCATAAAAACGAAGTATTTAGGAATTATGTATAAAAAAAGTCGAAGTTATTCTTCGCTCTTGAGCTCTATTTCCGGTATTAAAAATGCAATAGGAAAGATAGTAAGAAAGACTATTTCCATCACTTTGCACGGGAATTATACGTGGTGGTGTTTGTTCTCCGCTTACTATTAGATTTTCAAACTGCTCCATCTTATAAATAATGCAGAACAATAATGAACGCAATGTACGTAAAATAAATAGTGTAAATAAATCGTGTCTAAGCATACAATACTTAAGCGTATGATGTCAGTGAAAATTTCGGATTTCGGCCGGAGCAGGTTTGGTGAAGAACAAATACACCACTATCATTAACTGAACGGTAAAAATTAGCGTACGAAAATAAGTGAAGTCCGGTCCGACGCTGGAAATTTTTCGAAAATCGATTGGGGAGAGTTTTGGTTAACGGCAAGAACAAATCGGGAATATTATATTAAAATAATTTATTTAATAGCGATAGAACTTTGAATACCGATGCGTCGCCTCGACCTTGGCGACGTTGAGTACCAGCGTTCCAGACGCTGAAGCAGCAATTTTCACAATTATATGAGGTGCACGTGCCTAGTGCGTATAAAAACAATTTGGATAACAAAAGAGATTAATTTGTATGTACCAAATAATACTCGCACAGGTGTACTCGTATGGCCCGTCATAATTTTCACAAAATCAATTTAAGAAATTAACATTCTAAAGTAAATAAATATTTTGACAGGAATGTTAAAAATCTTATTCGGTCTCTCCGACAAACTAACACTTGTTTACATTAACATGCAATTCTTCATGGACCTGTGACGAATTACAAACAAATATCGAAATTTCAAGTGTTCCATGTCCGTCTGAACTTATTACACAGTGATATTTTTACATTCAGGCGCCCTAAATTATTTTGACGTTGATTTATAAAGTTTCCCTGGAAGGAGAGTAGTCAGCAGGTGCCTCGTCAGGGGTGGCAGGGTTGGCAGTGCCACTCCAAGTATAAATTCACTATCGAACACAAAGATAGTTCTGATTCAATTGCAGAATTTCGAATTTTTCAGATATTTTTACGAAACTCTAGCGCTTACACGGCCTTTATACCTCTTTAAAGTTAAAAACCATAGAGCTGTTTATACAAATGCACGCATGTTGAAAAGGTAGGGCTTGCCCCGTCAGCGTGTTGCAATTCATAAATACGTTTATGTTTGCATCTCAACTGGAACAAATATTTATTGGAAGGTGGAAGAGAATCGAAATAGGTATCAGCCTATTTAATATTCAGAATAACGACTATTAGTCGGAACAATATATTTTATGTGCAGATATTTATTAATATTTTATGATTTAATACGATAAGGCATTTATAAATAACACAACCAAATAGAAGATTTTGATTGAAAACGATTATTAATTTATGGTAGCCGAAGTAATTTAAGTGAGTTTGGCATAGCTTGCTATGTTTTGTAGCATTTTTTGTAATTTTAAAGTGATTGGGCTTAGTTTGGGGTGGTAAGGGGTAGTTGGGGGTGATTTATGGTAGCCGAAGTAATTCAGGTGAGTTTGAGATAGTTTGCTATGGCTTGTAGCATTTTTCGTAATTTTAAAGTGATTGGGCTTATTTTGGGGTGGTAAGGGGTAGTTGGGGGTGATTTATGGTAGCCGAAGTAATTTAGGTGAGTTAGGCATAGTTTGCTATGGTTTGTAGCATTTTTTGTAATTTTAAAGTGATTGGGTTTAGTTTGTGGTTGGTAAGGGGTAGTTGGGGGTGATTTATGGTAGCCGAAGTAATTCAGGTGAGTTTGAGATAGTTTGCTACGGTTTGTAGAATTTTTTTTTAATTTTAAAGTGATTGAGCCTATTTTGGGGTGGTAAGGGGTAGTTGGGGGTGATTTATGGAAGCCAAAGTAATTTAGATGAGTTTGGCATAGTTTGATATGGCTTGTAACATTTTTTGTAATTTTTAAGTGATTGGGCTGAGTTTGGGGTGGTAAGGGGTAGTTGGGGGTGATTTATGATAGCCGAAGTAATTTAAGTGAGTTTGGCATAGTTTGCTATGGTTTGTAGCATTTTTTGTAATTTTAAAGTGATTGGGCTTATTTTGGGGTGGTAAGGGGTAGTTGGGGGTGATTTATGGTAGCCGAAGGAAATTAGGTAAGTTAGGCATAGTTTGCTATGGTTTGTAGCATTTTTTGTAATTTTAAAGTGATTGGGCTTATTTTGGGGTGGTAAGGGGTAGTTGGGGGTGATTTATGCTAGCCGAAGTAATTTAGGTGAGTTAGGCATAGTTTGCTATGATTTGTTGAATATTTTGTAATTTTAAAATGATTGGGTTTATTTTGGGGTTGTAAGGGGTAGTTCGGGGTGATTTATGGTAGCCGAAGTAATTTAGGGGAGTTTGGCATAGTTTGCTACGGTTTGTAGAATTTTTTTGTAATTTTAAAGTGATTGAGCCTATTTTGGGGTGGTAAGGGGTAGTTGGGGGTGATTTATGGAAGCCAAAGTAATTTAGATGAGTTTGGCATAGTTTGATATGGCTTGTAACATTTTTTGTAATTTTAAAGTGATTGAGCCTATTTTGGGGTGGTAAGGGGTAGTTGGGGGTGATTTATGGAAGCCAAAGTAATTTAAGTGAGTTTGGCATAGTTTGATAAGGCTTGTAACATTTTTTGTAATTTTAAAGTGATTGGGCTGAGTTTGGGGTGGTAAGGGGTAGTTGGGGGTGATTTATGATAGCCGAAGTAATTTAAGTGAGTTTGGCATAGTTTGCTATGGTTTGTAGCATTTTTTGTAATTTTAAAGTGATTGGGCTTATTTTGGGGTAGTAAGGGGTTGTTGGGGGTGATTTATGTTAGCCGAAGTAATTTAGGTGAGTTAGGCATAGTTTGCTATGGTTTGTAGCATTTTTTTGTAATTTTAAAGTGATTGGGCTTATTTTGGGGTAGTAAGGGGTTGTTGGGGGTGATTTATGTTAGCCGAAGTAATTTAAGTGAGTTTGGCATAGTTTGCTATGGTTTGTAGCATTTTTTGTAATTTTAAAGTGATTGGGCTTATTTTGGGGTGGTAAGGGGTAGTTGGGGCTGATTTATGGTAGCCGAAGTAATTTAGGTGAGTTAGGCATAGTTTGCTATGGTTTGTAGCATTTTTTTGTAATTTTAAAGTGATTGGGCTTATTTTGGGGGTAGTAAGGGGTTGTTGGGGGTGATTTATGTTAGCCGAAGTAATTTAGGTGAGTTAGGCATAGTTTGCTATGGTTTGTAGCATTTTTTGTAATTTTAAAGTGATTGGGCTTATTTTGGGGTGGTAAGGGGTAGTTGGGGCTGATTTATGGTAGCCGAAGTAATTTAGGTGAGTTAGGCATAGTTTGCTATGGTTTGTAGCATTTTTTTGTAATTTTAAAGTGATTGGGCTTATTTTGGGGTAGTAAGGGGTTGTTGGGGGTGATTTATGTTAGCCGAAGTAATTTAGGTGAGTTAGGCATAGTTTGCTATGGTTTGTAGCATTTTTTGTAATTTTAAAGTGATTGGGCTTATTTTGGGGTAGTAAGGGGTTGTTGGGGGTGATTTATGTTAGCCGAAGTAATTTAGGTGAGTTAGGCATAGTTTGCTATGGTTTGTAGCATTTTTTGTAATTTTAAAGTGATTGGGATGAGTTAGGGGTGGTAAGGGGTAGTTGGGGGTGATTTATGTTAGCCGAAGTAATTTAAGTGAGTTAGGCATAGTTTGCTATGGTTTGTAGCATTTTTTGTAATTTTAAAGTGATTGGGATGAGTTTGGGGTGGTAAGGGGTAGTTGGGGGTGATTTATGATAGCCGAAGTAATTTAAGTGAGTTTGGCATAGTTTGCTATAGTTTGTAGCATTTTTTGTAATTTTAAAGTGATTGGGCTTATTTTGGGGTAGTAAGGGGTAGTTGGGGGTGATTTATGATAGCCGAAGTAATTTAAGTGAGTTTGGCATAGTTTGCTATGGTTTGTAGCATTTTTTGTAATTTTAAAGTGATTGGGCTTATTTTGGGGTAGTAAGGGGTTGTTGGGGGTGATTTATGTTAGCCGAAGTAATTTAGGTGAGTTAGGCATAGTTTGCTATGGTTTGTAGCATTTTTTGTAATTTTAAAGTGATTGGGCTTATTTTGGGGTAGTAAGGGGTTGTTGGGGGTGATTTATGTTAGCCGAAGTAATTTAGGTGAGTTAGGCATAGTTTGCTATGGTTTGTAGCATTTTTTTGTAATTTTAAAGTGATTGGGCTTATTTTGGGGTAGTAAGGGGTTGTTGGGGGTGATTTATGTTAGCCGAAGTAATTTAAGTGAGTTTGGCATAGTTTGCTATGGTTTGTAGCATTTTTTGTAATTTTAAAGTGATTGGGCTTATTTTGGGGTGGTAAGGGGTAGTTGGGGCTGATTTATGGTAGCCGAAGTAATTTAGGTGAGTTAGGCATAGTTTGCTATGGTTTGTAGCATTTTTTTGTAATTTTAAAGTGATTGGGCTTATTTTGGGGTAGTAAGGGGTTGTTGGGGGTGATTTATGTTAGCCGAAGTAATTTAGGTGAGTTAGGCATAGTTTGCTATGGTTTGTAGCATTTTTTGTAATTTTAAAGTGATTGGGCTTATTTTGGGGTAGTAAGGGGTTGTTGGGGGTGATTTATGTTAGCCGAAGTAATTTAGGTGAGTTAGGCATAGTTTGCTATGGTTTGTAGCATTTTTTGTAATTTTAAAGTGATTGGGATGAGTTAGGGGTGGTAAGGGGTAGTTTGGGGTGATTTATGGAAGTCAAAGTAATTTAGATGAGTTTGGCATAGTTTGCTACGGTTTGTAGAATTTTTTTGTAATTTTAAAGTGATTGGGCTTATTTTGGGGTGGTAAGGGGTAGTTTGGGGTGATTTATGGAAGTCAAAGTAATTTAGATGAGTTTGGCATAGTTTGCTACGGTTTGTAGAATTTTTTTGTAATTTTAAAGTGATTGGGCTTATTTTGGGGTGGTAAGGGGTAGTTGGGGGTGATTTTTGGTAGACGAAATAATATGTGTGAGTTGGACATAATCTGCCATGATTTGTGTCATTTTGTTTTATTTTAAAGTGATTGGAGTTACTTGGGGTTGCTAAGGGGTGGTAAGGGATGATTTAAAATAACGGATCTAGTTTATGTCAGTTTGGCATAGTTCGGGAATTTTTTGGGGTTGATTTGGTAAAGTTTGCAGTGGTAAGAGATATTTGAGGATGTTTAATGTTGACGGATTAAATTTGGAGTGATTTGGTAATTTTTAATTGAGTCACGGATCGACATTATAATTGAAATCAAAATTATAATTGAAATATCTGCGGCCTCGCTAGGTACGGCAAAAGTATGATCACGAAAGCAGAAACTCGACGTTGAAATTGTTTAGGTTAAATAAGTGCTTTTAATGTAAACCGGTCGCCCGTCGTCGAAGTTGTTTTGGCTAGATACGTGCTTCTAACATAAACACGGTCTCCGCGATCCGATCATTTTTTGTTTATTTTAGCCGGTTTTTATTGAATTACAAAGGAACCGGGCCGAATTTCGCAAAATCCCTTCTTAGTGTTCAGTTTCGGCACATGATACACCCGTGTCTAAAATTTCAAGTCTCCAGCCCTCACGGTTTGGGCTGTGGGTTGATTATGAATCAGTGTGTAGATGTGTAGATGAATGAGTGAATGAATGAGTGTGTCAGTGAGGACACTTCGCTTTATATATATAGATATCTGCACATAAAATATATTGTTCCGACTAATAGTCGTTATTCTGAATATTAAATATGCTGATACCTGTTTTGATTCTCTTCCACCTTCCAATAAATATTTGTTCCAGTTGAGATGCAAACATAAACGTATTTCTGAATTGCAACACGCTGACGGGGCAAGCCCTACCTTTTCAACATGCGTGCATTTGTATAAACAGCTCTATGGTTTTTAACTTTAAAGAGGTATAAAGGCGGTGTAAGCGCTAGAGTTTCGTAAAAATATCTGAAAAATTCGAAATTCTGCAATTGAATCAGAACTATCTTTGTGTTCGATAGTAAATTTATAGTTGGAGTGGCACTGCCAATCCTGCCACCCCTGACGAGGCACCTGCTGACTACTCTCCTTCCAGGGAAACTTTATAAATCAACGTCAAAATAATTTAGGGCGCCTGAATGTGAAAATATCACTGTGTAATAAGTTCAGACTGACATGGAACACTTGAAATTTCGATATTTGTTTGTAATTCGTCACAGGTCCATGAAGGAATGCATGTTAATGTAAACAAGTGTTAGTTTGTCGGAGAGACCGAATAAGATTTTTAACATTCCTGACAAAATATTTATTTACTTTAGAATGTTAATTTCTTAAATTGATTTTGTGAAAATTATGACGGGCCATACGAGTACACCTGTGCGAGTATTATTTGGTACATACAAATTAATCTCTTTTGTTATCCAAATTGTTTTTATACGCACTAGGCACGTGCACCTCATATAATTGTGAAAATTGCTGCTTCAGCGTCTGGATCGCTGGTACTCAACGTCGCCAAGGTCGAGGCGACGCATCGGTATTCAAAGTTCTATCGCTATTAAATAAATTATTTTAATATAATATTCCCGATTTGTTCTTGCCGTTAACCAAAACTCTCCCCAATCGATTTTCGAAAAATTTCCAGCGTCGGACCGGACTTCACTTATTTTCGTACGCTAATTTGTACGTTCAGTTAATGATAGTGGTGTATTTGTTCTTCACCAAACCTGCTCCGGCCGAAATCCGAAATTTTCACTGACATCATACGCTTAAGTACTGTATGCTTAGACACGATTTATTTACACTATTTATTTTACGTACATTGCGTTCATTATTGTTCTGCATTATTTATAACTAAGATGGAGCAGTTTGAAAATCTAATAGTAAGCGGAGAACAAATACCACCACGTATAATTCCCGTGAAAAGTGATGGAAATAGTCTTTCTTACTATCTTTCCTATTGCATTTTTAATACCGGAAATAGAGCTCAAGAGCGAAGAATAACTTCGAATTTTTATATATAATTCCTAAATACTTCGATTTATGGTGTAAAATTTTGTATTTATATATTTCAACATTGTCTTTAACGTTGTCAGAGAACTAAATGGAAATAATTTGGAATAATTTAGCTTCTATGTCAACTCTCCTTCTCTTGAAACTTTTGAAAACAACGACAGAATTCTTTAGGGCGCCTGGATTTGAAAATATAACTCTGTGTAATAAGTTTAGACTGACTAGAGTGAAAAGAAAGGAGCTTGCACCCGGAAACGAAATTAAATGGAACACTAGAAGTTGAAATATTTGTTTGTAATTCGTCACAAGTCCATGAGGGAATGCGTGTTAATGTAAACAAATCTGAGTTTATTGGAGAGGCCCAATATGATTTTTACATTATTGAAGCAGCTGGAGCCTGCCACGTCAAGGGCAAGGTCAGAAACGTGAAAAGGCGATGCTCGATTTAGTTTGATTGAGTGTCTATGCAGAAATTCGCACATACCAAGCGTTGGAAAAGCCTTTCTTATCGTTTCTTAGAATTCGAGAATTGCTGGTTCAGCGTGTGGAGCAGTACTCGATCGCGGTGTTTAATTTTAACACAACTACAATTGTGAAAATTGCTGCTCCAGCGTCGGAAACTGTTCGCAAAGTCGCCAAATTCGATGAGGCGACGCAACAGTGTTCGAAGGTCTACCGCTATCAAATAAAGTATTTTAATTTAACATTTGATCCTCGCGTTAACCAAATCTGCCCCCAATCAATTTTCGAAAAATTATCAGCATCGGACCGGACTCCACTTATATTTGTACGCTAATTTTTACGTTTAGTTAATGATAGTGGTGTATTTGTTTTTCACCAAATTTGCCCCGAAATTTTCACCGTTGTATGTACCAGATATCACTGACATTCATACCAGTGGCGGTGTAAGCGCTAAATTTTCGTGAAAATATCTGAAAAATTCATAATTCTGCAAATGAATTACAGAACTAATTTTGTGTTCGATAGTAAATTTATACTTGGAGTGGCACTGCCAACCCTGCCACCCCTGACGAGCCCCACTGCTGACTACTTTCCTTCCAGAAAAATTTTTGAAATCAGCGGCAAAATAAATTTAGGGCACCTGGATGTGAAAATATCACTATGTAATAAGTTCAGACTGACAAGAGTGAAAAAAACCGCTTGCATCCAGAAACGAAATCAAATGGAACACTTGAAATTTAGATATTTGTTTGTAATTCGTCACAGGTCCATGAAGGCATGCATGTTAATGTAAACAAGTGTTACTTTGTCGGAGAGGCCGAATAAGATTTTTACACCCACCACATTCCCGTCAAAATATTTATTTACTTTAGTATGTTAATTCATTTTGTGCAAATTATGACGGGCCTGTCGAATACACCTGCGCGAGTATTATTTGGTATTCCAAATTCTTTTAATACGCACTAGGCACGTGCACCTAATATAATTGTGAAAATTGCTGCTTCAGTGTCTGGAACGCTGGTACTCAACGTCGCCAAGGTCGAGGCGACGCATCAGTATTCGAAGTTCTATCGCTATTAAATAAATTTTTTTAATATAATATTCCCGATTTGTTCTTGACGTTAAGTAAATATCTCCCCAATCGATTTTCGAAAAATTACCATCGTCGTACCGGACTCCACTTATATACCGTACGCTAATTTTTACGTTCATTTAATGATAGTGGTGTATTTGATCTTCACCAAACCTGCTCCGACCAAAATCCGAAATTTGCAGTATTACCGGATTTCACTGACATCACAAGTAATGTGTGCTTATACACGATTTACACTATTTATTTTATGTACATTGTGTTCATTATTGTTCTGCATTATTTATAACTAAGATGGAGGAATAGTAAGCGGGGTACAAATACCACCACGTATAATTCCTCTGAAAAGTGATGGAAATAGTCTTTTTTACTATCTTTCCTATTGCATTTTATTACCGAAAATAGAGCTCAAGAGGTTCGCACTATAATTGTTCATTTTAAAATTACCAAATTTTCTGTATATTTTACCTGAATACGTTAAACACCCCTAAACATAATGTACCATTCCAAACTACTCTCAAAAATCATACACTTGCCATTCCAAACTACCCCACATCAACCTAAAATGTAAAAAAATTACGAATTACAAGCAAACTACGCTAAACTCGCATAAATTACTTCGACTTCCGCTATATCACCCTAACCACTTCTTAGCAAGCCAAACTAAACCCAATCGCATTAAAATTACCAAAAGTTTCGTTTAATCCGCCAAAGCTAAACCCCGCCAACCATCAATAACCATTCAAAACAATCGCCAAAAAAAACCTTATCATCCGAAACTACACCAAATACATCGTTTTTATGGTGTGAAATTATTTATTTATATATTTCAACATTCTTCGACGACATTCTTTAACGTTGTTAGAGAACTAAATGGGAATAATTTGGAATAGTTCAGCTTCTCTGTCAACTCTCCTTCTCTTGAAGAGTGAAAAAGAGTGAAAAAAAAGGAGCTTGCACCCAGAAACGAAATTATCGTCATTTTCCAAATCATATTGAAGTACCCGGTCCTGGCAATGCAGGTTAATTTCAGAAAATTTGTTTATTTTGTGATTGGAAAAGTAGAGCATTCCTGTTTAATTGTATTATAATGTCGATTAATCTACATCACAAATACACCACTTTTGTCAACACTGCGTTTATTTAATCTACGTCCGGGCAACGCCGGGTACATTCAGCTAGTTCTGGTATAGTTTGTTATGATTTTTAGCATTTTTTTGTAATTTTAAAGTGATTGGGCTTTGTTTGTTGCTGTAAAGTGTAGTTGGGGGTGATTTTTGATAGCCGAAGTAATTTAGGTGAGTTTGGCATAGTTTGCTATGGTTAGTATCATTTTTTTGTAATTTAAACGTGATTGGGTTTAGTTTGTTGTGGTAAGGGTTAGTTGGTGATGATTTATGGTAGCCGAAGTAATTTAGGTGAGTTTGGCATAATTTGCTATGGTTACTAGCATTTTTTTGTAATTTAAAATTGATTGGGTTTAGTTTGTTGTGGTAAGGGTTAGTTGGTGATGATTTAGAGTAGCCGAAGTAATTTAGGTGAGTCTGGCATAGTTTGGTATGATTTCTACTCCTTTTTTTGTAATTTTAAGATGATATGGTTTGGTTTGTTGTGGTAAGGGATAGTTGGGGGTGATTTACGGTACCTGAAGTAATTTAGGTGATTCTGGTATAGTTTGTTATGATTTTTAGCATTTTTTTGTAATTTTAAGGTGATAGTTTGTTGCTGTAAAGTGTAGTTGGGGGTGATTTTTGATAGCCGAAGTAATTTAGGTGAGTTTGGCATAGTTTGCTATGGTTAGTAGCATTTTTTTGTAATTTAAAAGTGATTGGGTTTAGTTTGTTGTGGTAAGGGTTAGTTGGTGATGATTTAGAGTAGGCGAAGTAATTTAGGTGAGTCTGGCATAGTTTGTTATGATTTGTACACCTTTTTTGTAATTTTAAGATGATATGGTTTGGTTTGTTGTGGTAAGGGATAGTTGGGGGTGATTTACGGTAGCCGAAGTAATTTAGGTGATTCTGGTACAGTTTGTTATGATTTTTGCATTTTTTTGTAATTTTAAAATGCTTGGGCTTAGTTTGTTGCTGTAAAGTGTAGTTGGGGGTGATATTTGATAGCCGAAGTAATTTAGGTGAGTTTGGCATAGTTTGCTATGGTTAGTAGCATTTTTTTGTAATTTAGAAGTGATTGGGTTTAGTTTGTTGTGGTAAGGTTTAGTTGGTGATGATTTATAGTAGCCGAAGTAATTTAGGTGAGTTTGGCATAGTTTGCTATGGTTACTAGCATTTTTTTGTAATTTAAAAGTGATTGGGTTTAGTTTGTTGTGGTAAGGGTTAGTTGGTGATGATTTATGGTAGCCGAAGTAATTTAGGTGAGTTTGGCATAGTTTGCTATGGTTACAAGCATTTTTTTGTAATTTAAAAGTGATTGGGTTTAGTTTGTTGTGGTAAGGGTTAGTTGGTGATGATTTAGAGTAGCCGAAGTAATTTAGGTGAGTCTGGCATAGATTGTTATGATTTGTACACCTTTTCGTGTAATCTTAAGATGATATGGTTTGGTTTGTTGTGGTAAGGGATAGTTGGGGGTGATTTACGGTAGCCGAAGTAATTTAGGTGATTCTGGTACAGTTTGTTATGATTTTAGCATTTTTTTGTAATTTTAAAGTGCTTGGGCTTAGTTTGTTGCTGTAAAGTGTAGTTCGGGTTAATTATTGATAGCCGAAGTAATTTAGGTAAGTTTGGCATAGTTTGCTATGGTTAGTAGCATTTTTTTGTAATTTAAAAGTGATGGGGCTTAGTTTGTTGTGGTAAGGGTTAGTTGGTGATGATTTATGGTAGCCGAAGTAATTTAGGTGAGTTTGGCATAGTTTGCTATGGTTACTAGCATTTTTTTGTAATTTAAAAGTGATTGGGTTTAGTTTGTTGTGGTAAGGGTAAGTTGGTGATGATTTAGAGTAGCCGAAGTAATTTAGGTGAGTCTGGCATAGTTTGTTATTATTTGTACACCTTTTCTTGTAATCTTAAGATGATATGGTTTAGTTTGTTGTGTTAAGGGATAGCTTGGGGTGATTTACGGTAGCCGAAGTAATTTAGGTGATTCTGGTACAGTTTGTTATGATTTTTAGCATTTTTTTGTAATTTTAAAATGCTTGGGCTTAGTTTGTTGCTGTAAAGTGTAGTTGGTGGTGATTTTTGATAGCCGAACTAATTTAGGTGAGTTTGGCATAGTTTGCTATGGTTAGTAGAATTTTTTTGTAATTTAAAAGTGATTGGGTTTAGTTTGTTGTGGTAAGGGTTAGTTGGTGATGATTTATGGTAGCCGAAGTAATTTAGGTGAGTTTGGCATAGTTTGCTATGGTTACTAGCATTTTTTTGTAATTTAAAAGTGATTGGGTTTAGTTTGTTGTGGTAAGGGTTAGTTGGTGATGATTTAGAGTATCCGAAGTAATTTAGGTGAGTCTAGCATAGTTTTTTATGATTTGTACACCTTTTTTTGTAATTTTAAGATGATATGGTTTGGTTTGTTGTGGTAAGGGATAGTTGGGGGTGATTTACGATAGCCGAAGTAATTTAGGTAATTCTGGTATAGTTTGTTATGATTTTTAGCATTTTTTTGTAATTTTAAGGTGATTGGGCTTAGTTTGTTGCTGTAAAGTGTAGTTGGGGGTGATTTTTGATAGCCGAAGTAATTTAGGTGAGTTTGGCATAGTTTGCTATGGTTAGTATCATTTTTTTGTAATTTTAGAAGTGATTGGGTTTAGTTTGTTGTGGTAAGGGTTAGTTGGTGATGATTTATGGTAGCCGAAGTAATTTAGGTGAGTTTGGCATAGTTTGCTATGGTTACTAGCATTTTTTGGTAATTTAAAAGTGATTGGGTCTAGTTTGTTGTGGTAAGGGTTAGTTGGTGATGATTTAGAGTAGCCGAAGTAATTTAAGTGAGTCTGGCATAGTTTGTTATGATTTGTACTCCTTTTTTTGTAATTTTAAGATGATATGGTTTGGTTTGTTGTGGTAAGGGATAGTTGGGGGTGATTTATGGTAGCCGAAGTAATTTAGGTGAGTTTGGCATAGTTTGCTATGGTTACTAGCATTTTTTTGTAATTTAAAAGTGATTGGGTTTAGTTTGTTGTGGTAAGGGTTAGTTGGTGATGATTTAGAGTAGGCGAAGTAATTTAGGTGAGTCTGGCATAGTTTGTTATGATTTGTACACCTTTTTTGTAATTTTAAGATGATATGGTTTGGTTTGTTGTGGTAAGGGATAGTTGGGGGTGATTTACGGTAGCCGAAGTAATTTAGGTAATTCTGGTATAGTTTGTTATGATTTTTAGCATTTTTTTGTAATTTTAAAGTGATTGGGCTTTGTTTGTTGCTGTAAAGTGTAGTTGGGGGTGATTTTTGATAGCCGAAGTAATTTAGGTGAGTTTGGCATAGTTTGCTATGGTTAGTATCATTTTTTTGTAATTTAAACGTGATTGGGTTTAGTTTGTTGTGGTAAGGGTTAGTTGGTGATGATTTATGGTAGCCGAAGTAATTTAGGTGAGTTTGGCATAGTTTGCTATGGTTACTAGCATTTTTTTGTAATTTAAAAGTGATTTGGTTTAGTTTGTTGTGGTAAGGGTTAGTTGGTGATGATTTAGAGTAGCCGAAGTAATTTAGGTGAGTCTGGCATAGTTTGTTATGATTTCTACTCCTTTTTTTGTAATTTTAAGATGATATGGTTTGGTTTGTTGTGGTAAGGGATAGTTGGGGGTGATTTACGGTACCTGAAGTAATTTAGGTGATTCTGGTATAGTTTGTTATGATTTTTAGCATTTTTTTGTAATTTTAAGGTGATAGTTTGTTGCTGTAAAGTGTAGTTGGGGGTGATTTTTGATAGCCGAAGTAATTTAGGTGAGTTTGGCATAGTTTGCTATGGTTAGTAGCATTTTTTTGTAATTTAAAAGTGATTGGGTTTAGTTTGTTGTGGTAAGGGTTACTTGGTGAAGATTAATCGTAGCCGAAGTCATTTAGGTGAGTTTGGCATAGTTTGCTATGGTTACTAGCATTTTTTTGTAATTTAAAAGTGATTGGGTTTAGTTTGTTGTGGTAAGGGTTAGTTGGTGATGATTTAGAGTAGGCGAAGTAATTTAGGTGAGTCTGGCATAGTTTGTTATGATTTGTACACCTTTTTTGTAATTTTAAGATGATATGGTTTGGTTTGTTGTGGTAAGGGATAGTTGGGGGTGATTTACGGTAGCCGAAGTAATTTAGGTGATTCTGGTACAGTTTGTTATGATTTTTGCATTTTTTTGTAATTTTAAAATGCTTGGGCTTAGTTTGTTGCTGTAAAGTGTAGTTGGGGGTGATATTTGATAGCCGAAGTAATTTAGGTGAGTTTGGCATAGTTTGCTATGGTTAGTAGCATTTTTTTGTAATTTAGAAGTGATTGGGTTTAGTTTGTTGTGGTAAGGTTTAGTTGGTGATGATTTATAGTAGCCGAAGTAATTTAGGTGAGTTTGGCATAGTTTGCTATGGTTACTAGCATTTTTTTGTAATTTAAAAGTGATTGGGTTTAGTTTGTTGTGGTAAGGGTTAGTTGGTGATGATTTATGGTAGCCGAAGTAATTTAGGTGAGTTTGGCATAGTTTGCTATGGTTACTAGCATTTTTTTGTAATTTAAAAGTGATTGGGTTTAGTTTGTTGTGGTAAGGGTTAGTTGGTGATGATCTAGAGTAGCCGAAGTAATTTAGGTGAGTCTGGCATAGATTGTTATGATTTGTACACCTTTTCTTGTAATCTTAAGATGATATGGTTTGGTTTGTTGTGGTAAGGGATAGTTGGGGGTGATTTACGGTAGCCGAAGTAATTTAGGTGATTCTGGTACAGTTTGTTATGATTTTAGCATTATTTTGTAATTTTAAAGTGCTTGGGCTTAGTTTGTTGCTGTAAAGTGTAGTTCGGGTTAATTATTGATAGCCGAAGTAATTTAGGTAAGTTTGGCATAGTTTGCTATGGTTAGTAGCATTTTTTTGTAATTTAAAAGTGATGGGGTTTAGTTTGTTGTGGTAAGGGTTAGTTGGTGATGATTTATGGTAGCCGAAGTAATTTAGGTGAGTTTGGCATAGTTTGCTATGGTTACTAGCATTTTTTTGTAATTTAAAAGTGATTGGGTTTAGTTTGTTGTGGTAAGGGTAAGTTGGTGATGATTTGGAGTAGCCGAAGTAATTTAGGTGAGTCTGGCATAGTTTGTTATTATTTGTACACCTTTTCTTGTAATCTTAAGATGATATGGTTTAGTTTGTTGTGGTAAGGGATAGTTTGGAGTGATTTACGGTAGCCGAAGTAATTTAGGTGATTCTGGTACAGTTTGTTATGATTTTTAGCATTTTTTTGTAATTTTAAAATGCTTGGGCTTAGTTTGTTGCTGTAAAGTGTAGTTGGTGGTGATTTTTGATAGCCGAACTAATTTAGGTGAGTTTGGCATAGTTTGCTATGGTTAGTAGAATTTTTTTGTAATTTAAAAGTGATTGGGTTTAGTTTGTTGTGGTAAGGGTTAGTTGGTGATGATTTATGGTAGCCGAAGTAATTTAGGTGAGTTTGGCATAGTTTGCTATGGTTACTAGCATTTTTTTGTAATTTAAAAGTGATTGGGTTTAGTTTGTTGTGGTAAGGGTTAGTTGGTGATGATTTAGAGTATCCGAAGTAATTTAGGTGAGTCTAGCATAGTTTTTTATGATTTGTACACCTTTTTTTGTAATTTTAAGATGATATGGTTTGGTTTGTTGTGGTAAGGGATAGTTGGGGGTGATTTACGATAGCCGAAGTAATTTAGGTAATTCTGGTATAGTTTGTTATGATTTTTAGCATTTTTTTGTAATTTTAAGGTGATTGGGCTTAGTTTGTTGCTGTAAAGTGTAGTTGGGGGTGATTTTTGATAGCCGAAGTAATTTAGGTGAGTTTGGCATAGTTTGCTATGGTTAGTATCATTTTTTTGTAATTTTAGAAGTGATTGGGTTTAGTTTGTTGTGGTAAGGGTTAGTTGGTGATGATTTATGGTAGCCGAAGTAATTTAGGTGAGTTTGGCATAGTTTGCTATGGTTACTAGCATTTTTTGGTAATTTAAAAGTGATTGGGTCTAGTTTGTTGTGGTAAGGGTTAGTTGGTGATGATTTAGAGTAGCCGAAGTAATTTAAGTGAGTCTGGCATAGTTTGTTATGATTTGTACTCCTTTTTTTGTAATTTTAAGATGATATGGTTTGGTTTGTTGTGGTAAGGGATAGTTGGGGGTGATTTATGGTAGCCGAAGTAATTTAGGTGAGTTTGGCATAGTTTGCTATGGTTACTAGCATTTTTTTGTAATTTAAAAGTGATTGGGTTTAGTTTGTTGTGGTAAGGGTTAGTTGGTGATGATTTAGAGTAGGCGAAGTAATTTAGGTGAGTCTGGCATAGTTTGTTATGATTTGTACACCTTTTTTGTAATTTTAAGATGATATGGTTTGGTTTGTTGTGGTAAGGGATAGTTGGGGGTGATTTACGGTAGCCGAAGTAATTTAGGTAATTCTGGTATAGTTTGTTATGATTTTTAGCATTTTTTTGTAATTTTAAAGTGATTGGGCTTTGTTTGTTGCTGTAAAGTGTAGTTGGGGGTGATTTTTGATAGCCGAAGTAATTTAGGTGAGTTTGGCATAGTTTGCTATGGTTAGTATCATTTTTTTGTAATTTAAACGTGATTGGGTTTAGTTTGTTGTGGTAAGGGTTAGTTGGTGATGATTTATGGTAGCCGAAGTAATTTAGGTGAGTTTGGCATAGTTTGCTATGGTTACTAGCATTTTTTTGTAATTTAAAAGTGATTTGGTTTAGTTTGTTGTGGTAAGGGTTAGTTGGTGATGATTTAGAGTAGCCGAAGTAATTTAGGTGAGTCTGGCATAGTTTGTTATGATTTCTACTCCTTTTTTTGTAATTTTAAGATGATATGGTTTGGTTTGTTGTGGTAAGGGATAGTTGGGGGTGATTTACGGTACCTGAAGTAATTTAGATGATTCTGGTATAGTTTGTTATGATTTTTAGCATTTTTTTGTAATTTTAAGGTGATAGTTTGTTGCTGTAAAGTGTAGTTGGGGGTGATTTTTGATAGCCGAAGTAATTTAGGTGAGTTTGGCATAGTTTGCTATGGTTAGTAGCATTTTTTTGTAATTTAAAAGTGATTGGGTTTAGTTTGTTGTGGTAAGGGTTACTTGGTGAAGATTAATCGTAGCCGAAGTCATTTAGGTGAGTTTGGCATAGTTTGCTATGGTTAATAGCATTTTTTTGTAATTTAAAAGTGATTGGGTTTAGTTTGTTGTGGTAAGGGTTAGTTGGTGATGATTTAGAGTAGGCGAAGTAATTTAGGTGAGTCTGGCATAGTTTGTTATGATTTGTACACCTTTTTTGTAATTTTAAGATGATATGGTTTGGTTTGTTGTGGTAAGGGATAGTTGGGGGTGATTTACGGTAGCCGAAGTAATTTAGGTGATTCTGGTACAGTTTGTTATGATTTTTGCATTTTTTTGTAATTTTAAAATGCTTGGGCTTAGTTTGTTGCTGTAAAGTGTAGTTGGGGGTGATATTTGATAGCCGAAGTAATTTAGGTGAGTTTGGCATAGTTTGCTATGGTTAGTAGCATTTTTTTGTAATTTAGAAGTGATTGGGTTTAGTTTGTTGTGGTAAGGTTTAGTTGGTGATGATTTATAGTAGCCGAAGTAATTTAGGTGAGTTTGGCATAGTTTGCTATGGTTACTAGCATTTTTTTGTAATTTAAAAGTGATTGGGTTTAGTTTGTTGTGGTAAGGGTTAGTTGGTGATGATCTAGAGTAGCCGAAGTAATTTAGGTGAGTCTGGCATAGATTGTTATGATTTGTACACCTTTTCTTGTAATCTTAAGATGATATGGTTTGGTTTGTTGTGGTAAGGGATAGTTGGGGGTGATTTACGGTAGCCGAAGTAATTTAGGTGATTCTGGTACAGTTTGTTATGATTTTAGCATTATTTTGTAATTTTAAAGTGCTTGGGCTTAGTTTGTTGCTGTAAAGTGTAGTTCGGGTTAATTATTGATAGCCGAAGTAATTTAGGTAAGTTTGGCATAGTTTGCTATGGTTAGTAGCATTTTTTTGTAATTTAAAAGTGATGGGGTTTAGTTTGTTGTGGTAAGGGTTAGTTGGTGATGATTTATGGTAGCCGAAGTAATTTAGGTGAGTTTGGCATAGTTTGCTATGGTTACTAGCATTTTTTTGTAATTTAAAAGTGATTGGGTTTAGTTTGTTGTGGTAAGGGTAAGTTGGTGATGATTTGGAGTAGCCGAAGTAATTTAGGTGAGTCTGGCATAGTTTGTTATTATTTGTACACCTTTTCTTGTAATCTTAAGATGATATGGTTTAGTTTGTTGTGGTAAGGGATAGTTTGGAGTGATTTACGGTAGCCGAAGTAATTTAGGTGATTCTGGTACAGTTTGTTATGATTTTTAGCATTTTTTTGTAATTTTAAAATGCTTGGGCTTAGTTTGTTGCTGTAAAGTGTAGTTGGTGGTGATTTTTGATAGCCGAACTAATTTAGGTGAGTTTGGCATAGTTTGCTATGGTTAGTAGAATTTTTTTGTAATTTAAAAGTGATTGGGTTTAGTTTGTTGTGGTAAGGGTTAGTTGGTGATGATTTATGGTAGCCGAAGTAATTTAGGTGAGTTTGGCATAGTTTGCTATGGTTACTAGCATTTTTTTGTAATTTAAAAGTGATTGGGTTTAGTTTGTTGTGGTAAGGGTTAGTTGGTGATGATTTAGAGTATCCGAAGTAATTTAGGTGAGTCTAGCATAGTTTTTTATGATTTGTACACCTTTTTTTGTAATTTTAAGATGATATGGTTTGGTTTGTTGTGGTAAGGGATAGTTGGGGGTGATTTACGATAGCCGAAGTAATTTAGGTAATTCTGGTATAGTTTGTTATGATTTTTAGCATTTTTTTGTAATTTTAAGGTGATTGGGCTTAGTTTGTTGCTGTAAAGTGTAGTTGGGGGTGATTTTTGATAGCCGAAGTAATTTAGGTGAGTTTGGCATAGTTTGCTATGGTTAGTATCATTTTTTTGTAATTTTAGAAGTGATTGGGTTTAGTTTGTTGTGGTAAGGGTTAGTTGGTGAAGATTAATCGTAGCCGAAGTAATTTAGGTGAGTTTGGCATAGTTTGCTATGGTTACTAGCATTTTTTTGTAATTTAAAAGTGATTGGGTTTAGTTTGTTGTGGTAAGGGTTAGTTGGTGATGATTTAGAGTAGGCGAAGTAATTTAGGTGAGTCTGGCATAGTTTGTTATGATTTGTACACCTTTTTTGCAATTTTAAGATGATATGGTTTGGTTTGTTGTGGTAAGGGATAGTTGGGGGTGATTTACGGTAGCCGAAGTAATTTAGGTGATTCTGGTACAGTTTGTTATGATTTTTGCATTTTTTTGTAATTTTAAAGTGCTTGGGCTTAGTTTGTTGCTGTAAAGTGTAGTTGGGGGTGATTTTTGATAGCCGAAGTAATTTAGGTGAGTTTGGCATAGTTTGCTATGGTTAGTAGCATTTTTTTGTAATTTAAAAGTGATTGGGTTTAGTTTGTTGTGGTAAGGGTTACTTGGTGAAGATTTAGAGTAGGCGAAGTAATTTAGGTGAGTCTGGCATAGTTTGTTATGATTTGTACACCTTTTTTGTAATTTTAAGATGATATGGTTTGGTTTGTTGTGGTAAGGGATAGTTGGGCGTGATTTACGGTAGCCGAAGTAATTTAGGTGATTCTGGTACAGTTTGTTATGATTTTTGCATTTTTTTGTAATTTTAAAGTGCTTGGGCTTACTTTGTTGCTGTAAAGTGTAGTTGGGGGTGATATTTGATAGCCGAAGTAATTTAGGTGAGTTTGGCATAGTTTGCTATGGTTAGTAGCATTTTTTTGTAATTTAGAAGTGATTGGGTTTAGTTTGTTGTGGTAAGGTTTAGTTGGTGATGATTTATAGTAGCCGAAGTAATTTAGGTGAGTTTGGCATAGTTTGCTATGGTTACTAGCATTTTTTTGTAATTTAAAAGTGATTGGGTTTAGTTTGTTGTGGTAAGGGTTAGTTGGTGATGATTTATGGTAGCCGAAGTAATTTAGGTGAGTTTGGCATAGTTTGCTATGGTTAATAGCATTTTTTTGTAATTTAAAAGTGATTGGGTTTAGTTTGTTGTGGTAAGGGTTATTTGGTGATGATTTAGAGTAGCCGAAGTAATTTAGGTGAGTATGGCATAGTTTGTTATGATTTGTACACCTTTTCTTGTAATCTTAAGATGATATGGTTTGGTTTGTTGTGGTAAGGGATAGTTGGGGGTGATTTACGGTAGCCGAAGTAATTTAGGTGATTCTGGAACAGTTTGTTATGATTTTAGCATTTTTTTGTAATTTTAAAGTGCTTGGGCTTAGTTTGTTGCTGTAAAGTGTAGTTCGGGTTAATTTTTGATAGCCGAAGTAATTTAGGTGAGTTTGGCATAGTTTGCTATGGTTAGTAGCATTTTTTTGTAATTTAAAAGTGATGGGGTTTAGTTTGTTGTGGTAAGGGTTAGTTGGTGATGATTTATGGTAGCCGAAGTAATTTAGGTGAGTTTGGCATAGTTTGCTATGGTTACTAGCATTTTTTTGTAATTTAAAAGTGATTGGGTTTAGTTTGTTGTGGTAAGGGTAAGTTGGTGATGATTTAGAGTAGCCGAAGTAATTTAGGTGAGTCTGGCATAGTTTGTTATTATTTGTACACCTTTTTTTGTAATCTTAAGATGATATGGTTTAGTTTGTTGTGGTAAGGGATAGTTTGGGGTGATTTACGGTAGCCGAAGTAATTTAGGTGATTCTGGTACAGTTTGTTAAGATTTTTAACAATTTTTTGTAATTTTAAAATGCTTGGGCTTAGTTTGTTGCTGTAAAGTGTAGTTGGTGGTGATTTTTGATAGCCGAACTAATTTAGGTGAGTTTGGCATAGTTTGCCATGGTTAGTAGCATTTTTTTGTAATTTAAAAGTGATTGGGTTTAGTTTGTTGTGGTAAGGGTTAGTTGGTGATGATTTATGGTAGCCGAAGTAATTTAGGTGAGTTTGGCATAGTTTGCTATGGTTACTAGCATTTTTTGGTAATTTAAAAGTGATTGGGTCTAGTTTGTTGTGGTAAGGGTTAGTTGGTGATGATTTAGAGTAGCCGAAGTAATTTAGGTGAGTCTGGCTTAGTTTGTTATGATTTGTACTCCTTTTTTTGTAATTTTAAGATGATATGGTTTGGTTTGTTGTGGTAAGGGTTAGTTGGGGGTGATTTACGATAGCCGAAGTAATTTAGGTAATTCTGGTAAAGTTTGTTATGATTTTTAGCATTTTTTTGTAATTTTAAAGTGATTGGGCTTAGTTTGTTGCTGTAAAGTGTAGTTGGGGGTGATTTTTGATAGCCGAAGTAATTTAGGTGAGTTTGGCATAGTTTGCTATGGTTAGTATCATTTTTTTGTAATTTAAAAGTGATTGGGTTAAGTTTGTTGTGGTAAGGGTTAGTTGGTGATGATTTATGGTAGCCGAAGTAATTTAGGTGAGTTTGGCATAGTTTGCTATGGTTACTAGCATTTTTTTGTAATTTAAAAGTGATTGGGTTTAGTTTGTTGTGGTTAGGGTTAGTTGGTGATGATTTAGAGTAGCCGAAGTAATTTAGGTGAGTCTGGCATAGTTTGTTATGATTTGAACTCCTTTTTTTGTAATTTTAAGATGATATGGTTTGGTTAGTTGTGGTAAGGGATAGTTGGGGGTGATTTACGGTAGCCGAAGTAATTTAGGTGATTCTGGTATAGTTTGTTATGATTTTTAGCATTTTTTTGTAATTTTAAGGTGATTGGGCTTAGTTTGTTGCTGTAAAGTGTAGTTGGGGGTGATTTTTGATAGCCGAAGTAATTTAGGTGTGTTTGGCATAGTTTGCTATGGTTAGTAGCATTTTTTTGTAATTTAAAAGTGATTGGGTTTAGTTTGTTGTGGTAAGGGTTACTTGGTGAAGATTAATCGTAGCCGAAGTAATTTAGGTGAGTTTGGCATAGTTTGCTATGGTTACTAGCATTTTTTTGTAATTTAAAAGTGATTGGGTTTAGTTTGTTGTGGTAAGGGTTAGTTGGTGATGATCTAGAGTAGCCGAAGTAATTTAGGTGAGTCTGGCATAGATTGTTATGATTTGTACACCTTTTCTTGTAATCTTAAGATGATATGGTTTGGTTTGTTGTGGTAAGGGATAGTTGGGGGTGATTTACGGTAGCCGAAGTAATTTAGGTGATTCTGGTACAGTTTGTTATGATTTTAGCATTATTTTGTAATTTTAAAGTGCTTGGGCTTAGTTTGTTGCTGTAAAGTGTAGTTCGGGTTAATTATTGATAGCCGAAGTAATTTAGGTAAGTTTGGCATAGTTTGCTATGGTTAGTAGCATTTTTTTGTAATTTAAAAGTGATGGGGTTTAGTTTGTTGTGGTAAGGGTTAGTTGGTGATGATTTATGGTAGCCGAAGTAATTTAGGTGAGTTTGGCATAGTTTGCTATGGTTACTAGCATTTTTTTGTAATTTAAAAGTGATTGGGTTTAGTTTGTTGTGGTAAGGGTAAGTTGGTGATGATTTGGAGTAGCCGAAGTAATTTAGGTGAGTCTGGCATAGTTTGTTATTATTTGTACACCTTTTCTTGTAATCTTAAGATGATATGGTTTAGTTTGTTGTGGTAAGGGATAGTTTGGAGTGATTTACGGTAGCCGAAGTAATTTAGGTGATTCTGGTACAGTTTGTTATGATTTTTAGCATTTTTTTGTAATTTTAAAATGCTTGGGCTTAGTTTGTTGCTGTAAAGTGTAGTTGGTGGTGATTTTTGATAGCCGAACTAATTTAGGTGAGTTTGGCATAGTTTGCTATGGTTAGTAGAATTTTTTTGTAATTTAAAAGTGATTGGGTTTAGTTTGTTGTGGTAAGGGTTAGTTGGTGATGATTTATGGTAGCCGAAGTAATTTAGGTGAGTTTGGCATAGTTTGCTATGGTTACTAGCATTTTTTTGTAATTTAAAAGTGATTGGGTTTAGTTTGTTGTGGTAAGGGTTAGTTGGTGATGATTTAGAGTATCCGAAGTAATTTAGGTGAGTCTAGCATAGTTTTTTATGATTTGTACACCTTTTTTTGTAATTTTAAGATGATATGGTTTGGTTTGTTGTGGTAAGGGATAGTTGGGGGTGATTTACGATAGCCGAAGTAATTTAGGTAATTCTGGTATAGTTTGTTATGATTTTTAGCATTTTTTTGTAATTTTAAGGTGATTGGGCTTAGTTTGTTGCTGTAAAGTGTAGTTGGGGGTGATTTTTGATAGCCGAAGTAATTTAGGTGAGTTTGGCATAGTTTGCTATGGTTAGTATCATTTTTTTGTAATTTTAGAAGTGATTGGGTTTAGTTTGTTGTGGTAAGGGTTAGTTGGTGAAGATTAATCGTAGCCGAAGTAATTTAGGTGAGTTTGGCATAGTTTGCTATGGTTACTAGCATTTTTTTGTAATTTAAAAGTGATTGGGTTTAGTTTGTTGTGGTAAGGGTTAGTTGGTGATGATTTAGAGTAGGCGAAGTAATTTAGGTGAGTCTGGCATAGTTTGTTATGATTTGTACACCTTTTTTGCAATTTTAAGATGATATGGTTTGGTTTGTTGTGGTAAGGGATAGTTGGGGGTGATTTACGGTAGCCGAAGTAATTTAGGTGATTCTGGTACAGTTTGTTATGATTTTTGCATTTTTTTGTAATTTTAAAGTGCTTGGGCTTAGTTTGTTGCTGTAAAGTGTAGTTGGGGGTGATTTTTGATAGCCGAAGTAATTTAGGTGAGTTTGGCATAGTTTGCTATGGTTAGTAGCATTTTTTTGTAATTTAAAAGTGATTGGGTTTAGTTTGTTGTGGTAAGGGTTACTTGGTGAAGATTTAGAGTAGGCGAAGTAATTTAGGTGAGTCTGGCATAGTTTGTTATGATTTGTACACCTTTTTTGTAATTTTAAGATGATATGGTTTGGTTTGTTGTGGTAAGGGATAGTTGGGCGTGATTTACGGTAGCCGAAGTAATTTAGGTGATTCTGGTACAGTTTGTTATGATTTTTGCATTTTTTTGTAATTTTAAAGTGCTTGGGCTTACTTTGTTGCTGTAAAGTGTAGTTGGGGGTGATATTTGATAGCCGAAGTAATTTAGGTGAGTTTGGCATAGTTTGCTATGGTTAGTAGCATTTTTTTGTAATTTAGAAGTGATTGGGTTTAGTTTGTTGTGGTAAGGTTTAGTTGGTGATGATTTATAGTAGCCGAAGTAATTTAGGTGAGTTTGGCATAGTTTGCTATGGTTACTAGCATTTTTTTGTAATTTAAAAGTGATTGGGTTTAGTTTGTTGTGGTAAGGGTTAGTTGGTGATGATTTATGGTAGCCGAAGTAATTTAGGTGAGTTTGGCATAGTTTGCTATGGTTAATAGCATTTTTTTGTAATTTAAAAGTGATTGGGTTTAGTTTGTTGTGGTAAGGGTTATTTGGTGATGATTTAGAGTAGCCGAAGTAATTTAGGTGAGTATGGCATAGTTTGTTATGATTTGTACACCTTTTCTTGTAATCTTAAGATGATATGGTTTGGTTTGTTGTGGTAAGGGATAGTTGGGGGTGATTTACGGTAGCCGAAGTAATTTAGGTGATTCTGGAACAGTTTGTTATGATTTTAGCATTTTTTTGTAATTTTAAAGTGCTTGGGCTTAGTTTGTTGCTGTAAAGTGTAGTTCGGGTTAATTTTTGATAGCCGAAGTAATTTAGGTGAGTTTGGCATAGTTTGCTATGGTTAGTAGCATTTTTTTGTAATTTAAAAGTGATGGGGTTTAGTTTGTTGTGGTAAGGGTTAGTTGGTGATGATTTATGGTAGCCGAAGTAATTTAGGTGAGTTTGGCATAGTTTGCTATGGTTACTAGCATTTTTTTGTAATTTAAAAGTGATTGGGTTTAGTTTGTTGTGGTAAGGGTAAGTTGGTGATGATTTAGAGTAGCCGAAGTAATTTAGGTGAGTCTGGCATAGTTTGTTATTATTTGTACACCTTTTTTTGTAATCTTAAGATGATATGGTTTAGTTTGTTGTGGTAAGGGATAGTTTGGGGTGATTTACGGTAGCCGAAGTAATTTAGGTGATTCTGGTACAGTTTGTTAAGATTTTTAACAATTTTTTGTAATTTTAAAATGCTTGGGCTTAGTTTGTTGCTGTAAAGTGTAGTTGGTGGTGATTTTTGATAGCCGAACTAATTTAGGTGAGTTTGGCATAGTTTGCTATGGTTAGTAGCATTTTTTTGTAATTTAAAAGTGATTGGGTTTAGTTTGTTGTGGTAAGGGTTAGTTGGTGATGATTTATGGTAGCCGAAGTAATTTAGGTGAGTTTGGCATAGTTTGCTATGGTTACTAGCATTTTTTGGTAATTTAAAAGTGATTGGGTCTAGTTTGTTGTGGTAAGGGTTAGTTGGTGATGATTTAGAGTAGCCGAAGTAATTTAGGTGAGTCTGGCTTAGTTTGTTATGATTTGTACTCCTTTTTTTGTAATTTTAAGATGATATGGTTTGGTTTGTTGTGGTAAGGGTTAGTTGGGGGTGATTTACGATAGCCGAAGTAATTTAGGTAATTCTGGTAAAGTTTGTTATGATTTTTAGCATTTTTTTGTAATTTTAAAGTGATTGGGCTTAGTTTGTTGCTGTAAAGTGTAGTTGGGGGTGATTTTTGATAGCCGAAGTAATTTAGGTGAGTTTGGCATAGTTTGCTATGGTTAGTATCATTTTTTTGTAATTTAAAAGTGATTGGGTTAAGTTTGTTGTGGTAAGGGTTAGTTGGTGATGATTTATGGTAGCCGAAGTAATTTAGGTGAGTTTGGCATAGTTTGCTATGGTTACTAGCATTTTTTTGTAATTTAAAAGTGATTGGGTTTAGTTTGTTGTGGTTAGGGTTAGTTGGTGATGATTTAGAGTAGCCGAAGTAATTTAGGTGAGTCTGGCATAGTTTGTTATGATTTGTACTCCTTTTTTTGTAATTTTAAGATGATATGGTTTGGTTAGTTGTGGTAAGGGATAGTTGGGGGTGATTTACGGTAGCCGAAGTAATTTAGGTGATTCTGGTATAGTTTGTTATGATTTTTAGCATTTTTTTGTAATTTTAAGGTGATTGGGCTTAGTTTGTTGCTGTAAAGTGTAGTTGGGGGTGATTTTTGATAGCCGAAGTAATTTAGGTGTGTTTGGCATAGTTTGCTATGGTTAGTAGCATTTTTTTGTAATTTAAAAGTGATTGGGTTTAGTTTGTTGTGGTAAGGGTTACTTGGTGAAGATTAATCGTAGCCGAAGTAATTTAGGTGAGTTTGGCATAGTTTGCTATGGTTACTAGCATTTTTTTGTAATTTAAAAGTGATTGGGTTTAGTTTGTTGTGGTAAGGGTTAGTTGGTGATGATTTAGAGTAGGCGAAGTAATTTAGGTGAGTCTGGCATAGTTTGTTATGATTTGTACACCTTTTTTGCAATTTTAAGATGATATGGTTTGGTTTGTTGTGGTAAGGGATAGTTGGGGGTGATTTACGGTAGCCGAAGTAATTTAGGTGATCCTGGTACAGTTTGTTATGATTTTTGCATTTTTTTGTAATTTTAAAGTGCTTGGGCTTAGTTTGTTGCTGTAAAGTGTAGTTGGGGGTGATTTTTGATAGCCGAAGTAATTTAGGTGAGTTTGGCATAGTTTGCTATGGTTAGTATCATTTTTTTGTAATTTAAACGTGATTGGGTTTAGTTTGTTGTGGTAAGGGTTAGTTGGTGATGATTTATGGTAGCCGAAGTAATTTAGGTGAGTTTGGCATAGTTTGCTATGGTTACTAGCATTTTTTTGTAATTTAAAAGTGATTTGGTTTAGTTTGTTGTGGTAAGGGTTAGTTGGTGATGATTTAGAGTAGCCGAAGTAATTTAGGTGAGTCTGGCATAGTTTGTTATGATTTCTACTCCTTTTTTTGTAATTTTAAGATGATATGGTTTGGTTTGTTGTGGTAAGGGATAGTTGGGGGTGATTTACGGTACCTGAAGTAATTTAGGTGATTCTGGTATAGTTTGTTATGATTTTTAGCATTTTTTTGTAATTTTAAGGTGATAGTTTGTTGCTGTAAAGTGTAGTTGGGGGTGATTTTTGATAGCCGAAGTAATTTAGGTGAGTTTGGCATAGTTTGCTATGGTTAGTAGCATTTTTTTGTAATTTAAAAGTGATTGGGTTTAGTTTGTTGTGGTAAGGGTTACTTGGTGAAGATTAATCGTAGCCGAAGTCATTTAGGTGAGTTTGGCATAGTTTGCTATGGTTACTAGCATTTTTTTGTAATTTAAAAGTGATTGGGTTTAGTTTGTTGTGGTAAGGGTTAGTTGGTGATGATTTAGAGTAGGCGAAGTAATTTAGGTGAGTCTGGCATAGTTTGTTATGATTTGTACACCTTTTTTGTAATTTTAAGATGATATGGTTTGGTTTGTTGTGGTAAGGGATAGTTGGGGGTGATTTACGGTAGCCGAAGTAATTTAGGTGATTCTGGTACAGTTTGTTATGATTTTTGCATTTTTTTGTAATTTTAAAATGCTTGGGCTTAGTTTGTTGCTGTAAAGTGTAGTTGGGGGTGATATTTGATAGCCGAAGTAATTTAGGTGAGTTTGGCATAGTTTGCTATGGTTAGTAGCATTTTTTTGTAATTTAGAAGTGATTGGGTTTAGTTTGTTGTGGTAAGGTTTAGTTGGTGATGATTTATAGTAGCCGAAGTAATTTAGGTGAGTTTGGCATAGTTTGCTATGGTTACTAGCATTTTTTTGTAATTTAAAAGTGATTGGGTTTAGTTTGTTGTGGTAAGGGTTAGTTGGTGATGATTTATGGTAGCCGAAGTAATTTAGGTGAGTTTGGCATAGTTTGCTATGGTTACTAGCATTTTTTTGTAATTTAAAAGTGATTGGGTTTAGTTTGTTGTGGTAAGGGTTAGTTGGTGATGATCTAGAGTAGCCGAAGTAATTTAGGTGAGTCTGGCATCGATTGTTATGATTTGTACACCTTTTCTTGTAATCTTAAGATGATATGGTTTGGTTTGTTGTGGTAAGGGATAGTTGGGGGTGATTTACGGTAGCCGAAGTAATTTAGGTGATTCTGGTACAGTTTGTTATGATTTTAGCATTTTTTTGTAATTTTAAAGTGCTTGGGCTTAGTTTGTTGCTGTAAAGTGTAGTTCGGGTTAATTATTGATAGCCGAAGTAATTTAGGTAAGTTTGGCATAGTTTGCTATGGTTAGTAGCATTTTTTTGTAATTTAAAAGTGATGGGGTTTAGTTTGTTGTGGTAAGGGTTAGTTGGTGATGATTTATGGTAGCCGAAGTAATTTAGGTGAGTTTGGCATAGTTTGCTATGGTTACTAGCATTTTTTTGTAATTTAAAAGTGATTGGGTTTAGTTTGTTGTGGTAAGGGTAAGTTGGTGATGATTTGGAGTAGCCGAAGTAATTTAGGTGAGTCTGGCATAGTTTGTTATTATTTGTACACCTTTTCTTGTAATCTTAAGATGATATGGTTTAGTTTGTTGTGGTAAGGGATAGTTTGGGGTGATTTACGGTAGCCGAAGTAATTTAGGTGATTCTGGTACAGTTTGTTATGATTTTTAGCATTTTTTTGTAATTTTAATGTGATTGGGCTTAGTTTGTTGCTGTAAAGTGTAGTTGGTGGTGATTTTTGATAGCCGAACTAATTTAGGTGAGTTTGGCATAGTTTGCTATGGTTAGTAGAATTTTTTTGTAATTTAAAAGTGATTGGGTTTAGTTTGTTGTGGTAAGGGTTAGTTGGTGATGATTTATGGTAGCCGAAGTAATTTAGGTGAGTTTGGCATAGTTTGCTATGGTTACTAGCATTTTTTTGTAATTTAAAAGTGATTGGGTTTAGTTTGTTGTGGTAAGGGTTAGTTGGTGATGATTTAGAGTATCCGAAGTAATTTAGGTGAGTCTAGCATAGTTTTTTATGATTTGTACACCTTTTTTTGTAATTTTAAGATGATATGGTTTGGTTTGTTGTGGTAAGGGATAGTTGGGGGTGATTTACGATAGCCGAAGTAATTTAGGTAATTCTGGTATAGTTTGTTATGATTTTTAGCATTTTTTTGTAATTTTAAGGTGATTGGGCTTAGTTTGTTGCTGTAAAGTGTAGTTGGGGGTGATTTTTGATAGCCGAAGTAATTTAGGTGAGTTTGGCATAGTTTGCTATGGTTAGTATCATTTTTTTGTAATTTTAGAAGTGATTGGGTTTAGTTTGTTGTGGTAAGGGTTAGTTGGTGATGATTTATGGTAGCCGAAGTAATTTAGGTGAGTTTGGCATAGTTTGCTATGGTTACTAGCATTTTTTGGTAATTTAAAAGTGATTGGGTCTAGTTTGTTGTGGTAAGGGTTAGTTGGTGATGATTTAGAGTAGCCGAAGTAATTTAGGTGAGTCTGGCATAGTTTGTTATGATTTGTACTCCTTTTTTTGTAATTTTAAGATGATATGGTTTGGTTTGTTGTGGTAAGGGATAGTTGGGGGTGATTTACGATAGCCGAAGTAATTTAGGTAATTCTGGTAAAGTTTGTTATGATTTTTAGCATTTTTTTGTAATTTTAAAATGCTTGGGCTTAGTTTGTTGCTGTAAAGTGTAGTTGGTGGTGATTTTTGATAGCCGAACTAATTTAGGTGAGTTTGGCATAGTTTGCTATGGTTAGTAGAATTTTTTTGTAATTTAAAAGTGATTGGGTTTAGTTTGTTGTGGTAAGGGTTAGTTGGTGATGATTTATGGTAGCCGAAGTAATTTAGGTGAGTTTGGCATAGTTTGCTATGGTTACTAGCATTTTTTTGTAATTTAAAAGTGATTGGGTTTAGTTTGTTGTGGTAAGAGTTAGTTGGTGATGATTTAGAGTATCCGAAGTAATTTAGGTGAGTCTAGCATAGTTTTTTATGATTTGTACACCTTTTTTTTAATTTTAAGATGATATGGTTTGGTTTGTTGTGGTAAGGAATAGTTGGGGGTGATTTACGATAGCCGAAGTAATTTAGGTAATTCTGGTATAGTTTGTTATGATTTTTAGCATTTTTTTGTAATTTTAAGGTGATTGGGCTTAGTTTGTTGCTTTAAAGTGTAGTTGGGGGTGATTTTTGATAGCCGAAGTAATTTAGGTGAGTTTGGCATAGTTTGCTATGGTTAGTATCATTTTTTTGTAATTTTAGAATTGATTGGGTTTAGTTTGTTGTGGTAAGGGTTACTTGGTGAAGATTAATCGTAGCCGAAGTAATTTAGGTGAGTTTGGCATAGTTTGCTATGGTTACTAGCATTTTTTTGTAATTTAAAAGTGATTGGGTTTAGTTTGTTGTGGTAAGGGTTAGTTGGTGATGATTTAGAGTAGGCGAAGTAATTTAGGTGAGTCTGGCATAGTTTGTTATGATTTGTACACCTTTTTTGCAATTTTAAGATGATATGGTTTGGTTTGTTGTGGTAAGGGATAGTTGGGGGTGATTTACGGTAGCCGAAGTAATTTAGGTGATTCTGGTACAGTTTGTTATGATTTTTGCATTTTTTTGTAATTTTAAAGTGCTTGGGTTTAGTTTGTTGTGGTAAGGGTTACTTGGTGAAGATTAATCGTAGCCGAAGTCATTTAGGTGAGTTTGGCATAGTTTGCTATGGTTACTAGCATTTTTTTGTAATTTAAAAGTGATTGGGTTTAGTTTGTTGCGGTAAGGGTTAGTTGGTGATGATTTAGAGTAGGCGAAGTAATTTAGGTGAGTCTGGCATAGTTTGTTATGATTTGTACACCTTTTTTGTAATTTTAAGATGATATGGTTTGGTTTGTTGTGGTAAGGGATAGTTGGGGGTGATTTACGGTAGCCGAAGTAATTTAGGTGATTCTGGTACAGTTTGTTATGATTTTTGCATTTTTTTGTAATTTTAAAGTGCTTGGGCTTACTTTGTTGCTGTAAAGTGTAGTTGGGGGTGATATTTGATAGCCGAAGTAATTTAGGTGAGTTTGGCATAGTTTGCTATGGTTAGTAGCATTTTTTTGTAATTTAGAAGTGATTGGGTTTAGTTTGTTGTGGTAAGGTTTAGTTGGTGATGATTTATAGTAGCCGAAGTAATTTAGGTGAGTTTGGCATAGTTTGCTATGGTTACTAGCATTTTTTTGTAATTTAAAAGTGATTGGGTTTAGTTTGTTGTGGTAAGGGTTAGTTGGTGATGATTTATGGTAGCCGAAGTAATTTAGGTGAGTTTGGCATAGTTTGCTATGGTTAATAGCATTTTTTTGTAATTTAAAAGTGATTGGGTTTAGTTTGTTGTGGTAAGGGTTATTTGGTGATGATTTAGAGTAGCCGAAGTAATTTAGGTGAGTATGGCATAGTTTGTTATGATTTGTACACCTTTTCTTGTAATCTTAAGATGATATGGTTTGGTTTGTTGTGGTAAGGGATAGTTGGGGGTGATTTACGGTAGCCGAAGTAATTTAGGTGATTCTGGAACAGTTTGTTATGATTTTAGCATTTTTTTGTAATTTTAAAGTGCTTGGGCTTAGTTTGTTGCTGTAAAGTGTAGTTCGGGTTAATTTTTGATAGCCGAAGTAATTTAGGTGAGTTTGGCATAGTTTGCTATGGTTAGTAGCATTTTTTTGTAATTTAAAAGTGATGGGGTTTAGTTTGTTGTGGTAAGGGTTAGTTGGTGATGATTTATGGTAGCCGAAGTAATTTAGGTGAGTTTGGCATAGTTTGCTATGGTTACTAGCATTTTTTTGTAATTTAAAAGTGATTGGGTTTAGTTTGTTGTGGTAAGGGTAAGTTGGTGATGATTTAGAGTAGCCGAAGTAATTTAGGTGAGTCTGGCATAGTTTGTTATTATTTGTACACCTTTTCTTGTAATCTTAAGATGATATGGTTTAGTTTGTTGTGGTAAGGGATAGTTTGGGGTGATTTACGGTAGCCGAAGTAATTTAGGTGATTCTGGTACAGTTTGTTAAGATTTTTAGCAATTTTTTGTAATTTTAAAATGCTTGGGCTTAGTTTGTTGCTGTAAAGTGTAGTTGGTGGTGATTTTTGATAGCCGAACTAATTTAGGTGAGTTTGGCATAGTTTGCTATGGTTAGTAGCATTTTTTTGTAATTTAAAAGTGATTGGGTTTAGTTTGTTGTGGTAAGGGTTAGTTGGTGATGATTTATGGTAGCCGAAGTAATTTAGGTGAGTTTGGCATAGTTTGCTATGGTTACTAGCATTTTTTGGTAATTTAAAAGTGATTGGGTCTAGTTTGTTGTGGTAAGGGTTAGTTGGTGATGATTTAGAGTAGCCGAAGTAATTTAGGTGAGTCTGGCATAGTTTGTTATGATTTGTACTCCTTTTTTTGTAATTTTAAGATGATATGGTTTGGTTTGTTGTGGTAAGGGTTAGTTGGGGGTGATTTACGATAGCCGAAGTAATTTAGGTAATTCTGGTAAAGTTTGTTATGATTTTTAGCATTTTTTTGTAATTTTAAAGTGATTGGGCTTAGTTTGTTGCTTTAAAGTGTAGTTGGGGGTGATTTTTGATAGCCGAAGTAATTTAGGTGAGTTTGGCATAGTTTGCTATGGTTAGTATCATTTTTTTGTAATTTAAAAGTGATTGGGTTAAGTTTGTTGTGGTAAGGGTTAGTTGGTGATGATTTATGGTAGCCGAAGTAATTTAGGTGAGTTTGGCATAGTTTGCTATGGTTACTAGCATTTTTTTGTAATTTAAAAGTGATGGGGTTTAGTTTGTTGTGGTTAGGGTTAGTTGGTGATGATTTAGAGTAGCCGAAGTAATTTAGGTGAGTCTGGCATAATTTGTTATGATTTGTACTCCTTTTTTTGTAATTTTAAGATGATATGGTTTGGTTAGTTGTGGTAAGGGATAGTTGGGGCTGATTTACGGTAGCCGAAGTAATTTAGGTGATTCTGGTATAGTTTGTTATGATTTTTAGCATTTTTTTGTAATTTTAAGGTGATTGGGCTTAGTTTGTTGCTGTAAAGTGTAGTTGGGGGTGATTTTTGATAGCCGAAGTAATTTAGGTGTGTTTGGCATAGTTTGCTATGGTTAGTAGCATTTTTTTGTAATTTAAAAGTGATTGGGTTTAGTTTGTTGTGGTAAGGGTTACTTGGTGAAGATTAATCGTAGCCGAAGTAATTTAGGTGAGTTTGGCATAGTTTGCTATGGTTACTAGCATTTTTTTGTAATTTAAAAGTGATTGGGTTTAGTTTGTTGTGGTAAGGGTTAGTTGGTGATGATTTAGAGTAGGCGAAGTAATTTAGGTGAGTCTGGCATAGTTTGTTATGATTTGTACACCTTTTTTGCAATTTTAAGATGATATGGTTTGGTTTGTTGTGGTAAGGGATAGTTGGGGGTGATTTACGGTAGCCGAAGTAATTTAGGTGATTCTGGTACAGTTTGTTATGATTTTTGCATTTTTTTGTAATTTTAAAGTGCTTGGGCTTAGTTTGTTGCTGTAAAGTGTAGTTGGGGGTGATTTTTGATAGCCGAAGTAATTTAGGTGAGTTTGGCATAGTTTGCTATGGTTACTAGCATTTTTTTGTAATTTAAAACTGATTGGGTTTAGTTTGTTGTGGTAAGGGTTACTTGGTGAAGATTAATCGTAGCCGAAGTCATTTAGGTGAGTTTGGCATAGTTTGCTATGGTTACTAGCATTTTTTTGTAATTTAAAAGTGATTGGGTTTAGTTTGTTGTGGTAAGGGTAAGTTGGTGATGATTTAGAGTAGCCGAAGTAATTTAGGTGAGTCTGGCATAGTTTGTTATTATTTGTACACCTTTTCTTGTAATCTTAAGATGATATGGTTTAGTTTGTTGTGGTAAGGGATAGTTTGGGGTGATTTACGGTAGCCGAAGTAATTTAGGTGATTCTGGTACAGTTTGTTAAGATTTTTAGCATTTTTTTGTAATTTTAAAATGCTTGGGCTTAGTTTGTTGCTGTAAAGTGTAGTTGGTGGTGATTTTTGATAGCCGAACTAATTTAGGTGAGTTTGGCATAGTTTGCTATGGTTAGTAGCATTTTTTTGTAATTTAAAAGTGATTGGGTTTAGTTTGTTGTGGTAAGGGTTAGTTGGTGATGATTTATGGTGGCCGAAGTAATTTAGGTGAGTTTGGAATAGTTTGCTATGGTTACTAGCATTTTTTTGTAATTTAAAAGTGATTGGGTTTAGTTTGTTGTGGTAAGGGTTAGTTGGTGATGATTTAGAGTAGCCGAAGTAATTTAGGTGAGTCTAGCATAGTTTTTTATGATTTGTACACCTTTTTTTGTAATTTTAAGATGATATGGTTTGGTTTGTTGTGGTAAGGGATAGTTGGGGGTGATTTACGATAGCCGAAGTAATTTAGGTAATTCTGGTATAGTTTGTTATGATTTTTAGCATTTTTTTGTAATTTAAAGGTGATTGGGCTTAGTTTGTTGCTGTAAAGTGCAGTTGGGGGTGATTTTTGATAGCCGAAGTAATTTAGGTGAGTTTGGCATAGTTTGCTATGGTTAGTATCATTTTTTTGTAATTTAAAAGTGATTGGGTTTAGTTTGTTGTGGTAAGGGTTAGTTGGTGATGATTTATGGTAGCCGAAGTAATTTAGGTGAGTTTGGCATAGTTTGCTATGGTTACTAGCATTTTTTGGTAATTTAAAAGTGATTGGGTTTAGTTTGTTGTGGTAAGGGTTAGTTGGTGATGATTTAGAGTAGCCGAAGTAATTTAGGTGAGTCTGGCATAGTTTGTTATGATTTGTACTCCTTTTTTTGTAATTTTAAGATGATATGGTTTGGTTTGTTGTGGTAAGGGATAGTTGGGGGTGATTTACGGTAGCCGAAGTAATTTAGGTGATTCTGGTATAGTTTGTTATGATTTTTAGCATTTTTTTGTAATTTTAAGGTGATTGGGCTTTGTTTGTTGCTGTAAAGTGTAGTTGGGGGTGATTTTTGATAGCCGAAGTAATTTAGGTGAGTTTGGCATAGTTTGCTATGGTTAGTAGCATTTTCTTGTAATTTAAAATTGATTGGGTTTAGTTTGTTGTGGTAAGGGTTACTTGGTGAAGATTAATCGTAGCCGAAGTAATTTAGGTGAGTTGGGCATAGTTTGCTATGGTTAGTAGCATTTTTATGTAATTTAAAAGTGATTGGGTTTAGTTTGTTGTGGTAAGGTTTAGTTGGTGATGATTTATAGTAGCCGAAGTAATTTAGGTGAGTTTGGCATAGTTTGCTATGGTTACTAGCATTTTTTTGTAATTTAAAAGTGATTGGGTTTAGTTTGTTGTGGTAAGGGTTAGTTGGTGATGATTTATGGTAGCCGAAGTAATTTAGGTGAGTTTGGCATAGTTTGCTATGGTTACGAGCATTTTTTTGTAATTTAAAAGTGATTGGGTTTAGTTTGTTGTGGTAAGGGTTAGTTGGTGATGATTTAGAGTAGCCGAAGTAATTTAGGTGAGTCTGGCATAGTTTGTTATGATTTGTACACCTTTTCTTGTAATCTTAAGATGATATGGTTTTGTTTGTTGTGGTAAGGGATAGTTGGGGGTGATTTACGGTAGCCGAAGTAATTTAGGTAATTCTGGTAAAGTTTGTTATGATTTTTAGCATTTTTTTGTAATTTTAAATTGCTTGGGCTTAGTTTGTTGCTGTAAAGTGTAGTTGGTGGTGATTTTTGATAGCCGAACTAATTTAGGTGAGTTTGGCATAGTTTGCTATGGTTAGTAGCATTTTTTTGTAATTTAAAAGTGATTGGGTTTAGTTTGTTGTGGTAAGGGTTAGTTGGTGATGATTTATGGTAGCCGAAGTAATTTAGGTGAGTTTGGCATAGTTTGCTATGGTTACTAGCATTTTTTTGTAATTTAAAAGTGATTGAGTTTAGGTTGTTGTGGTAAGGGTTAGTTGGTGATTATTTAGAGTAGCCGAAGTAATTTAGATGAGTCTGGCATAGTTTGTAATGATTTGTACACCTTTTTTGTAATTTTAAGATGATATGGTTTGGTTTGATGTGGTAAGGGATAGTTGGGGGTGATTTACGGTAGCCGAAGTACTTTATGTGATTCTGGTACAGTTTGTTAAGATTTTTAGCATTTTTTTGTAATTTTAAAGTGCTTGGGCTTAGTTTGTTGCTGTAAAGTGTAGTTTGGAGTGATTTTTGATAGCCGAAGTAATTTAGGTGAGTTTGGCATAGTTTGCTATGGTTAGTATCATTTTTTTGTAATTTTAGAAGTGATTGGGTTTAGTTTGTTGTGGTAAGGGTTAGTTGGTGATGATTTATGGTAGCCGAAGTAATTTAGGTGAGTTTGGCATAGTTTGCTATGGTTACTAGCATTTTTTGGTAATTTAAAAGTGATTGGGTCTAGTTTGTTGTGGTAAGGGTTAGTTGGTGATGATTTAGAGTAGCCGAAGTAATTTAGGTGAGTCTGGCATAGTTTGTTATGATTTGTACTCCTTTTTTTGTAATTTTAAGATGATATGGTTTGGTTTGTTGTGGTAAGGGATAGTTGGGAGTGATTTACGATAGCCGAAGTAATTTAGGTAATTCTGGTAAAGTTTGTTATGATTTTTAGCATTTTTTTGTAATTTTAAAGTGCTTGGGCTTACTTTGTTGCTGTAAAGTGTAGTTGGGGGTGATATTTGATAGCCGAAGTAATTTAGGTGAGTTTGGCATAGTTTGCTATGGTTAGTAGCATTTTTTTGTAATTTAGAAGTGATTGGGTTTAGTTTGTTGTGGTAAGGTTTAGTTGGTGATGATTTATAGTAGCCGAAGTAATTTAGGTGAGTTTGGCATAGTTTGCTATGGTTACTAGCATTTTTTTGTAATTTAAAAGTGATTGGGTTTAGTTTGTTGTGGTAAGGGTTAGTTGGTGATGATTTATGGTAGCCGAAGTAATTTAGGTGAGTTTGGCATAGTTTGCTATGGTTAATAGCATTTTTTTGTAATTTAAAAGTGATTGGGTTTAGTTTGTTGTGGTAAGGGTTATTTGGTGATGATTTAGAGTAGCCGAAGTAATTTAGGTGAGTATGGCATAGTTTGTTATGATTTGTACACCTTTTCTTGTAATCTTAAGATGATATGGTTTGGTTTGTTGTGGTAAGGGATAGTTGGGGGTGATTTACGGTAGCCGAAGTAATTTAGGTGATTCTGGAACAGTTTGTTATGATTTTAGCATTTTTTTGTAATTTTAAAGTGCTTGGGCTTAGTTTGTTGCTGTAAAGTGTAGTTCGGGTTAATTTTTGATAGCCGAAGTAATTTAGGTGAGTTTGGCATAGTTTGCTATGGTTAGTAGCATTTTTTTGTAATTTAAAAGTGATGGGGTTTAGTTTGTTGTGGTAAGGGTTAGTTGGTGATGATTTATGGTAGCCGAAGTAATTTAGGTGAGTTTGGCATAGTTTGCTATGGTTACTAGCATTTTTTTGTAATTTAAAAGTGATTGGGTTTAGTTTGTTGTGGTAAGGGTAAGTTGGTGATGATTTAGAGTAGCCGAAGTAATTTAGGTGAGTCTGGCATAGTTTGTTATTATTTGTACACCTTTTCTTGTAATCTTAAGATGATATGGTTTAGTTTGTTGTGGTAAGGGATAGTTTGGGGTGATTTACGGTAGCCGAAGTAATTTAGGTGATTCTGGTACAGTTTGTTAAGATTTTTAGCAATTTTTTGTAATTTTAAAATGCTTGGGCTTAGTTTGTTGCTGTAAAGTGTAGTTGGTGGTGATTTTTGATAGCCGAACTAATTTAGGTGAGTTTGGCATAGTTTGCTATGGTTAGTAGCATTTTTTTGTAATTTAAAAGTGATTGGGTTTAGTTTGTTGTGGTAAGGGTTCGTTGGTGATGATTTATGGTAGCCGAAGTAATTTAGGTGAGTTTGGCATAGTTTGCTATGGTTACTAGCATTTTTTGGTAATTTAAAAGTGATTGGGTCTAGTTTGTTGTGGTAAGGGCTAGTTGGTGATGATTTAGAGTAGCCGAAGTAATTTAGGTGAGTCTGGCATAGTTTGTTATGATTTGTACTCCTTTTTTTGTAATTTTAAGATGATATGGTTTGGTTTGTTGTGGTAAGGGTTAGTTGGGGGTGATTTACGATAGCCGAAGTAATTTAGGTAATTCTGGTAAAGTTTGTTATGATTTTTAGCATTTTTTTGTAATTTTAAAGTGATTGGGCTTAGTTTGTTGCTGTAAAGTGTAGTTCGGGGTGATTTTTGATAGCCGAAGTAATTTAGGTGAGTTTGGCATAGTTTGCTATGGTTAGTATCATTTTTTTGTAATTTAAAAGTGATTGGGTTAAGTTTGTTGTGGTAAGGGTTAGTTGGTGATGATTTATGGTAGCCGAAGTAATTTAGGTGAGTTTGGCATAGTTTGCTATGGTTACTAGCATTTTTTTGTAATTTAAAAGTGATTGGGTTTAGTTTGTTGTGGTTAGGGTTAGTTGGTGATGATTTAGAGTAGCCGAAGTAATTTAGGTGAGTCTGGAATAGTTTGTTATGATTTGTACTCCTTTTTTTGTAATTTTAAGATGATATGGTTTGGTTAGTTGTGGTAAGGGATAGTTGGGGGTGATTTACGGTAGCCGAAGTAATTTAGGTGATTCTGGTATAGTTTGTTATGATTTTTAGCATTTTTTTGTAATTTTAAGGTGATTGGGCTTAGTTTGTTGCTGTAAAGTGTAGTTGGGGGTGATTTTTGATAGCCGAAGTAATTTAGGTGTGTTTGGCATAGTTTGCTATGGTTAGTAGCATTTTTTTGTAATTTAAAAGTGATTGGGTTTAGTTTGTTGTGGTAAGGGTTACTTGGTGAAGATTAATCGTAGCCGAAGTAATTTAGGTGAGTTTGGCATAGTTTGCTATGGTTACTAGCATTTTTTTGTAATTTAAAAGTGATTGGGTTTAGTTTGTTGTGGTAAGGGTTAGTTGGTGATGATTTAGAGTAGGCGAAGTAATTTAGGTGAGTCTGGCATAGTTTGTTATGATTTGTACACCTTTTTTGCAATTTTAAGATGATATGGTTTGGTTTGTTGTGGTAAGGGATAGTTGGGGGTGATTTACGGTAGCCGAAGTAATTTAGGTGATTCTGGTACAGTTTGTTATGATTTTTGCATTTTTTTGTAATTTTAAAGTGCTTGGGCTTAGTTTGTTGCTGTAAAGTGTAGTTGGGGGTGATTTTTGATAGCCGAAGTAATTTAGGTGAGTTTGGCATAGTTTGTTATGGTTACTAGCATTTTTTTGTAATTTAAAAGTGATTGGGTTTAGTTTGTTGTGGTAAGGGTTACTTGGTGAAGATTAATCGTAGCCGAAGTCATTTAGGTGAGTTTGGCATAGTTTGCTATGGTTACTAGCATTTTTTTGTAATTTAAAAGTGATTGGGTTTAGTTTGTTGTGGTAAGGGTAAGTTGGTGATGATTTAGAGTAGCCGAAGTAATTTAGGTGAGTCTGGCATAGTTTGTTATTATTTGTACACCTTTTCTTGTAATCTTAAGATGATATGGTTTAGTTTGTTGTGGTAAGGGATAGTTTGGGGTGATTTACGGTAGCCGAAGTAATTTAGGTGATTCTGGTACAGTTTGTTAAGATTTTTAGCATTTTTTTGTAATTTTAAAATGCTTGGGCTTAGTTTGTTGCTGTAAAGTGTAGTTGGTGGTGATTTTTGATAGCCGAACTAATTTAGGTGAGTTTGGCATAGTTTGCTATGGTTAGTAGCATTTTTTTGTAATTTAAAAGTGATTGGGTTTAGTTTGTTGTGGTAAGGGTTAGTTGGTGATGATTTATGGTGGCCGAAGTAATTTAGGTGAGTTTGGAATAGTTTGCTATGGTTACTAGCATTTTTTTGTAATTTAAAAGTGATTGGGTTTAGTTTGTTGTGGTAAGGGTTAGTTGGTGATGATTTAGAGTAGCCGAAGTAATTTAGGTGAGTCTAGCATAGTTTTTTATGATTTGTACACCTTTTTTTGTAATTTTAAGATGATATGGTTTGGTTTGTTGTGGTAAGGGATAGTTGGGGGTGATTTACGATAGCCGAAGTAATTTAGGTAATTCTGGTATAGTTTGTTATGATTTTTAGCATTTTTTTGTAATTTAAAGGTGATTGGGCTTAGTTTGTTGCTGTAAAGTGCAGTTGGGGGTGATTTTTGATAGCCGAAGTAATTTAGGTGAGTTTGGCATAGTTTGCTATGGTTAGTATCATTTTTTTGTAATTTAAAAGTGATTGGGTTTAGTTTGTTGTGGTAAGGGTTAGTTGGTGATGATTTATGGTAGCCGAAGTAATTTAGGTGAGTTTGGCATAGTTTCCTATGGTTACTAGCATTTTTTGGTAATTTAAAAGTGATTGGGTTTAGTTTGTTGTGGTAAGGGTTAGTTGGTGATGATTTAGAGTAGCCGAAGTAATTTAGGTGAGTCTGGCATAGTTTGTTATGATTTGTACTCCTTTTTTTGTAATTTTAAGATGATATGGTTTGGTTTGTTGTGGTAAGGGATAGTTGGGGGTGATTTACGGTAGCCGAAGTAATTTAGGTGATTCTGGTATAGTTTGTTATGATTTTTAGCATTTTTTTGTAATTTTAAGGTGATTGGGCTTTGTTTGTTGCTGTAAAGTGTAGTTGGGGGTGATTTCTGATAGCCGAAGTAATTTAGGTGAGTTTGGCATAGTTTGCTATGGTTAGTAGCATTTTTTTGTAATTTAAAATTGATTGGGTTTAGTTTGTTGTGGTAAGGGTTACTTGGTGAAGATTAATCGTAGCCGAAGTAATTTAGGTGAGTTGGGCATAGTTTGCTATGGTTAGTAGCATTTTTATGTAATTTAAAAGTGATTGGGTTTAGTTTGTTGTGGTAAGGTTTAGTTGGTGATGATTTATAGTAGCCGAAGTAATTTAGGTGAGTTTGGCATAGTTTGCTATGGTTACTGGCATTTTTTTGTAATTTAAAAGTGATTGGGTTTAGTTTGTTGTGGTAAGGGTTAGTTGGTGATGATTTATGGTAGCCGAAGTAATTTAGGTGAGTTTGGCATAGTTTGCTATGGTTACGAGCATTTTTTTGTAATTTAAAAGTGATTGGGTTTAGTTTGTTGAGGTAAGGGTTTGTTGGTGATGATTTAGAGTAGCCGAAGTAATTTAGGTGAGTCTGGCATAGTTTGTTATGATTTGTACACCTTTTCTTGTAATCTTAAGATGATATGGTTTTGTTTGTTGTGGTAAGGGATAGTTGGGGGTGATTTACGGTAGCCGAAGTAATTTAGGTGATTCTGGTACAGTTTGTTATGATTTTTAGCATTTTTTTGTAATTTTAAATTGCTTGGGCTTAGTTTGTTGCTGTAAAGTGTAGTTGGTGGTGATTTTTGATAGCCGAATTAATTTAGGTGAGTTTGGCATAGTTTGCTATGGTTAGTAGCATTTTTTTGTAATTTAAAAGTGATTGGGTTTAGTTTGTTGTGGTAAGGGTTAGTTGGTGATGATTTATGGTAGCCGAAGTAATTTAGGTGAGTTTGGCATAGTTTGCTATGGTTACTAGCATTTTTTTGTAATTTAAAAGTGATTGAGTTTAGTTTGTTGTGGTAAGGGTTAGTTGGTGATGATTTAGAGTAGCCGAAGTAATTTAGATGAGTCTGGCATAGTTTGTAATGATTTGTACACCTTTTTTGTAATTTTAAGATGATATGGTTTGGTTTGATGTGGTAAGGGATAGTTGGGGGTGATTTACGGTAGCCGAAGTACTTTATGTGATTCTGGTACAGTTTGTTAAGATTTTTAGCATTTTTTTGTAATTTTAAAGTGCTTGGGCTTAGTTTGTTGCTGTAAAGTGTAGTTTGGAGTGATTTTTGATAGCCGAAGTAATTTAGGTGAGTTTGGCATAGTTTGCTATGGTTAGTAGCATTTTTTTGTAATTTAAAAGTGATTGGGTTTAGTTTGTTGTGGTAAGGGTTAGTTGGTGATGATTTATAGTAGCTGAAGTAATTTAGGTGAGTTTGGCATAGTTTGCTATGGTTACTAGCATTTTTTTGTAATTTAAAAGTGATTGGGTTTAGTTTGTTGTGGTAAGGGTTAGTTGGTGATGATTTATGGTAGCCGAAGTTATTTAGGTGAGTTTGGCATAGTTTGCTATGGTTACTAGCATTTTTTTGTAATTTAAAAGTGATTGGGTTTAGTTTGTTGTGGTAAGGGTTAGTTGGTGATGATTTAGAGTAGCCGAAGTAATTTAGGTGAGTCTGGCATAGTTTGTTATGATTTGTACTCTTTTTTTTGTAATTTTAAGATGATATGGTTTGGTTTGTTGTGGTAAGGGACAGTTGGGTGTGATTTACGGTAGCCGAAGTAATTTAGGTGATTCTGGTATAGTTTGTTATGATTTTTAGCATTTTTTTGTAATTTTAAAGTGATTGGGCTTAGTTTGTTGCTGTAAAGTGTAGTTGGGGGTGATTTTTGATAGCCGAAGTAATTTAGGTGAGTTTGGCATAGTTTGCTATGGTTAGTAGCATTTTTTTTAATTTAAAAGTGATTGGGTTTAGTTTGTTGTGGTAAGGGTAAGTTGGTGATGATTTAGAGTAGCCGAAGTAATTTAGGTGAGTCTGGCATAGTTTGTTATGATTTGTACACCTTTTCTTGTAATCTTAAGATGATATGGTTTGGTTTGTTGTGGTAAAGGATAGTTGGGTGTGATTTACGGTAGCCGAAGTAATTTAGGTGATTCTGGTACAGTTTATTATGATTTTTAGCATTTTTTTGTAATTTTAAAATACTTGGGCTTAGTTTGTTGCTGTAAAGTTTAGTTGGGGGTGATTTTTGATAGCCAAACTAATTTAGGTGAGTTTGGCATAGTTTGCTATGGTTAGTAGCATTTTTTTGTAATTTAAAATTGATTGGGTTTAGTTTGTTGTGGTAAGGGTTAGTTGGTGATGATTTATGGTAGCCGAAGTAATTTAGGTGAGTTTGGCATAGTTTGTTATGATTTGTACACCTTTTTTTGTAATTTTAAAATGATATGGTTTGGTTTGTTGTGGTACGGAATAGTTGGGGGTGATTTACGGTAGCCGAAGTAATTTAGGTGATTCTGGTATAGTTTGTTATGATTTTTAGCATTTTTTTGTAATTTTAAAGTAATTGGGCTTAGTTTGTTATGGTAAAGTGTAGTTGGGGGTGATTTTTGATAGCCGAAGTAATTTAGGTGAGTTTGGCATAGTTTGCTATGATTAGTACATTTTTTTGTAATTTAAAAGTGATTGGGTTTAGTTTGTTGTGGTAAGAGTTAGTTGGTGATGATTTAAAGTAGCCGAAGTAATTTAGGTGAGTCTGGCATAGTTTGTTATGATTTGTACACCTTTTTTTGTAATTTTAAGATGATATGGTTTGGTTTGTTGTGGTAAGAAATAGTTGGGGGTGATTTACGGTAGCCGAAGTAATTTAGGTGATTCTGGAATAGTTTGTTATGATTTGCACACTTTTTGTTGTAATTTTAAGATGATATGGTTTGGTTTGTTGTGGTAAGGGATAGTTGGGGGTGATTTATGGTAGCCGAAGTAATTTAGGTGATTCTGGTATAGTTTGTTATGATTTTTAGCATTTTTTTGTAATTTTAAAGTGATTGGAGTTAGTTTGTTGCTGTAAAGTGTAGTTGGGGGTGATTTTTGAGAGCCGAAGTAATTTAGGTGAGTTTGGCATAGTTTGCTATGGTTAGTAGCATTTTTTTGTAATTTAAAAGTGATAGGGTTTAGTTTGTTGTGGTAAGGGTTAGTTGGTGATGATTTAGAGTAGCCGAAGTAATTTAGGTGAGTCTGGCATAGTTTGTTATGATTTGTACACCTTTTTTTGTAATTTTAAGATGATATGGTTTGGTTTGTTGTGGTAAGAAATAGTTGGGGGTGATTTACAGTAGCCAAAGTAATTTAGGTGGTTCTGGTATAGTTTGTTATGATTTGCACACCTTTTGTTGTAATTTTAAGATGATATGGTTTGGTTTGTTGTGGTAAGGGATAGTTGGGGGTGATTTACGCTAGCCGAAGTAATTTAGGTGATTCTGGTATAGTTTGTTATGATTTTTAGCATTTTTTTGTAATTTTAAAGTGATTGGGCTTAGTTTGTTGCTGTAAAGTGTTGTTGGGGGTGATTCTTGATAGCCGAAGTAATTTAGGTGAGTTTGGCATAGTTTGCTATGGTTACTTGCATTTTTTTTTTATTTAAAAGTGATTGGGTTTAGTTTGTTGTGGTAAGGGTTATTTGGTAATGATTTATAGTAGCCGAAGTAATTTAGGTGAGTCTAGCATAGTTATTTATGATTTGTACACCTTTTTTTGTAATTTTAAGATGATATGGTTTGGTTTGTTGTGGTAAGGGATAGTTGGGGGTGATTTACGGTAGCCGAAGTAATTTAGGTAATTCTGGTATAGTTTGTTATAATTTTTAGCATTTTTTTGTAATTTTAAAGTGATTGGGCTTAGTTTGTTGCTGTAAAGTGTAGTTGGGGGTTATTTTAGATAGCCAAAGTAATTTAGGTGAGTTTGGCATAGTTTACTATGGTTAGTAGCATTTTTTTTTATTTAAAAGTGATTGGGTTTAGTTTGTTATGGTAAGGGTTAGTTGGTGATGATTTATGGTAGCCGAAGTAATTTAGGTGAGTTTGGCATAGTTTGCTATGGTTAGTAGTATTTTTTTGTAATTTAAAAGTGATTGGGTTTAGTTTGTTGTGGTAAGGGTTAGTTGGTGATGATTTAGTGTAGCCGAAGTAATTTAGGTGAGTCTGGCATAGTTTGTTATTATTTGTAAAACTTTTTTTGTAATTTTAAGATGATATGGTTTGGTTTGTTGTGGTAAGGGATAGTTGGGGGTGATTTACGCTAGCCGAAGTAATTTAGGTAATTCTGGTATAGTTTGTTATAATTTTTAGCATTTTTTTGTAATTTTAAAGTGATTGGGCTTAGTTTGTTGCTGTAAAGTGTAGTTGGGGGTTATTTTAGATAGCCAAAGTAATTTAGGTGAGTTTGGCATAGTTTGCTATGGTTACTAGCATTTTTTTGTAATTTAAAAGTGATTGGGTTTAGTTTGTTGTGGTAAGGGTTAGTTGGTGATGATTTAGAGTAGCCGAAGTAATTTAGGTGAGTCTGGCATAGTTTGTTATGATTTGTACCCTTTTTTTTGTAATTTTAAGATGATATGGTTTGGTTTGTTGTGGTAAGGGACAGTTGGGTGTGATTTACGGTAGCCGAAGTAATTTAGGTGATTCTGGTATAGTTTGTTATGATTTTTAGCATTTTTTTGTAATTTTAAAGTGATTGGGCTTAGTTTGTTGCTGTAAAGTGTAGTTGGGGGTGATTTTTGATAGCCGAAGTAATTTAGGTGAGTTTGGCATAGTTTGCTATGGTTAGTAGCATTTTTTTTAATTTAAAAGTGATTGGGTTTAGTTTGCTGTGGTAAGGGTTACTTGGTGAAGATTAATCGTAGCCGAAGTAATTTAGGTGAGTTTGGCATAGTTTGCTATGGTTACTAGCATTTTTTTTAATTTAAAAGTGATTGGGTTTAGTTTGTTGTGGTAAGGGTAAGTTGGTGATGATTTAGAGTCGCCGAAGTAATTTAGGTGAGTCTGGCATAGTTTGTTATGATTTGTACACCTTTTCTTGTAATCTTAAGATGATATGGTTTGGTTTGTTGTGGTAAAGGATAGTTGGGTGTGATTTACGGTAGCCGAAGTAATTTAGGTGATTCTGGTACAGTTTGTTAGGATTTTTAGCATTTTTTTGTAATTTTAAAGTACTTGGGCTTAGTTTGTTGCTGTAAAGTGTAGTTGAGGGTGATTTTTAATAGCCAAACTAATTTAGGTGAGTTTGGCATAGTTTGCTATGGTTAGTAGCATTTTTTTGTAATTTAAAATTGATTGGGTTTAGTTTGTTGTGGTAAGGGTTAGTTGGTGATGATTTATGGTAGCCGAAGTAATTTAGGTGAGTTTGGCATAGTTTGCTATGGTTACTAGCATTTTTTTGTAATTTAAAAGTGATTGGGTTTAGTTTGTTGTGGTAAGGGTTAGTTGGTGATGACTTAGAGTAGCCTAGGTAATTTAGGTGATTCTGGCATAGTTTGTTATGATTTGTACACCTTTTTTTGTAATTTTAAGATGATATGGATTGGTTTGTTGTGGTAAGGGATAGTTGGGGGTGATTTACGGTAGCCGAAGTAATTTAGGTGATTCTGGTATAGTTTGTTATGATTTTTAGCATTTTTTTGTAATTTTAAAGTGATTGGGCTTAGTTTGTTGCTGTAAAGTGTAGTTGGGGGTGATTTTTGATAGCCGAAGTAATTTAGGTGAGTTTGGCATAGTTTGCTATGGTTAGTAACATTTTTTTGTAATTTAAAAGTGATTGGGTTTAGTTTGTTGTGGTAAGGGTTAGTTGGTGATGATTTATGGTAGCCGAAGTAATTTAGGTGAGTTTGGCATAGTTTGTTATGATTTGTACACCTTTTTTTGTAATTTTAAGATGATATGGTTTGGTTTGTTGTGGTAAGGAATAGTTGGGGGTGATTTACGGTAGCCGAAGTAATTTAGGTGATTCTGGTATAGTTTGTTATGATTTTTAGCATTTTTTTGTAATTTTAAAGTGATTGGGCTTAGTTTGTTACTGTAAAGTGTAGTTGGGGGTGATTTTTGATAGCCGAAGTAATTTAGGTGAGTTTGGCATAGTTTGCTATGGTTAGTACATTTTTTTGTAATTTAAAAGTGATTGGGTTTAGTTTATTGTGGTAAGAGTTAGTTGGTGATGATTTAAAGTAGCCGAAGTAATTTAGGTGAGTCTGGCATAGTTTGTTATGATTTGTACACCTTTTTTTGTAATTTTAAGATGATATGGTTTGGTTTGTTGTGGTAAGAAATAGTTGGGGGTGATTTACGGTAGCCGAAGTAATTTAGGTGATTCTGGAATAGTTTGTTAAGATTTTTAGCATTTTTTTGTAATTTTAAAGTGCTTGGGCTTAGTTTGTTGCTGTAAAGTGTAGTTTGGGGTGATTTTTGATAGCCGAAGTAATTTAGGTGAGTTTGGCATAGTTTGCTATGGTTAGTAGCATTTTTTTGTAATTTAAAAGTGATTGGGTTTAGTTTGTTGTGGTAAGGGTTAGTTGGTGATGATTTATAGTAGCCGAAGTAATTTAGGTGAGTTTGGCATAGTTTGCTATGGTTACTAGAATTTTTTTGTAATTTAAAAGTGATTGGGTTTAGTTTGTTGTGGTAAGGGTTAGTTGGTGATGATTTATGGTAGCCGAAGTTATTTAGGTGAGTTTGGCATAGTTTGCTATGGTTACTAGCATTTTTTTGTAATTTAAAAGTGATTGGGTTTAGTTTGTTGTGGTAAGGGTTAGTTGGTGATGATTTAGAGAAGCCGAAGTAATTTAGGTGAGTCTGGCATAGTTTGTTATGATTTGTACTCTTTTTTTTGTAATTTTAAGATGATATGGTTTGGTTTGTTGTGGTAAGGGACAGTTGGGTGTGATTTACGGTAGCCGAAGTAATTTAGGTGATTCTGGTATAGTTTGTTATGATTTTTAGCATTTTTTTGTAATTTTAAAGTGATTGGGCTTAGTTTGTTGCTCTAAAGTGTAGTTGGGGGTGATTTTTGATAGCCGAAGTAATTTAGGTGAGTTTGGCATAGTTTGCTATGGTTAGTAGCATTTTTTTAAATTTAAAAGTGATTGGGTTTAGTTTGTTGTGGTAAGGGTTACTTGGTGAAGATTAATCGTAGCCGAAGTAATTTAGTTGAGTTTGGCATAGTTTTCTATGGTTACTAGCATTTTTTTTTAATTTAAAAATGATTGGGTTTAGTTTGTTGTGGTAAGGGTAAGTTGGTGATGATTTAGAGTAGCCGAAGTAATTTAGGTGAGTCTGGCATAGTTTGTTATGATTTGTACACCTTTTCTTGTAATCTTAAGATAATATGGTTTGGTTTGTTGTGGTAAAGGATAGTTGGGTGTGATTTACGGTAGCCGAAGTAATTTAGGTGATTCTGGTACAGTTTGTTATGATTTTTAGCATTTTTTTGTAATTTTAAAATACTTGGGCTTAGTTTGTTGCTGTAAAGTGTAGTTGGGGGTGATTTTTGATAGCCAAACTAATTTAGGTGAGTTTGGCATAGTTTGCTATGGTTAGTAGCATTTTTTTGTAATTTAAAATTGATTGGGTTTAGTTTGTTGTGGTAAGGGTTAGTTGGTGATGATTTATGGTAGCCGAAGTAATTTAGGTGAGTTTGGCATAGTTTGTTATGATTTGTACACCTTTTTTTGTAATTTTAAGATGATATGGTTTGGTTTGTTGTGGTACGGAATAGTTGGGGGTGATTTACGGTAGCCGAAGTAATTTAGGTGATTCTGGTATAGTTTGTTATGATTTTTAGCATTTTTTTGTAATTTTAAAGTAATTGGGCTTAGTTTGTTATGGTAAAGTGTAGTTGGGGGTGATTTTTGATAGCCGAAGTAATTTAGGTGAGTTTGGCATAGTTTGCTATGATTAGTACATTTTTTTGTAATTTAAAAGTGATTGGGTTTAGTTTGTTGTGGTAAGAGTTAGTTGGTGATGATTTAAAGTAGCCGAAGTAATTTAGGTGAGTCTGGCATAGTTTGTTATGATTTGTACACCTTTTTTTGTAATTTTAAGATGATATGGTTTGGTTTGTTGTGGTAAGAAATAGTTGGGGGTGATTTACGGTAGCCGAAGTAATTTAGGTGATTCTGGAATAGTTTGTTATGATTTGCACACTTTTTGTTGTAATTTTAAGATGATATGGTTTGGTTTGTTGTGGTAAGGGATAGTTGGGGGTGATTTATGGTAGCCGAAGTAATTTAGGTGATTCTGGTATAGTTTGTTATGATTTTTAGCATTTTTTTGTAATTTTAAAGTGATTGGAGTTAGTTTGTTGCTGTAAAGTGTAGTTGGGGGTGATTTTTGAGAGCCGAAGTAATTTAGGTGAGTTTGGCATAGTTTGCTATGGTTAGTAGCATTTTTTTGTAATTTAAAAGTGATAGGGTTTAGTTTGTTGTGGTAAGGGTTAGTTGGTGATGATTTAGAGTAGCCGAAGTAATTTAGGTGAGTCTGGCATAGTTTGTTATGATTTGTACACCTTTTTTTGTAATTTTAAGATGATATGGTTTGGTTTGTTGTGGTAAGAAATAGTTGGGGGTGATTTACAGTAGCCAAAGTAATTTAGGTGGTTCTGGTATAGTTTGTTATGATTTGCACACCTTTTGTTGTAATTTTAAGATGATATGGTTTGGTTTGTTGTGGTAAGGGATAGTTGGGGGTGATTTACGCTAGCCGAAGTAATTTAGGTGATTCTGGTATAGTTTGTTATAATTTTTAGCATTTTTTTGTAATTTTAAAGTGATTGGGCTTAGTTTGTTGCTGTAAAGTGTTGTTGGGGGTGATTCTTGATAGCCGAAGTAATTTAGGTGAGTTTGGCATAGTTTGCTATGGTTACTTGCATTTTTTTTTATTTAAAAGTGATTGGGTTTAGTTTGTTGTGGTAAGGGTTATTTGGTAATGATTTATAGTAGCCGAAGTAATTTAGGTGAGTCTAGCATAGTTATTTATGATTTGTACACCTTTTTTTGTAATTTTAAGATGATATGGTTTGGTTTGTTGTGGTAAGGGATAGTTGGGGGTGATTTACGGTAGCCGAAGTAATTTAGGTAATTCTGGTATAGTTTGTTATAATTTTTAGCATTTTTTTGTAATTTTAAAGTGATTGGGCTTAGTTTGTTGCTGTAAAGTGTAGTTGGGGGTTATTTTAGATAGCCAAAGTAATTTAGGTGAGTTTGGCATAGTTTACTATGGTTAGTAGCATTTTTTTTAATTTAAAAGTGATTGGGTTTAGTTTGTTATGGTAAGGGTTAGTTGGTGATGATTTATGGTAGCCGAAGTAATTTAGGTGAGTTTGGCATAGTTTGCTATGGTTAGTAGTATTTTTTTGTAATTTAAAAGTGATTGGGTTTAGTTTGTTGTGGTAAGGGTTAGTTGGTGATGATTTAGTGTAGCCGAAGTAATTTAGGTGAGTCTGGCATAGTTTGTTATTATTTGTAAAACTTTTTTTGTAATTTTAAGATGATATGGTTTGGTTTGTTGTGGTAAGGGATAGTTGGGGGTGATTTATGGTAGCCGAAGTAATTTAGGTGATTCTGGAATAGTTTGTTATGATTTGCACACTTTTTTAGCATTTTTAGCATTTTTTTGTAATTTTAAAGTGATTGGGCTTAGTTTGTTGCTGTAAAGTGTAGTTGGGGGTGATTTTTGATAGCCGAAGTAATTTAGGTTTGTTTGGCATAGTTTGCTATGGTTAGTAGCATTTTTTTGTAATTTAAAAGTGATTGGGTTTACTTTGTTGTGGTAAGGGTTAGTTGGTGATGATTTATGGTAGCCGAAGAAATTTAGGTGAGTTTGGCATAGTTTGCTATGGTTACTAGCATTTTTTTGTAATTTAAAAGTGATTGGGTTTAGTTTGTTGTAGTAAGGGTTAGTTGGTGATGATTTAGAGTAGCCGAAGTAATTTAGGTGAGTCTGGAATCGTTTGTTATGATTTGTACACCTTTTTTTGTAATTTTAAGATGATATGGTTTGGTTTGTTGTGGTAAGGGATATTTGGGGGTAATTTACGGTAGCCGAAGTAATTTAGGTGATTCTGGTATAGTTTGTTATGATTTTTAGCATTTTTTTGTAATTTTAAAGTGATTGGGCTTAGTTTGTTGCTGTAAAGTGTAGTTGGGGGTGATTTTTGATAGCCGAAGTAATTTAGGTGAGTTTGGCATAGTTTGCTATGGTTAGTAGCATTTTATAGTAATTTAAAAGTGATTGGGTTTAGTTTGTTGTGGTAAGGATTAGTTGGTGATGATTTATGGTAGCCGAAGCAATTTAGGTGAGTTTGGCATAGTTTGCTATGGTTAGTAGCATTTTTTAGTAATTTAAAAGTGATTGGGTTTAGTTTGTTGTGGTAAGGATTAGTTGGTGATGATTTATGGTAGCCGAAGTAATTTAGGTGAGTTTGGCATAGTTTGCTATGGTTACTAGCATTTTTTTGTAATTTAAAGTGATTGGGTTAATTTGTTGTGGTAAGGGTTAGTTGGTGATGATTTAGAGTAGCCGAAGTAATTTAGGTGAGTCTGGCATAGTTTGTTATGATTTGTACACCTTTTTTTGTAATTTTAAGATGGTATGGTTTGGTTTGTTGTGGTAAGGGATATTTGGGGGTAATTTAAGGTAGCCGAAGTAATTTAGTTGATTCTGGTATAGTTTGTTATGATTTTTAGCATTTTTTTGTAATTTTAAAGTGATTGCGCTTAGTTTGTTGCTGTAAAGTGTAGTTGGGGGTGATTTTTGATAGCCGAAGTAATTTAGGTGAGTTTGGCATAGTTTGCTATGGTTAGTAGCATTTTTTAGTAATTTAAAAGTGATTGGGTTTAGTTTGTTGTGGTAAGGATTAGTTGGTGATGATTTATGGTAGCCGAAGTAATTTAGGTGAGTTTGGCATAGTTTGCTATGGTTACTAGCATTTTTTTGTAATTTAAAGTGATTGGGTTTAGTTTGTTGTGGTAAGGGTTAGTTGGTGATGATTTAGAGTAGCCGAAGTAATTTAGGTGAGTCTGGCATAGTTTGTTATGATTTGAACACCTTTTTTTGTAATTTTAAGATGATGTGGTTTGGTTTGTTGTGGTAAGGGATAGTTGGGGGTAATTTAAGGTAGCCGAAGTAATTTAGTTGATTCTGGTATAGTTTGTTATGATTTTTAGCATTTTTTTGTAATTTTAAAGTGATTGCGCTTAGTTTGTTGCTGTAAAGTGTAGTTGGGGGTGATTTTTGATAGCCGAAGTAACTTAGGTGAGTTTGGCATAGTTTGCTATGGTTAGTAGTATTTTTTTGTAATTTAAAAGTGATTGGGTTTAGTTTGTTGTAATAAGGTTTAGTTGGTGATGATTTATGGTAGCCGAAGTAATTTAGGTGAGTTTGGCATAGTTTGCTATGGTTACTAGCATTTTTTTGTAATTTAAAAGTGATTGGGTTTAGTTTGTTGTGGTAAGGGTTAGTTGGTGATGATTTAGAGTAGCCGAAGTAATTTAGGTGAGTCTGGCATAGTTTGTTATGATTTGTACAACTTTTTTTGTAATTTTAAGATGATATGGTTTGGTTTGTTGTGGTAAGGGATAGTTGGGGGTGATTTACGGTAGCCGAAGTAATTTAGGTGATTCTGGTATAGTTTGTTATGATTTTTAGCATTTTTTTGTAATTTTAAAGTGATTGGGCTTAGTTTGTTGCTGTAAAGTGTAGTTGGGGGTGATTTTTGATAGCCGAAGTAATTTAGGTTTGTTTGGCATAGTTTGCTATGGTTAGTAGCATTTTTTTGTAATTTAAAAGTGATTGGGTTTACTTTGTTGTGGTAAGGGTTAGTTGGTGATGATTTATGGTAGCCGAAGAAATTTAGGTGAGTTTGGCATAGTTTGCTATGGTTACTAGCATTTTTTTGTAATTTAAAAGTGATTGGGTTTAGTTTGTTGTAGTAAGGGTTAGTTGGTGATGATTTAGAGTAGCCGAAGTAATTTAGGTGAGTCTGGAATCGTTTGTTATGATTTGTACACCTTTTTTTGTAATTTTAAGATGATATGGTTTGGTTTGTTGTGGTAAGGGATAGTTGAGGGTGATTTACGGTAGCCGAAGTAATTTAGGTGATTCTGGTATAGTTTGTTATGATTTTTAGCATTTTTTTGTAATTTTAAAGAGATTGGGCTTAGTTTGTTGCTGTAAAGAGTAGTTGGGTGTGATTTTTGATAGCCGAAGTAATTTAGGTGAGTTTGGCATAGTTTGCTATGGTTAGTAGCATTTTTATGTAATTTAAAAGTGATTGGGTTTAGTTTGTTGTGGTAAGGGTTAGTTGGTGATGATTTATGATAGCCGAAGTAATTTAGGTGAGTTTGGCATGGTTTGCTATGGTTACTAGCATTTTTTTGTAATTTAAAAGTGATTGGGTTTAGTTTGTTGTGGTAAGGGTTAGTTGGTGATGATTTAGAGTAGCCGAAGTAACTTAGGTGAGTCTGGCATAGTTTGTTATGATTTGTACACCTTTTGTTGTAATTTTAAGATGATATGGTTTGGTTTGTTGTAGTAAGGGATAGTTGGGGGTGATTTACGGTAGCCGAAGTAATTTAGGTGATTCTGGAAATGTTTGTTATGATTTTTAGCATTTTTTTGTAATTTTAAAGTGATTGGGCTTAGTTTGTTGCTGTAAAGTGTAGGTGGGGGTTATTTTTGATAGCCGAAGTAATTTAGGTGAGCTTGGCATAGTTTGCTATGGTTAGTAGCATTTTTTTGTAATTTAAAAGTGATTGGGTTTAGTTTGTTGTGGTAAGGGTTAGTTGGTGATGATTTATGGTAGCCGATGTAATTTAGGTGAGTTTGGCATAGTTTGCTATGGTTACTAGCATTTTTTTGTAATTTAAAAGTGATTGGGTTTAGTTTGTTGTGGTAAGGGTTAGTTGGTGTTGATTTAGAGTAGCCGAAGTAATTTAGGTGATTCTGGCATAGTTTGTTATGATTTGTACACTTTTTTTTGTAATTTTAAGATGATATGGTTTGGTTTGTTGTAGTAAGGAATAGTTGGGGGTGATTTACGGTAGCCGAAGTAATTTAGGTGATTCTGGAAATGTTTGTTATGATTTTTAGCATTTTTTTGTAATTTTAAAGTGATTGGGCTTAGTTTGTTGCTGTTAAGTGTAGTTGGGGGTGATTTTTGATAGCCGAAGTAATTTAGGTGAGTTTGGCATAGTTTGCTATGGTTAGTAGCATTTTTTTGTAATTTAAAAGTGATTGGGTTTAGTTTGTTGTGGTAAGGGTTAGTTGGTGATGATTTATGGTAGCCGAAGTAATTTAGGTGAGTTTGGCATAGTTTGCTATGGTTACTAGCATTTTTTTGTAATTTAAAAGTGATTGGGTTTAGTTTGTTGTGGTAAGGGTTAGTTGGTGATGATTTAGAGTAGCCCAAGTAACTTAGGTGAGTCTGGCATAGTTTGTTATTATTTGTACACCTTTTTTTTGTAATTTTAAGATGATATGGTTTGATTTGTTGTAGTAAGGGATAGTTGGGGGTGATTTACGGTAGCCGAAGTAATTTAGGTGATTCTGGAAATGTTTGTTATGATTTTTAGCATTTTTTTTTTATTTTAAAGTGATTGGGCTTAGTTTGTTGCTGTAAAGTGTAGGTGGGGGTTATTTTTGATAGCCGAAGTAATTTAGGTGAGCTTGGCATAGTTTGCTATGGTTAGTAGCATTTTTTAGTAATTTAAAAGTGATTGGGTTTAGTTTGTTGTGGTAAGGATTAGTTGGTGATGATTTATGGTAGCCGAAGTAATTTAGGTGAGTTTGGCATAGTTTGCTATGGTTACTAGCATTTTTTTGTAATTTAAAAGTGATTGGGTTTAGTTTGTTGAGGTAGGGGTTAGTTGGTGATGATTTAGAGTAGCCGAAGTAACTTAGGTGAGTCTGGCTTAGTTTGTTATGATTTGTACACCTTTTTTTGTAATTTTAAGATGATATGGTTTGGTTTGTTGTGGTAAGGGATAGTTGGGGGTAATTTAAGGTAGCCGAAGTCATTTAGTTGATTCTAGTATAGTTTTTTATGATTTTTAGCATTTTTTTGTAATTTTAAAGTGATTGCGCTTGGTTTGTTGCTGTAAAGTGTAGTTGGGGGTGATTTTTGATAGCCGAAGTAATTTAGGTGAGTTTGGCATAGTTTGCTATGGTTAGTAGTATTTTTTTGTAATTTAAAAGTGATTGGGTTTAGTTTGTTGTAATAAGGTTTAGTTGGTGATGATTTATGGTAGCCGAAGTAATTTAGGTGAGTTTGGCATAGTTTGCTATGGTTACTAGCATTTTTTTGTAATTTAAAAGTGATTGGGTTTAGTTTGTTGTGGTAAGGGTTAGTTGGTGATGATTTAGAGTAGCCGAAGTAATTTAGGTGAGTCTGGCATAGTTTGTTATGATTTGTACAACTTTTTTTGTAATTTTAAGATGATATGGTTTGGTTTGTTGTGGTAAGGGATAGTTGGGGGTGATTTACGGTAGCCGAAGTAATTTAGGTGATTCTGGTATAGTTTGTTACGATTTTTAGCATTTTTTTGTAATTTTAAAGTGATTGGGCTTAGTTTGTTGCTGTAAAGTGTAGTTGGGGGTGATTTTTGATAGCCGAAGTAATTTAGGTGAGTTTGGCATAGATTGCTATGGTTAGTAGCATTTTTTTGTAATTTAAAAGTGATTGGGTTTAGTTTGTTGTGGTAAGGGTTAGTTGGTGATAATTTATGGTAGCCGAAGAAATTTAGGTGAGTTTGGCATAGTTTGCTATGGTTACTAGCATTTTTTTGTAATTTAAAAGTGATTGGGTTTAGTTTGTTGTAGTAAGGGTTAGTTGGTGATGATTTAGAGTAGCCGAAGTAATTTAGGTGAGTCTGGAATCGTTTGTTATGATTTGTACACCTTTTTTTGTAATTTTAAGATGATATGGTTTGGTTTGTTGTGGTAAGGGATAGTTGAGGGTGATTTACGGTAGCCGAAGTAATTTAGGTGAGCTTGGCATAGTTTGCTATGGTTAGTAGCATTTTTTTGTAATTTAAAAGTGATTGGGTTTAGTTTGTTGTGGTAAGGGTTAGTTGGTGATGATTTATGGTAGCCGATGTAATTTAGGTGAGTTTGGCATAGTTTGCTATGGTTACTAGCATTTTTTTGTAATTTAAAAGTGATTGGGTTTAGTTTGTTGTGGTAAGGGTTAGTTGGTGATGATTTAGAGTAGCCGAAGTAATTTAGGTGATTCTGGCATAGTTTGTTATGATTTGTACACTTTTTTTGTAATTTTAAGATGATATGGTTTGGTTTGTTGTAGTAAGGGATAGTTGGGGGTGATTTACGGTAGCCGAAGTAATTTAGGTGATTCTGGAAATGTTTGTTATGATTTTTAGCATTTTTTTGTAATTTTAAAGTGATTGGGCTTAGTTTGTTGCTGTTAAGTGTAGTTGGGGGTGATTTTTGATAGCCGAAGTAATTTAGGTGAGTTTGGCATAGTTTGCTATGGTTAGTAGCATTTTTTTGTAATTTAAAAGTGATTGGGTTTAGTTTGTTGTAGTAAGGGTTAGTTGGTGATGATTTATGGTAGCCGAAGTAATTTAGGTGAGTTTGGCATAGTTTGCTATGGTTACTAGCATTTTTTTGTAATTTAAAAGTGATTGGGTTTAGTTTGTTGTGGTAAGGGTTAGTTGGTGATGATTTAGAGTAGCCCAAGTAACTTAGGTGAGTCTGGCATAGTTTGTTATGATTTGTACACCTTTTTTTGTAATTTTAAGATGATATGGTTTGGTTTGTTGTAGTAAGGGATAGTTGGGGGTGATTTACGGTAGCCGAAGTAATTTAGGTGATTCTGGAAATGTTTGTTATGATTTTTAGCATTTTTTTTTTAATTTTAAAGTGATTGGGCTTAGTTTGTTGCTGTAAAGTGTAGGTGGGGGTTATTTTTGATAGCCGAAGTAATTTAGGTGAGCTTGGCATAGTTTGCTATGGTTAGTAGCATTTTTTTGTAATTTAAAAGTGATTGGGTTTAGTTTGTTGTGGTAAGGGTTAGTTGGTGATGATTTATGGTAGCCGAAGTAATTTAGGTGAGTTTGGCATAGTTTGCTATGATTACTAGCATTTTTTTGTAATTTAAAAGTGATTGGGTTTAGTTTGTTGTGGTAAGGGTTAGTTGGTGATGATTTAGAGTAGCCGAAGTAACTTAGGTGAGTCTGGCTTAGTTTGTTATGATTTGTACACCTTTTTTTGTAATTTTAAGATGATATAGTTTGGTTTGTTGTAGTAAGGGATAGTTGGGGGTGATTTACGGTAGCCGAAGTAATTTAGGTGATTCTGGAAATGTTTGTTATGATTTTTAGCAATTTTTTGTAATTTTAAAATGATTGGGCTTAGTTTGTTGCTGTAAAGTGTAGGTGGGGGTTATTTTTGATAGCCGAAGTAATTTAGGTGAGCTTGGCATAGTTTGCTATGGTTTGTAGCATTTTTTTGTAATTTAAAAGTGATTGGGTTTAATTTGTTGTGGTAAGGGTTAGTTGGTGATGATTTATGGTAGCCGAAGTAATTTAGGTGAGCTTGGCATAGTTTGCTATGGTTACTAGCATTTTATTGTAATTTAAAAGTGATTGGGTTTAGTTTGTTGTGGTAAGGGTTAGTTGGTGATGATTTAAAGTAGCCGAAGTAATTTAGGTGAGTCTGGCATAGTTTGTTATGATTTGTACACCTTTTTTGTAATTTTATAATGATATGATTTGGTTTGTTGTGGTAAGGGATAGTTGGGGGTGATTTAAGGTAGCCGAAATAATTTAGGTGATTCTGGTATAGTTTGTTATGATTTTTAGCATTTTTTTGTAATTTTAAAGTGATTGGGCTTTGTTTGTTGCTGTAAAGTGTAGTTGGGCGTGATTTTTGATAGCCGAAGTAATTTAGGTGAGTTTGGCATAGTTTGCTATGGTTAGTAGCATTTTTTTGTAATTTAAAAGTGATTGAGTTTAGTTTGTTGTGGTAAGGGTAAGTTGGTGATGATTTATGGTAGCCGAAGTAATTTAGGAGAGTTTGGCATAGTTTGCTATGGTTACTAGCATTTTTTTGTAATTTAAAAGTGATTGGGTTTAGTTTGTTGTGGTAAGGGTTAGTTGGTGATGATTTAGAGTTGCCGAAGTAATTTAGGTGAGTCTGGCATAGTTTGTTATGATTTGTACACTTTTTTTTGTAATTTTAAGATGATATGGTTTGCTTTGTTGTGGTAAGGGATAGTTGGGGGTGATTTACGGTAGCCGAAGTAATTTAGGTGATTCTGGTATAATTTGTTATGATTTTTAGCATTTTTTTGTAATTTAAAAGTGATTGGGTTTAGTTTTTTGTGGTAAGGGTTAGTTGGTGATGATTTAGAGTAGCCGAAGTAATTTAGGTGAGTCTGGCATAGTTTGTTATGATTTGTACACCTTTTTTTGTAATTTTAAGATGATATGGTTTGGTTTGTTGTGGTAAGGGATAGTTGGGGGTGATTTACGGTAGCCGAAGTAATTTAGGTAATTCTGGTATAGTTTGTTATGATTTTTAGCATTTTTTTGTAATTTTAAAGTGATTGGGCTTAGTTTGTTGCTGTAAAGTGTAGTTGGGGGTGATTTTTGATAGCCGAAGTAATTTAGGTGAGTTTGGCATTGTTTTCTATGGTTAGTAGCATTTTTTTGTTATTTAAAAGTGATTGGGTTTAGTTTGTTGTGGTAAGGGTTAGTTGGTGATGATTTATGGTAGCCGAAGTTATTTAGGTGAGTTTGGCATAGTTTGCTATGGTTACTAGCATTTTTTTGTAATTTAAAAGTGATTGGGTTTAGTTTGTTGTGGTAAGGGTTAGTTGGTGATGATTTAGAATAGCCGAAGTAATTTAGGTGAGTCTGGCATAGTTTGTTATGATTTGTACACCTTTTTTTGTAATTTTAAGATGATATGGTTTGGTTTGTTGTGGTAAGGAATAGTTGGGGGTGATTTACGGTAGCCGAAGTAATTTAGGTGATTCTGGTATAGTTTGTTATGATTTTTAGCATTTTTTTGTAATTTTAAAGTGATTGGGCCTAGTTTGTTGCTGTAAAGTGTAGTTGGGGGTGATTTTTGATAGCCAAAGTAATTTAGGTATGTTTGGCATAGTTTGCTAAGGTTAGTAGCATTTTTTTGTAATTTAAAAGTGATTGGGTTTAATTTGTTGTGGTAAGGGTTAGTTGGTGATGATTTATGGTAGCCGAAGTAATTTAGGTGAGTTTGGCATAGTTTGCTATGGTTACTAGCATTTTTTTGTAATTTAAAAGTGATTGGGTTTAGTTTGTTGTGGTAATGGTTAGTTGGTGATGACTAAGAGTAGCCGAAGTAATTTAGGTGAGTCTGGCAAAATTTGTTATGATTTGTACACCATTTTTTGTAATTTTAAGATGATATGGTTTGGTTTGTTGTGGTAAGGGATAGTTGGGGGTGATTTACGCTAGCCGAAGTAATTTAGGTGATTCTGGTACAGTTTGTTATGATTTTTAGCATTTTTTTGTAATTTTAATTTGATTGGGCTTAGTTTGTTGCTGTAAATTGTAGTTGGGGGTGATTTTTGATAGCCGAAGTAATTTAGGTGAGTTTGGCATAGTTTGCTATGGTTAGTAGCATTTTTTAGTAGTTTAAAAGTGATTGGGTTTAGTTTGTTGTGGTAAGGGTTGGTTGGTGATGATTTATGGTAGCCGAAGTAATTTAGGTGAGTTTGGCATAGTTTGCTATGGTTACTAGCATTTTTTTGTAATTTAAAAGTGATTGGATTTAGTTTGTTGTGGTAAGGGTTAGTTGGTGATGATTTAGAGTAGCCGAAGTAATTTAGGTGAGTCTGGCATAGTTTGTTATGATTTGTACACCTTTTTTTGTAATTTTAAGATGATATGATTTGGTTTGTTGTGGTAAGGGATAGTTGGGGGTGATTTAAGGTAGCCGAAATAATTTAGGTGATTCTGGTATAGTTTGTTATGATTTTTAGCATTTTTTTGTAATTTTAAAGTGATTGGGTTTAGTTTGTTGCTGTAAAGTGTAGTTGGGGGTGATTTTTGATAGCCGAAGTAATTTAGGTGAGTTTGGCATAGTTTGCTATGATTAGTAGCATTTTTTTGTAATTTAAAAGTGATTGGGTTTAGTTTGTTGTGGTAAGGGTTAGTTGGTGATGATTTATGGTAGCCGAAGTAATTTAGGTGAGTTTGGCATAGTTTGCTATGGTTACTAGCATTTTTTTGTAATTTAAAAGTGATTGGGTTTAGTTTGTTGTGGTAAGGGTTAGTTGGTGATGATTTAGAGTAGCCGAAGTAATTTAGGTCAGTCTGGCATAGTTTGTTATGATTTGTACACCTTTTTTTGTAATTTTAAGATGATATGGTTTGGTTTGTTGTGGTAAGGGATAGTTGGGGGTGGTTTACGGTAACCGAAGTAATTTATGTGATTCTGGTATAGTTTGTTATGATTTTTAGAATTTTTTTGTAATTTTAAAGTGATTGGGCTAAGTTTGTTGCTGTAAAGTGTAGTTGGGGGTGATTTTTGATAGCCGAAGTAATTTAGGTGAGTTTGGCATAGTTTGCTATGGTTTGTAGCATTTTTTTGTAGTTTAAAAGTGATAGGGTTTAATTTGTTGTGGTAAGGGTTAGTTGGTGATGATTTATGGTAGCCGAAGTAATTTAGGTGAGTTTGGCATAGTTTGCTATGGTTACTAGCATTTTATTGTAATTTAAAAGTGATTGGGTTTAGTTTGTTGTGGTAAGGGTTAGCTGGTGATGATATAGAGTAGCCGAAGTAATTTAGATGAGTCTGTCATAGTTTGTTATGATTTGTACACCTTTTTTTGTAATTTTAAGATGATATGGTTTGCTTTGTTGTGGTAAGGGATAGTTGGGGGTGATTTACGGTAGCCGAAGTAATTTAGGTGATTCTGGTATAGTTTGTTATGATTTGTACACCTTTTTTAGTAATTTTAAGATGATATGATTTGGTTTGTTGTGGTAAGGGATAGTTGGGGGTGATTTAAGGTGGCCGAAATAATTTAGGTGATTCTGGTATAGTTTGTTATGATTTTTAGCATTTTTTTGTAATTTTAAAGTGATTGGGCTTTGTTTGTTGATGTTAAGTGTAGTTGGGGGTGATTTTTGATAGCCGAAGTAATTTAGGTGAGTTTGGCATAGTTTGCTATGGTTAGTAGCATTTTTTAGTAATTTAAAAGTGATTGGGTTTAGTTTGTTGTGGTAAGGGTTAGTTGGTGATGATTTATGGTAGCCGAAGTAATTTAGGTGAGTTTGGCATAGTTTGCTATGGTTACTAGCATTTTTTTGTAATTTAAAAGTGATTGGGTTTAGTTTTTTGTGGTAAGGGTTAGTTGGTGATGATTTAGAGTAGCCGAAGTAATTTAGGTGAGTCTGGAATAGATTGTTATGATTTGTACACCTTTTTTTGTAATTTTAAGATGATATGGTTTGGTTTTTTGTGTTAAGGGATAGTTGGGGGTGATTTACGGTAGCCGAAGTTATTTAGGTGATTCTGGTATAGTTTGTTATGATTTTTAGCATTTTTTTGTAATTTTAAATTGATTGGGCTTAGTTTGTTGCTGTAAAGTGTAGTTGGTTGTGATTTTTGATAGCCGAAGTAATTTAGGTGAGTTTGGCATAGTTTGCTATGGTTAGTAGCATTTTTTAGTAATTTAAAAGTAATTGGGTTTAGTTTGTTGTGGTAAGGGTTAGTTGGTGATGATTTATGGTAGCCGAAGTAATTTAGGTGAGTTTGGCATAGTTTGCGATGGTTACTAGCATTTTTTTGTAATTTAAAAGTGATTAGTTTTAGTTTGTTGTGGTAAGGGATAGTTGGTGATGATTTAGAGTAGCCGAAGTAATTTAGGTGAGTCTGGCATAGTTTGTAATGATTTGTACACCTTTTTTTGTAATTTAAACATGATATGGTTTGGTTTGTTGTGGTAAAGGATAGTTGGTGATGATTTAGAGTAGCCGAAGTAATTTAGGTGAGTCTGGCATAGTTTGTTATGATTTGTACACTTTTTTTTGTAATTTTAAGATGATATGGTTTGGTTTGTTGTGGTAAGGAATAGTTGGGGGTGATTTACGGTAGCCGAAGTAATTTAGGTGATTCTGGTATAGTTTGTTATGATTTTTAGCATTTTTTTGTAATTTTAAAGTGATTGGGCCTAGTTTGTTGCTGCAAAATGTAGTTGGGGGTGATTTTTGATAGCCGAAGTAATTTAGGTATGTTTGGCATAGTTTGCTAAGGTTAGTAGCATTTTTTTGTAATTTAAAAGTGATTGGGTTTAATTTGTTGTGGTAAGGGTTAGTTGGTGATGATTTATGGTAGCCGAAGTAATTTAGTTGAGTTTGGCATAGTTTGCTATGGTTACTAGCATTTTTTTGTAATTTAAAAGTGATTGGGTTTAGTTAGTTGTGGTAAGGGTTAGTTGGTGATGATTTAGAGTAGCCGAAGTAATTTAGGTGAGTCTGGCATAGTTTGTTATGATTTGTACACCTTTTTTTGTAATTTTAAGATGATATGGTTTGGTTTGTTGTGGTAAAGGATAGTTGGGGGTGATTTACGGTAGCCGAAGTAATTTAGGTGATTCTGGTATAGTTTGTTATGATTTTTAGCATTTTTTTGTAATTTTAATTTGATTGGGCTTAGTTTGTTGCTGTAAATTGTAGTTGGGGGTGATTTTTGATAGCCGAAGTAATTTAGGTGAGTTTGGCATAGTTTGCTATGGTTAGTAGCATTTTTTAGTAGTTTGAAAGTGATTGGGTTTAGTTTGTTGTGGTAAGGGTTAGTTGGTGATGATTTATGGTAGCCGCAGTAATTTAGGTGAGTTTGGCATAGTTTGCTATGGTTACTAGCATTTTTTTGTAATTTAAAAGTGATTGGGTTTAGTTAGTTGTGGTAAGGGTTAGTTGGTGATGATTTAGAGTAGCCGAAGTAATTTAGGTGAGTCTGGCATAGTTTGTTATGATTTGTACACCTTTTTTTGTAATTTTAAGATGATATGGTTTGGTTTGTTGTGGTAAAGGATAGTTGGGGGTGATTTACGGTAGCCGAAGTAATTTAGGTGATTCTGGTATAGTTTGTTATGATTTTTAGCATTTTTTTGTAATTTTAAAGTGATTGGGCTTAGTTTGTTGCTGTAAAGTGTAGTTGGGGGTGATTTTTAATAGCCAAAGTAATTTAGGTGAGTTTGGCATAGTTTGCTATGGTTAGTAGCATTTTTTTGTAATTTAAAAGTGATTGGGTTTAGTTTGTTGTGGTAAGGGTTAGTTGGTGATGATTTATGGTAGCCGAAGTAATTTAGGTGAGTTTGGCATAGTTTGCTATGGTTACTAGCATTTTTTTTAATTTAAAAATGATTGGGTTTAGTTTGTTGTGGTAAGGGTTAGTTGGTGATGATTTAGAGTAGCCGAAGTAATTTAGGTGAGTCTGGCATAGTTTGTTATGATTTGTACACCTTTTTTTGTAATTTTAAGATGATGTGGTTTGGTTTGTTGTGGTAAGGGATAGTTGGGGGTGATTTACGGTAACCGAAGTAATTTAGGTGATTCTGGTATAGTTTGTTATGATTTTTAGCATTTTTTTGTAATTTTAAAGTGATTGGGCTAAGTTTGTTGCTGTAAAGTGTAGTTGGGGGTGATTTTTGATAGCCGAAGTAATTTAGGTGAGTTTGGCATAGTTTGCTATGGTTTGTAGCATTTTTTTTAATTTAAAAGTGATTGGGTTTAGTTTGTTGTGGTAAGGGTTAGTTGGTGATGATTTAGAGTAGCCGAAGTAATTTAGGTGAGTCTGGCATAGTTTGTTATGATTTGTACACCTTTTTTTGTAATTTTAAGATGATGTGGTTTGGTTTGTTGTGGTAAGGGATAGTTGGGGGTGATTTACGGTAACCGAAGTAATTTAGGTGATTCTGGTATAGTTTGTTATGATTTTTAGCATTTTTTTGTAATTTTAAAGTGATTGGGCTAAGTTTGTTGCTGTAAAGTGTAGTTGGGGGTGATTTTTGATAGCCGAAGTAATTTAGGTGAGTTTGGCATAGTTTGCTATGGTTTGTAGCATTTTTTTGTAATTTAAAAGTGATTGGGTTTAATTTGTTGTGGTAAGGGTTAGTTGGTGATGATTTATGGTAGCCGAAGTAATTTAGGTGAGCTTGGCATAGTTTGCTATGGTTACTAGCATTTTTTTGTAATTTAAAATTGATTGGGTTTAGTTTGTTGTGGTAAGGGATAGTTGGTGATGATTTAGAGTAGCCGAAGTAATTTAGGTGAGTCTGGCATAGTTTGTTATGATTTGTACACTTTTTTTTGTAATTTTAAGATGATATGGTTTGGTTTGTTGTGGTAAGGAATAGTTGGGGGTGATTTACGGTAGCCGAAGTAATTTAGGTGATTCTGGTATAGTTTGTAATGATTTTTAGCATTTTTTTGTAATTTTAAAGTGATTGGGCCTAGTTTGTTGCTGCAAAGTGTAGTTGGGGGTGATTTTTGATAGCCGAAGTAATTTAGGTATGTTTGGCATAGTTTGCTAAGGTTAGAAGCATTTTTTTGTAATTTAAAAGTGATTGGGTTTAATTTGTTGTGGTAAGGGTTAGTTGGTGATGATTTATGGTAGCCGAAGTAATTTAGTTGAGTTTGGCATAGTTTGCTATGGTTACTAGCATTTTTTTGTAATTTAAAAGTGATTGGGTTTAGTTTTTTGTGGTAAGGGTTAGTTGGTGATGATTTAGAGTAGCCGAAGTAATTTAGGTGAATCTGGCATAGTTTGTTATGATTTTTACACCTTTTTTTGTAATTTTAAGATGATATGGTTTGGTTTGTTGTGGTAAGGGATAGTTGGGGGTGATTTACGGTAGCCGAAGTAATTTAGGTGATTCTGGTATAGTTTGTTATGATTTTTGGCATTTTTTTGTAATTTAAAAGTGATTGGGTGTAGTTTGTTGTGGTAATGGTTAGTTGGTGATGATTAAGAGTAGCCGAAGTAATTTAGGTGAGTCTGGCATAATTTGTTATGATTTGTACACCATTTTTTGTAATTTTAAGATGATATGGTTTGGTTTGTTGTGGTAAGAGATATTTGGGGGTGATTTACGGTAGCCGAAGTAATTTAGGTTATTCTGGTATAGTTTGTTATGATTTTTAGCATTTTTTTGTAATTTTAATTTGATTGGGCTTAGTTTGTTGCTGTAAATTGTAGTTGGGGGTGATTTTTGATAGCCGAAGTAATTTAGGTGAGTTTGGCATAGTTTGCTATGGTTAGTAGCATTTTTTAGTAGTTTGAAAGTGATTGGGTTTAGTTTGTTGTGGTAAGGGTTAGTTGGTGATGATTTATGGTAGCCGAAGTAATTTAGGTGAGTTTGGCATAGTTTGCTATGGTTACTAGCATTTTTTTGTAATTTAAAAGTGATTGGGTTTAGTTTGTTGTGGTAAGGGTTAGTTGGTGATGATTTAGAGTAGCCGAAGTAATTTAGGTGAGTCTGGCATAGTTTGTTATGATTTGTACACCTTTTTTTGTAATTTTAAGATGATATGGTTTGGTTTGTTGTGGTAAGGTATAGTTGGGGGTGATTTACGGTAGCCGAAGTAATTTAGGTGATTCTGGTATAGTTTGTTATGATTTTTAGCATTTTTTTGTAATTTTAAAGTGATTGGGCTTAGTTTGTTGCTGTAAAGTGTAGTTGGGGGTGATTTTTGATAGCCGAAGTAATTTAGGTGAGTTTGGCATAGTTTGCTATGGTTAGCAGCATTTTTTAGTAATTTAAAAGTGATTGGGTTTAGTTTGTTGTGGTAAGGTTTAGTTGGTGATGATTTATGGTAGCCGAAGTAATTTAGGGGAGTTTGGCATAGTTTGCTATGGTTACTAGTATTTTTTTGTAATTTAAAAGTGATTGGGTTTAGTTTGTTGTGGTAAGGGTTAGTTGGTGATGATTTAGAGTAGCCGAAGTAATTTAAGTGAGTCTGGCATAGTTTGTTATGATTTGTACACCTTTTTTTTTGTAATTTTAAGATGATATGGTTTGGTTTGTTGTGGTAAGGGATAGTTGGGGGAGATTTACGGTAGCCGAAGTAATTTAGGTAATTTTGGTATAGTTTTTTATGATTTTTAGCATTTTTTTGTAATTTTAAAGTGATTGGGCTTAGTTTGTTGCTGTAAAGTGTAGTTGGGGGTGATTTTTGATAGCCGAAGTAAATTATGTGAGTTTGGCATAGTTTGCTATGGTTAGTAGCTTTTTTTGTAATTTAAAAATGATTGGGTTTAGTTTGTTGTGGTAAGGGTTAGTTGGTGATGATTTATGGTAGCCGAAGTAATTTAGGTGAGTTTGGCATAGTTTGCTATGGTTACTAGCATTTTTTTGTAATTTAAAAGTGATTGGGTTTAGTTTTTTGTGGTAAGGGTTAGTTGGTGATGATTTAGAGTAGCCGAAGTAATTTAGGTGAGTCTGGAATAGATTGTTATGATTTGTACACCTTTTTTTGTAATTTTAAGATGATATGGTTTGGTTTTTTGTGGTAAGGTATAGTTGGGGGTGATTTACGGTAGCCGAAGTAATTTAGGTGATTTTGGTATAGTTTGTTATGATTTTTAGCATTTTTTTGTAATTTTAAAGTGATTGGGCTTAGTTTGTTGCTGTAAAGTGTAGTTGGGGGTGATTTTTGATAGCCGAAGTAATTTAGGTGAGTTTGGCATAGTTTGCTATGGTTAGAAGCATTTTTTAGTAATTTAAAAGTGATTGGGTTTAGTTTGTTTTGGTAAGGGTTAGTTGGTGATGATTTATGGTAGCCGAAGTAATTTAGGTGAGTTTGACATAGTTTGCTATGGTTACTAGCATTTTTTTGTAATTTAAAAGTGATTGGGTTTAGTTTGTTGTGGTAAGGGTTAGTTGGTGATGATTTAGAGTAGCCGAAGTAAATTAGGTGAGTCTGGCATAATTTGTTATGATTTATACACCTTTTTTTGTAAGTTTAAGGTGATATGGTTTGGTTTGTTGTGGTAAGGGATAGTTGGGGGTGATTTACGGTAGCCGAAGTAATTTAGGTGATTCTGGTATAGTTTGTTATGATTTTTAGCATTTTTTTGTAATTTTAAATTGATTGGGCTTAGTTTGTTGCTGTAAAGTGTAGTTGGTTGTGATTTTTGATAGCCGAAGTAATTTAGGTGAGTTTGGCATAGTTTGCTATGGTTAGTAGCATTTTTTAGTAATTTAAAAGTAATTGGGTTTAGTTTGTTGTGGTAAGGGTTAGTTGGTGATGATTTATGGTAGCCGAAGTAATTTAGGTGAGTTTGGCATAGCTTGCGATGGTTACTAGCATTTTTTTGTAATTTAAAAGTGATTAGTTTTAGTTTGTTGTGGTAAGGGATAGTTGGTGATGATTTAGAGTAGCCGAAGTAATTTAGGTGAGTCTGGCATAGTTTGTTATGATTTGTACACCTTTTTTTGTAATTTAAAGATGATATGGTTTGGTTTGTTGTGGTAAAGGATAGTTGGTGATGATTTAGAGTAGCCGAAGTAATTTAGGTGATTCTGGTATAGTTTTTTATGATTTTTAGCATTTTTTTGTAATTTTAAAGTGATTGGGCTTAGTTTGTTGCTGTAAAGTGTAGTTGGGGGTGATTTTTGATAGCCGAAGTAATTTAGGTGAGTTTGGCATAGTTTTCTATGGTTAGTAGCATTTTTTTGTAATTTAAAAGTGATTGGGTTTAGTTTGTTATGGTAAGGGTTAGTTAGTGATGATTTATGGTAGCCGAAGTTATTTAGGTGAGTTTGGCATAGTTTGCTATGGTTACTAGCATTTTTTTGTAATTTAAAAGTGATTGGGTTTAGTTTTTTGTGGTAAGGGTTAGTTGGTGATGATTTAGAGTAGCCGAAGTAATTTAGGTGAGTCTGGCATAGTTTGTTATGATTTTTACACCTTTTTTTGTAATTTTAAGATGATATGGTTTGGTTTGTTGTGGTAAGGGATAGTTGGGGGTGATTTACGGTAGCCGAAGTAATTTAGGTGATTCTGGTATAGTTTGTTATGATTTTTGGCATTTTTTTGTAATTTAAAAGTGATTGGGTGTAGTTTGTTGTGGTAATGGTTAGTTGGTGATGATTAAGAGTAGCCGAAGTAATTTAGGTGAGTCTGGCATAATTTGTTATGATTTGTACACCATTTTTTGTAATTTTAAGATGATATGGTTTGGTTTGTTGTGGTAAGAGTTAGTTGGGGGTGATTTACGGTAGCCGAAGTAATTTAGGTTATTCTGGTATAGTTTGTTATGATTTTTAGCATTTTTTTGTAATTTTAATTTGATTGGGCTTAGTTTGTTGCTGTAAATTGTAGTTGGGGGTGATTTTTGATAGCCGAAGTAATTTAGGTGAGTTTGGCATAGTTTGCTATGGTTAGTAGCATTTTTTAGTAGTTTGAAAGTGATTGGGTTTAGTTTGTTGTGGTAAGGGTTAGTTGGTGATGATTTATGGTAGCCGAAGTAATTTAGGTGAGTTTGGCATAGTTTGCTATGGTTACTAGCATTTGTTTGTAATTTAAAAGTGATTGGGTTTAGTTTGTTGTGGTAAGGGTTAGTTGGTGATGATTTAGAGTAGCCGAAGTAATTTAGGTGAGTCTGGCATAGTTTGTTATGATTTGTACACCTTTTTTTGTAATTTTAAGATGATATGGTTTGGTTTGTTGTGGTAAAGGATAGTTGGGGGAGATTTACGGTAGCCGAAGTAATTTAGGTGATTCTGGTATAGTTTGTTATGATTTTTAGCATTTTTTTGTAATTTTAAAGTGATTGGGCTTAGTTTGTTGCTGTAAAGTGTAGTTGGGGGTGATTTTTAATAGCCAAAGTAATTTAGGTGAGTTTGGCATAGTTTGCTATGGTTAGTAGCATTTTTTTGTAATTTAAAAGTGATTGGGTTTAGTTTGTTGTGGTAAGGGTTAGTTGGTGATGATTTATGGTAGCCGTAGTAATTTAGGTGAGTTTGGCATAGTTTGCTATGGTTACTAGCATTTTTTTTAATTTAAAAGTGATTGGGTTTAGTTTGTTGTGGTAAGGGTTAGTTGGTGATGATTTAGAGTAGCCAAAGTAATTTAGGTGAGTCTGGCATAGTTTGTTATGATTTGTACACCTTTTTTTGTAATTTTAAGATGATGTGGTTTGGTTTGTTGTGGTAAGGGATAGTTGGGGGTGATTTACGGTAACCGAAGTAATTTAGGTGATTCTGGTATAGTTTGTTATGATTTTTAGCATTTTTTTGTAATTTTAAAGTGATTGGGCTAAGTTTGTTGCTGTAAAGTGTAGTTGGGGGTGATTTTTGATAGCCGAAGTAATTTAGGTGAGTTTGGCATAGTTTGCTATGGTTTGTAGCATTTTTTTGTAATTTAAAAGTGATTGGGTTTAATTTGTTGTGGTAAGGGTTAGTTGGTGATGATTTATGGTAGCCGAAGTAATTTAGGTGAGCTTGGCATAGTTTGCTATGGTTACTAGCATTTTATTGTAATTTAAAAGTGATTGGGTTTAGTTTGTTGTGGTAAGGGTTAGTTGGTGATGATTTAAAGTAGCCGAAGTAATTTAGGTGAGTCTGGCATAGTTTGTTATGATTTGTACACCTTTTTTGTAATTTTATAATGATATGATTTGGTTTGTTGTGGTAAGGGATAGTTGGGGGTGATTTAAAGTAGCCGAAATAATTTAGGTGATTCTGGTATAGTTTGTTATGATTTTTAGCATTTTTTTGTAATTTTAAAGTGATTGGGCTTTGTTTGTTGCTGTAAAGTGTAGTTGGGCGTGATTTTTGATAGCCGAAGTAATTTAGGTGAGTTTGGCATAGTTTGCTATGGTTAGTAGCATTTTTTTGTAATTTAAAAGTGATTGAGTTTAGTTTGTTGTGGTAAGGGTAAGTTGGTGATGATTTATGGTAGCCGAAGTAATTTAGGAGAGTTTGGCATAGTTTGCTATGGTTACTAGCATTTTTTTGTAATTTAAAAGTTATTGGGTTTAGTTTGTTGTGGTAAGGGTTAGTTGGTGATGATTTAGAGTTGCCGAAGTAATTTAGGTGAGTCTGGCATAGTTTGTTATGATTTGTACACCTTTTTTTGTAATTTTAAGATGATATGGTTTGCTTTATTGTGGTAAGGGATAGTTGGGGGTGATTTACGGTAGCCGAAGTAATTTAGGTGATTCTGGTATAGTTTGTTATGATTTTTAGCATTTTTTTGTAATTTAAAAGTGATTGGGTTTAGTTTTTTGTGGTAAGGGTTAGTTGGTGATGATTTAGAGTAGCCGAAGTAATTTAGGTGAGTCTGGCATAGTTTGTTATGATTTGTACACCTTTTTTTGTAATTTTAAGATGATATGGTTTGGTTTGTTGTGGTAAGGGATAGTTGGGGGTGATTTACGGTAGCCGAAGTAATTTAGGTAATTCTGGTATAGTTTGTTATGATTTTTAGCATTTTTTTGTAATTTTAAAGTGATTGGGCTTAGTTTGTTGCTGTAAAGTGTAGTTGGGGGTGATTTTTGCTAGCCGAAGTAATTTAGGTGAGTTTGGCATAGTTTTCTATGGTTAGTAGCATTTTTTTGTTATTTAAAAGTGATTGGGTTTAGTTTGTTGTGGTAAGGGTTAGTTGGTGATGATTTATGGTAGCCGAAGTTATTTAGGTGAGTTTGGCATAGTTTGCTATGGTTACTAGCATTTTTTTGTAATTTAAAAGTGATTGGGTTTAGTTTGTTGTGGTAAGGGTTAGTTGGTGATGATTTAGAGTAGCCGAAGTAATTTAGGTGAGTCTGGCATAGTTTGTTATGATTTGTACACCTTTTTTTGTTATTTTAAGATGATATGGTTTGGTTTGTTGTGGTAAGGAATAGTTGGGGGTGATTTACGGTAGCCGAAGTAATTTAAGTGATTCTGGTATAGTTTGTTATGATTTTTAGCATTTTTTTGTTATTTTAAAGTGATTGGGCCTAGTTTGTTGCTGTAAAGTGTAGTTGGGGGTGATTTTTGATAGCCAAAGTAATCTATATATATAAAGCGAAGTGTCCTCACTGACACACTCATCTACACATTCACTGATTCATAATCAACCCACAGCCCAAACCGTGAGGGCTGGAGACTTGAAATTTTAGACACGGGTGTATCATGTGCCGAAACGAAGTGATAAGAAGGGATTTTGCGAAATTCGGCCCGGTTCCTTTGTATTTAAATAAAAACCGGATAAAAACCGGTTAAAATAAACAAAAAATGATCGGCTCGCGGAGACCGTGTTTTTTTGTTAGAAGCACGTGTCTAGCCAAAACAACTTCGACGTCGGGCGACCGGTTTACATTAAAAGCACTTTCACTTTCTGCTTTCCTGATCATACTTTTGCCGTACCTAGCGAGGCGCAGATATTTCAATTATAATTTTGATTTCAATTATAATGTCGATCCGTGACTCATTTAAAAATTACCAAACCACTCCAAATTAAATCCGTCTACATTAAACATCCTCAAATATCTCTTACCATTGCAAACTTCACCAAAGCAACCCCAAAAAATTCCCGAACTACGCCAAACTGACATAAATTAGATCCGTTATCTTAAATCATCCCTTACCACCCATTAGCAACCCCAAGTAACTCCAATCACTTTAAAATAAAACAAAATGCCACAAACCATAGCAAACTATACCAAACTCACCCAAATTACTTCGGCTATCATAAGTCACCCCCAACTACCCCTTACCACCCCACATTAAGCCCAATCACTTTAAAATTACAAAAAATGCTACAAACCATAGCAAAACTATGCCAAACTCACCCACATTATTTCGGCTTTCATAAATCACCCCTAACTACCCCTTACCACCCCAAACTAAGCCCAATCACTTTAAAATTACAAAAAATGCTACAAACCATAGCAAAACTATGCCAAACTCACCTACATTATTTCGGCTTTCATAAATCACCCCTAACTACCCCTTACCACCCCAAACTAAGCCCAATCACTTTAAAATTACAAAAAATGCTCCAAACCATAGCAAACTATGTCAAACTCACCTAAATTACTTCGGCTACCATAAATCACCCCCAACTACCCCTTTCCACCCCAAACTAAGCCCAATCACTTTAAAATTACAAAAAATGCTACAAACCATAGCAAAACTATGCCAAACTCGCCCAAATTACTTCGGCTATCATAAGTTACCCCCAACTACCCTTTACCACCCCAAACTAAGCCCAAACACTTTAAAATTACAAAAAATGCTACAAACCATAGCAAAACTATGCCAAACTCACCCACATTATTTCGGCTTTCATAAATCACCCCTAACTACCCCTACCACCCCAAACTAAGCCAAATCACTTTAAATTTACAAAAAATGATACAAACCATAGCAAACTAAGCCAAACTCACCCAAATTACTTCGGCTACCATAAATCACCCCCAACTACCCCTTACCACCCCAAACTAAGCCAAATCACTTTAAAATTACAAAAAACGATACAAACCATAGCAAACTATGCCAAACTCACCCAAATTACTTCGGCTATCACAAATTACCCACAACTACCCCTTACCACCCCAAACTAAGCCCAATCACTTTAAAATTACAAAAAATGCTACAAACCATAACAAACTATGCCAAATTTACCCAAATTACTTCGGCTGCCATAAATCACCCCCAACTACCCCTTACCCCCCCAAACTAAGCCAAATCACTTTTAAATTACAAAAAATGATACAAACCATAGCAAACTATGCCAAACTCACACAAATTGCTTCGGCTACCATAAATCACCCCCAACTATCCCTTACCACCCCAAACTAAGCCCAATCACTTTAAAATTCCAAAAAATGGTACAAACCTTAGCAAACTAAACCAAACTCACCTAACTTACTTTGGCTACCATAAATCACCCCCAACTACCCCTTACCACCCCAAACTAAGACCCATCACTTTAAAATTAGAAAAAATTCTACAAACCATAGCAAAACTATGCCAAACTTACCTAACTTACTTCAACTACCATAAATCACCCCCAACTACCACCCCAAACTAAGCCCAATCACTTTAAAATTAGAAAAAATGCTACAAACTATAGCAAAACTATGCCAAACTCACCCAAATTACTTCGGCTACCATAAATCAACCCCAACTACCCCTTACCACCCCAAACTAAGCCCAATCACTTTAGAATTACAAAAAATGCTACAAACCATAGCAAACTATGCCAAATTCACCCAAATTACTTCGGCTACCATAAATCACTTTCAAATACCCCTTACAACCCAAACTAAGCCCACTAATTATGTCATAAAATTCCTTACTATTAAGCAAAGTCTTCATTAATTGTTCCTCTATTGCAATCGTTGACAAGTTGATTAAGCGAGATTTGCAAGTACAAGTTCGACTAAATGTTTTAATTCTTTTTAAGATGGAAAAAACGTACTGTTGCAGACTTTGTAGGCCAAAAATCATAAAATATTAAGAAATATCTGCATCTAAAATATATTGTTTGGACTAATAGACGTTATTCTGAATATTAAATATGCTGATAAAAATTTTGATTCTCTTCCACCTTCCAATAAATAATTATTCCAGTTGAGATGCAAACATAAACTTATGTTCTGAATTGCAACACGCTGACAGGGCAAGCCCTATCTTCTTAACATGCGTGCATTTACATCGCAAATAATAAGGACTTTTTCTCCATTGTATAAAGAGCTCTATGGTTTTTAATTTTAAAGCGGTGTAAGCGCTAGATTTTCGTTAAAATATCTAAAAATTCATAATTTTTCAATTGAATTGCAGAACTAATTTTGTGTTCGATAGTAAATTTATACTTGGAGTGGCACTGCTAACCCTGCCACCCCTGATAAGCCCCACTGTTGACTACTCTCCTTTCAGGGAAATTCTTGAAATAAACGGCAAAATAATTTAGGTCGCCTGGATGTGAAAATATCACTGTGTAGTAAGTTCAGACTGACGAGTGAAAAAAACCGCTTTCATACAGAAACGAAATCATATGGAACACTTGAAATTTCGATATTTGTTTGTAATTCGTCACAGGTCCATGAAGGAATGCATGTTAATCTAAACAAGTGTTAGTTTGTCGGAGAGGCCGAATAAGATTTTTTCATCCACCACATTACCGTCAAAATAATTATTTACTTTAGAATGTTCATTTTTCTAATTCATTTCGTGAAAATAATGACCGGCCATACGTGTACACCTTTGCGAGTATTATTTGGTATATACAAATTAATCTCTTTTGTTAGCAAAATTGTTTTAACACGCACTAGGCACGTGCACCTAATATAATTGTGAAAATTGCTGCTTCAGCGGCTGAAACGCTGGTACTCAAAGTCGCCAAGGTCGAGGCTACGCATCAGTATTAAAAGTTCTATCGCTATTAAATAAATTATTTTAATATAATATTCCCGATTTGTTCTTGCCGTTAACCAAACATTACCATCGTCGTACCGGACCCCACTTATATTCGTACGCTAATTTTTACGTTCAGTTAATGATAGTGGTGTATTTGTTTTTCACCAAACCTGCCCCGGCTGAAATCCGAAATTTGCAGCGTTGGACCAGACTTTACTGACTTTGATACGCGTTTTACACTATTTATTTTACGTAAATACATTGTGTTCATTATTGCATCATTTAAAACTAAGATGGAGCAGTTTGAAAATCTAGCAGATTACAAATACCACACCGTATAATTTTCGTGAAAGCTGATGAAAATTGTCTTTTTTACTATCTGTGGTAATGGTATTGAAATTTTAATACTGGAAAGGGAGCTCAAAAGGTTCTCACTTTAATTGTTCAACAAGTTGCGGCCAGGTTTTAATAACTTTGTGCAGCTCAAAAGGAGATATTTATGCTGAAGAGTTTGTTTATTCTGAAGATAAGTCAAAATCATCTACATACTGTTCTGCTGTGAGATGACTGTAGCAGGAGAAATGTTTCCATTGTCTTTTCAACTTTATCATAACATTATCTGCTAATTTGTAAACTTCGATTTTCCCGAAAATTTTCTAACATTAATTTCGATTTCCTGGAATCGCTTATAGAACACCTCCAAACTGCGTCTTTGCCTAAAGAGTCTATTCGAGATTTTTCATCTGATATCAACTAAGATATCCTCTTTTTCCAAATCATATACCCGGTCAAGTACCCGGTCCTGGCAATGCAGGTTAATTTCAGCAAATTTGTTTATTTTGTGATTGGAAAAGTAGAGCATTCCTGTTTAATTGTATTATAATGTCGATTAGTCTACATCACCAATACACCACTTTTGTCAACACTGCGTTTATTTAATCTACGTCCGGGCAACGCCGGGTACATTCAGCTAGTTTAGGTATGTTTGGCATAGTTTGCTAAGGTTAGTAGCATTTTTTTGTAATTTAAAAGTGATTGGGTTTAATTTGTTGTGGTAAGGGTTAGTTGGTGATGATTTATGGTAGCCGAAGTAATTTAGGTGAGTTTGGCATAGTTTGCTATGGTTACTAGCATTTTTTTGTAATTTAAAAGTGATTGGGTTTAGTTTGTTGTGGTAATGGTTAGTTGGTGATGACTAAGAGTAGCCGAAGTAATTTAGGTGAGTCTGGCAAAATTTGTTATGATTTGTACACCATTTTTTGTAATTTTAAGATGATATGGTTTGGTTTGTTGTGGTAAGGGATAGTTGGGGGTGATTTACGCTAGCCGAAGTAATTTAGGTGATTCTGGTACAGTTTGTTATGATTTTTAGCATTTTTTTGTAATTTTAATTTGATTGGGCTTAGTTTGTTGCTGTAAATTGTAGTTGGGGGTGATTTTTGATAGCCGAAGTAATTTAGGTGAGTTTGGCATAGTTTGCTATGGTTAGTAGCATTTTTTAGTAGTTTAAAAGTGATTGGGTTTAGTTTGTTGTGGTAAGGGTTGGTTGGTGATGATTTATGGTAGCCGAAGTAATTTAGGTGAGTTTGGCATAGTTTGCTATGGTTACTAGCATTTTTTTGTAATTTAAAAGTGATTGGGTTTAGTTTGTTGTGGTAAGGGTTAGTTGGTGATGATTTAGAGTAGCCGAAGTAATTTAGGTGAGTCTGGCATAGTTTGTTATGATTTGTACACCTTTTTTTGTAATTTTAAGATGATATGATTTGGTTTGTTGTGGTAAGGGATAGTTGGGGGTGATTTAAGGTAGCCGAAATAATTTAGGTGATTCTGGTATAGTTTGTTATGATTTTTAGCATTTTTTTGTAATTTTAAAGTGATTGGGTTTAGTTTGTTGCTGTAAAGTGTAGTTGGGGGTGATTTTTGATAGCCGAAGTAATTTAGGTGAGTTTGGCATAGTTTGCTATGATTAGTAGCATTTTTTTGTAATTTAAAAGTGATTGGGTTTAGTTTGTTGTGGTAAGGGTTAGTTAGTGATGATTTATGGTAGCCGAAGTAATTTAGGTGAGTTTGGCATAGTTTGCTATGGTTACTAGCATTTTTTTGTAATTTAAAAGTGATTGGGTTTAGTTTGTTGTGGTAAGGGTTAGTTGGTGATGATTTAGAGTAGCCGAAGTAATTTAGGTAAGTCTGGCATAGTTTGTTATGATTTGTACACCTTTTTTTGTAATTTTAAGATGATATGGTTTGGTTTGTTGTGGTAAGGGATAGTTGGGGGTGATTTACGGTAACCGAAGTAATTTAGGTGATTCTGGTATAGTTTGTTATGATTTTTAGAATTTTTTTGTAATTTTAAAGTGATTGGGCTAAGTTTGTTGCTGTAAAGTGTAGTTGGGGGTGATTTTTGATAGCCGAAGTAATTTAGGTGAGTTTGGCATAGTTTGCTATGGTTTGTAGCATTTTTTTGTAGTTTAAAAGTGATAGGGTTTAATTTGTTGTGGTAAGGGTTAGTTGGTGTTGATTTATGGTAGCCGAAGTAATTTAGGTGAGTTTGGCATAGTTTGCTATGGTTACTAGCATTTTATTGTAATTTAAAAGTGATTGGGTTTAGTTTGTTGTGGTAAGGGTTAGCTGGTGATGATATAGAGTAGCCGAAGTAATTTAGATGAGTCTGGCATAGTTTGTTATGATTTGTACACCTTTTTTAGTAATTTTAAGATGATATGATTTGGTTTGTTGTGGTAAGGGATAGTTGGGGGTGATTTAAGGTGGCCGAAATAATTTAGGTGATTCTGGTATAGTTTGTTATGATTTTTAGCATTTTTTTGTAATTTTAAAGTGATTGGGCTTTGTTTGTTGTTGTAAAGTGTAGTTGGGCGTGATTTTTGATAGCCGAAGTAATTTAGGTGAGTTTGGCATCGGTTGCTATGGTTAGTAGCATTTTTTTGTAATTTAAAAGTGATTGAGTTTAGTTTGTTGTGGTAAGGGTTAGTTGGTGATGATTTATGGTAGCCGAAGTAATTTAGGAGAGTTTGGCATAGTTTGCTATGGTTACTAGCATTTTTTTGTAATTTAAAAGTGATTGGGTTTAGTTTGTTGTGGTAAGGGTTAGTTGGTGATGATTTAGAGTAGCCGAAGTAATTTAGGTGAGTCTGGCATAGTTTGTTATGATTTGTACACCTTTTTTTGTAATTTTAAGATGATATGGTTTGCTTTGTTGTGGTAAGGGATAGTTGGGGGTGATTTACGGTAGCCGAAGTAATTTAGGTGATTCTGGTATAGTTTGTTATGACTTTTAGCATTTTTTTGTAATTTTAAAGTGATTGGGCTTAATTTGTTGCTGTAAAGTGTAGTTGGGGGTGATTTTTGATAGCCGAAGTAATTTAGGTGAGTTTGGCATAGTTTGTTATGGTTAGTAGCATTTTTTTGTAATTTAAAAGTGATTGGGTTTAGTTTTTTGTGGTAAGGGTTAGTTGGTGATGATTTAGAGTAGCCGAAGTAATTTAGGTGAGTCTGGCATAGTTTGTTATGATTTGTACACCTTTTTTTGTAATTTTAAGATGATATGGTTTGGTTTGTTGTGGTAAGGGATAGTTGGGGGTGATTTATGGTTGCCGAAGTAATTTAGTTGATTCTGGTATAGTTTGTTATGATTTTTAGCATTTTTTTGTAATTTTGAAGTGATTAGGCTTAGTTTGTTGCTGTAAAGGGTAGTTGGGGGTGATTTTTGATAGTCGAAGTAATTTAGGTGAATTTGGCATAGTTTGCTATGGTTGCTAGCTTTAGTTTGTGATTTAAAAGTGATTGGGGTAAGGGTTAGTTGGTGATGATTTAGAGTTGCCGAAGTAATTTAGGTGAGTCTGGCATAGTTTGTTATGATTTGTACACCTTTTTTTTGGTAATTTTAAGATGAAATGGTTTGGTTTGTTGTGGTAAGGGATAGTTGGGGGTGATTTACGGTAGCGGAAGTAATTTAGGTGATTCTGGTATAGTTTATTATGATTTTTAGCATTTTTTGTAATTTTAAAGTGATTGCGTTTAGTTTGTTGTGGTAAGGGTTAGTTGGTGATGATTTAGAGTAGCCGAAGTAATTTAGGTGAGCCTGGCATAGTTTGTTATGATTTGTACACCTTTTTTTGTAATATTAAGATGATATGGTTTGGTTTGTTGTGGGTGATTTACGGTAGCCGAAGTAATTTAGGTGATTCTGGTATAGTTTGTTATGATTTTTAGCATTTTTTTGTAATTTTAAAGTGATTGGGCTTAGTTTGTTGCTGTAAAGTTTAGCTGGGGGTGATTTTTGATAGCCGAAGTAATTTAGTTGAGTTTGGCATAGTTTGCTATGGTTAGTAGCATTTTTTTGTAATTTTAAAGTGATTGGGTTTAGTTTGTTGTGGTAAGGGTTAGTTGGTGATGATTTATGGTAGCCGAAGTAATTTAGGTGAATTTGGCATAGTTTGCTATGGTTGCTAGCTTTAGTTTGTGATTTAAAAGTGATTGGGTTTAGTTTGTTGGGGTAAGGGTTAGTTGGTGATGATTTAGAGTTGCCGAAGTAATTTAGGTGAGTCTGGCATAGTTTGTTATGATTTGTACACCTTTTTTTTGGTAATTTTAAGATGAAATGGTTTGGTTTGTTGTGGTAAGGGATAGTTGGGGGTGATTTACGGTAGCGGAAGTAATTTAGGTGATTCTGGTATAGTTTATTATGATTTTTAGCATTTTTTGTAATTTTAAAGTGATTGGGCTTAGTCTGTTGCTGTAAAGTGTAGTTGGGGGTGATTTTTGATAGCCGAAGTAATTTAGGTGAGTTTGGCATAGTTTGCTATGGTTAGTAGCATTTTTTTGTAATTTAAAAGTGATTGGGTTTAGTTTGTTGTGGTAAGGGTTAGTTGGTGATGATTCATGGTAGCCGAAGTAACTTAGGTGAGTTTGGCATAGTTTGCTATGGTTACTAGCATTTTTTTGTAATTTAAAAGTGATTGGGTTTAGTTTGTTGTGGTAAGGGTTAGTTGGTGATGATTTAGAGTAGCCGAAGTAATTTAGGTGAGTCTGGCATAGTTTGTTATGATTTGTACACCTTTTTTTGTAATTTTAAGATGATATGGTTTGGTTTGTTGTGGTAAGGGATAGTTGGGGGTGATTTACGGTAGCCGAAGTAATTTAGGTGATTCTGGTATAGCTTGTTATGATTTTTAGCATTCTTTTGTAATTTTAAATTGATTGGGCTTAGTTTGTTGCTGTAAAGTGTATTTGGGGGTGATTTTTGATAGCCGAAGTAATTTAGGTGAGTTTGGCATAGTTTGCTATGGTTAGTAGCATTTTTTTTAAATTTAAAAGTGATTGGGTTTAGTTTGTTGTGGTAAGGGTTAGTTGGTGATGATTTATGGTAGCCGAAGTAATTTATGTGAGTTTGGCATAGTTTGCTATGGTTACTAGCATTTTTTTGTAATTTAAAAGTGATTGGGTTTAGTTTGTTGTGGTAAGGGTTAGTTGGTGATGATTTAGAGAAGCCGAAGTAATTTAGGTGAGTCTGGCATAGTTTGTTATGATTTGTACACCTTTTTTTGTAATTTTAAGATGATATGGTATGGTTTGTTTTTGTAAGGGATAGTTGGGGGTGATTTACGGTAGCCGAAGTAATTTAGGTGATTCTGGTATAGTTTGTTATGATTTTTACCATTTTTTTGTAATTTTAAAGTGATTAGGCTTAGTTTGTTGCTGTAAAGTGTAGTTGGGGGTGATTTTTGATAGTCGAAGTAATTTAGGTGAGTATGGCATAGTTTGCTATGGTTAGTAGCATTTTTTTGTAATTTAAAAGTGATTGGGTTTAGTTTGTAGTGGTAAGGGTGAGTTGGTGATGATTTTTGGTAGCCGAAGTAATTTTGGTGAGTTTGGCTTAGTTTGCTATGGTTACTAGCATTTTTTTGTAATTTAAAAGTGATTGGGTTTAGTTTGGTGTGGTAAGGGTTAGTTGGTGATGATTTAGAGTAGCCGAAGTAATTTAGGTGAGTCTGGCATAGTTCGTTATGATTTGTACACCTTTTTTTGTAATTTTAAGATGATATGGTTTGGTTTGTTGTGGTAAGGGATAGTTGTGGGTGATTTACGGTAGCCGAAGTAATTTAGGTGATTCTGGTATAGTTTGTTATGATTTTTAGCATTTTTTTGTAATTTTAAAGTGATTGGGCTTACTTTGTTGCTGTAAAGTTTAGTTGGGGGTGATTTTTGATAGCCGAAGTAATTTAGGTGAGTTTGGCATAGTTTGCTATGGTTAGTAGCATTTTTTTGTAATTTAAAAGTGATTGGGTTTAGTTTGTTGTGGTAAGGGTTAGTTGGTGATGATTTATGGTAGCCGAAGTAATTTAGGTGAATTTGGCATAGTTTGCTATGGTTACTAGCATTAGTTTGTAATTTAAAAGTGATTGGGTTTAGTTTGTTGGGGTAAGGGTTAGTTGGTGATGATTTAGAGTTGCCGAAGTAATTTAGGTGAGTCTGGCATAGTTTGTTATGATGTGTACACCTTTTTTTTGGTCATTTTAAGATGAAATGGTTTGGTTTGTTGTGGTAAGGGATAGTTGGGGGTGATTTACGGTAGCGGAAGTAATTTAGGTGATTCTGGTATAGGTTATTATGATTTTTAGCAATTTTTTGTAATTTTAAAGTGATTGGGCTTAGTTTGTTGCTGTAAAGTGTAGTTGGGGGTGATTTTTTATAGCCGAAGTAATTTAGGTGAGTTTGGCATAGTTTGCTATGGTTAGTAGCATTTTTTAGTAATTTAAAAGTGATTGGGTTTAGTTTGTTGTGGTAAGGGTTAGTTGGTGATGATTCAGAGTAGCCGAAGTAATTTAGGTGAGTCTGGCATAGTTTGTTATGATTTGTACACCTTTTTTTGTAATTTTAAGATGATATGGTTTGGTTTGTTGTGGTAAGGGATAGTTGGGGGTGATTTACGGTAGCCGAAGTAATTTAGGTGATTTTGGTATAGTTTGTTATGATTTTCAGCATTTTTTTTGTAATTTTAAGATGATATGGTTTGGTTTGTTGTGGTAAGGGATAGTTGGGGGTGATTTACGGTAGCCGAAGTAATTTAGGTGAGTCTGGTATAGTTTTTTATGATTTTTAGCATTTTTTTGTAATTTTAAAGTGATTAGGCTTAGTTTGTTGCTGTAAAGTGTAGTTGGGGGTGATTTTTGATAGCCGAAGTAATTTAGGTGATTTTGGCATAGTTTGCTATGGTTAGTAGCATTTTTTTGTAATTTAAAAGTCATTGGCTTTAGTTTGTTGTGGTAAGGGTTAGTTGGTGATGATTTATGGTAGCCAAAGTAATTTAGGTGAGTTTGGCATAGTTTGCTATGGTTACTAGCATTTTTTTGTAATTTAAAAGTGATTGGGTTTAGTTTGTTGTGGTAAGGGTTAGTTGGTGATGATTTAGAGTAACCGAAGTAATTTAGGTGAGTCTGGCATAGTTTGTTATGATTTGTACACCTTTTTTTGTAATTTTAAGATGATATGGTTTGGTTTGTTGTGGTATGGGATAGTTGTGGGTGATTTACGGTAGCCGAAGTAATTTAGGTGATTCTGGTATAGTTTGTTATGATTTTTACCATTTTTTTGTAATTTTAAAGTGATTAGGCTTAGTTTGTTGCTGTAAAGTGTAGTTGGGGGTGATTTTTGATAGTCGAAGTAATTTAGGTGAGTATGGCATAGTTTGCTATGGTTAGTAGCATTTTTTTGTAATTTAAAAGTGATTGGGTTTAGTTTGTAGTGGTAAGGGTTAGTTGGTGATGATTTATGGTAGCCGAAGTAATTTAGGTGAGTTTGGCATAGTTTGCTATGGTTACTAGCATTTTTTTGTAATTTAAAAGTGATTGGGTTTAGTTTGTTGTGGTAAGGGTTAGTTGGTGATGATTTAGAGTAGCCGAAGTAATTTAGGTGAGTCTGGCATAGTTCGTTATGATTTGTACACCTTTTTTTGTAATTTTAAGATGATATGGTTTGGTTTGTTGTGGTAAGGGATAGTTGTGGGTGATTTACGGTAGCCGAAGTAATTTAGGTGATTCTGGTATAGTTTGTTAATGATTTTTAGCATTTTTTTGTAATTTTCAAGTGATTGGGCTTAGTTTGTTGCTGTAAAGTGTAGTTGGGGGTTTTTTGATAGCCGAAGTAATTTAGGTGAGTTTGGCATAGTTTGCTATGGTTAGTAGCATTTTTTTGTAATTTAAAAGTGATTGGGTTTAGTTTGTTGTGGTAAGGGTTAGTTGGTGATGATTTATGGTAGCCGAAGTAATTTAGGTGAGTTTGGCATAGTTTGCTATGGTTACTAGCATTTTTTTGTAATTTAAAAGTGATTGGGTTTAGTTTGTTGTGGTAAGTGTTAGTTGGTGATGATTTAGAGTTGCCGAAGTTATTTAGGTGAGTCTGGCATAGTTTGTTATGATTTGTACACCTTTTTTTTGGTAATTTTAAGATGATATGGTTTGGTTTGTTGTGGTAAGGGATAGTTGGGGGTGATTTACGGTAGCGGAAATAATTTAGGTGATTCTGGTATAGTTTGTTATGATTTTTAGCATTTTTTTGTAATTTTAACGTGATTGGGCTTAGTTTTTTGCTGTAAAGTGTAGTTGGGGGTGATTTTTGATAGCCGAAGTAATTTAGGTGATTTTGGCTTAGTTTGCTATGGTTAGTCGCATTTTTTTGTAATTTAAAAGTGATTGGGTTTAGTTTGTTGTGGTAAGGGTTAGTTGGTGATGATTTATGGTAGCCGAAGAAATTTAGGTGAGTTTGGCATAGTTTGCTATGGTTACTAGCATTTTTTGGTAATTAAAAAGTGATTGGGTTTAGTTTGTTATGGCAAGGGTTAGTTGGTGATGATTTAGAGTAGCCGAAGTAATTTCGGTGAGTCTTGCATAGTTTGTTATGATTTGTACAACTTTTTTTGTAATTTTAAGATGATATGGTTTGGTTTGTTGTAGTAAGGGATAGTTGGGGGTGATTTACGGTAGCCGAAATAATTTAGGTGATTCTGGTATAGTTTGTTATGATTTTTAGCATTTTTTTGTAATTATAAAGTGATTGAGCTTAGTTTGTTGCTGTAAAGTGTAGTTGGGGGTGATTTTTGATATCCGAAGTAATTTAGGTGAGTTTGGAATAGTTTGCTATGGTTAGTAGCATTTTTTTGTAATATAAAAGTGATTGGGTTTAGTTTGTTGTGGTAAGGGTTAGTTGGTGATGATTTATGGTAGCCGAAGTAATTTAGGTGAGTTTGGCATAGTTTGTTATTTTTACTAGCATTTTTTTGTAATTTAAAAGTGATTGGGTTTAGTTTGTTGTGGTAAGGGTTATTTGGTGATGATTTAGAGTAGCCGAAGTAATTTAGGTGAGTCTGGCATAATTTGTTATGATTTGTACACCTTTTTTTGTAATTTTAAGATAATATGGTTTTTTTTTGTTGTGGTAAGGGATAGTTGGGGGTGATTTACATTAGCCGAAGTAATTTAGGTGATTCTGGTATAGTTTGTTATGATTTTTAGAATTATTTTTGTAATTTTAAAGTAATTGGGCTTAGTTTGTTGCTGTAAAGTGTAGTTGGGGGTGATTTTTGATAGCCGAAGTAATTTAGGTGATTTTGGCATAGTTTGCTATGGTTAGTCGCATTTTTTTGTAATTTAAAAGTGATTGGGTTTAGTTTGTTGTGGTAAGGGTTAGTTGGTGATGATTTATGGTAGCCGAAGAAATTTAGGTGAGTTTGGCATAGTTTGCTATGGTTACTAGCATTTTTTTGTAATTTAAAAGTGATTGGGTTTAGTTTGTTGTGGTAAGGGTTAGTTGGTGATGATTTAGAGTAGCCGAAGTAATTTCGGAGAGTCTGGCATAGTTTGTTATGATTTGTACACCTTTTTTTGTAATTTTAAGATGACAGGGTTTGGTTTGTTGTGGTAAGGGATAGTTGGGGGTGATTTGCGGTAACCGAAGTAATTTAGGTGATTCTGGTATAGTTTGTTATGATTTTTAGCATTTTTTTGTAATTTTAAAGTGATTGGGCTTAGTTTGTTGCTGAAAAGTGTAGTTGGGGGTGATTTTTGATAGCCGAAGTAATTTAGGTGAGTTTGGCATAGTTTGCTATGGTTAGTAGCATTTTTTTGTAATTTAAAAGTGATTGGGTTTAGTTTGTTGTGGTAAGGGTTAGTTGGTGATGATTATGGTAGCCGAAGTAATTTAGGTGAGTTTGGCATAATTTGCTATGGTTAGTCGCATTTTTTTGTAATTTAAAAGTGATTGGGTTTAGTTTGTTGTGGTAAGGGTTAGTTGGTGATGCTTTATGTTAGCCGAAGAAATTTAGGTGAGTTTGGCGTAGTTTGCTATGGTTACTAGCATTTTTTTGTAATTTAAAAGTGATTGGGTTTAGTTTGTTATGGTAAGGGTCAGTTGGTAATGATTTAGAGTAGCCGAAGTAATTGCGGTGAGTCTGGCATAGTTTGTTATGATTTGTACACCTTTTTTTGTAATTTTAAGATGATATGGTTTGGTTTGTTGTGGTAAGGGATAGTTGGGGGTGATTTACGGTAGCCAAAGTAATTTAGGTTATTCTGGTATAGTTTGTTATGATTTTTAGCATTTTTTTGTAATTTTAAAATGATTGGGCTTAGTTTGTTGCTGTAAAGTGTAGTTGGGAATGATTTTTGATAGCCGAAGTAATTTAGGTGAGTTTGGCATAGTTTGCTATGGATAGTAGCATTTTTTTGTAATTTAATAGTGATTGGGTTTAGTTTGTTGTGGTAAGGGTTAGTTGGTGATGATTTATGGTAGCCGAAGTAATTTAGGTGAGATTGGCATAGTTTGCTATGGTTACTAGCATTTTTTTGTAATTTAAAAGTGATTGGGTTTAGTTTGTTGTGGTAAGGGTTAGTTGGTGATGATTTAGAGTAGCCGAAGAAATTTAGGTGAGTCTGGTATAGTTTGTTATGATTTTTAGCATTTTTTTGTAATTTTAAAGTGATTGGGCTTAGTTTGTTGCTGTAAAGTGTAGTTGGGGGTGATTTTTGATAGCCGAAGTAATTTAGGTGATTTTGGCATAGTTTGCTATGGTTAGTAGCATTTTTTTGTAATTTAAAAGTAATTGGGTTTAGTTTGTTGTGGTAAGGGTAAGTTGGTGATGATTTATGGTAGCCGAAGAAATTTAGGTGAGTTTGGCATAGTTTGCTATGGTTACTAGCATTTTTTTGTAATTTAAAATTGATTGGGTTTAGTTTGTTATGGTAAGGGTTAGTTGGTGATTATTTAGAGTAGCCGAAGTAATTTCGGTGAGTCTGGCATAGTTTGTTATGATTTGTACACCTTTTTTTGTAATTTTAAGATGATATGGTTTGGTTTGTTGTGGTAAGGGATAGTTGGGGATGATTTACGGTAGCCGAAGTAATTTAGGTGATTCTGGTATAGTTTATTATGATTTTTAGCATTTTTTTGTAATTTTAAAGTGATTGGGCTTAGTTTGTTGCTGTAAAGTGTAGTTGGGGGTGATTTTTGATAGCCGAAGTAATTTAGGTGATTTTGGCATAGTTTGCTATGGTTAGTCGCATTTTTTTGTAATTTAAAAGTGATTGGGTTTAGTTTGTTGTGGTAAGGGTTAGTTAGTGATGATTTATGGTAGCCGAAGAAATTTAGGTGAGTTTGGCATAGTTTGCTATGGTTACAAGCATTTTTTTGTAATTTAAAATTGATTGGGTTTAGTTTGTTATGGTAAGGGTTAGTTGGTGATTATTTAGAGTAGCCGAAGTAATTTCGGTGAGTCTGGCATAGATTGTTATGATTTGTACATCTTTTTTTGTAATTTTAAGATGATATGGTTTGGTTTGTTGTGGTAAGGGATAGTTGGGGGTGATTTACGGTAGCCAAAGTAATTTTGGTGATTCTGGTATAGTTTGTTATGATTTTTAACATTTTTTTGTAATTTTAAAGTGATTGGGCTTAGTTTGTTGTTGTAAAGTGTAGTTGGGGGTGATTTTTGATAGCCGAAGTAATTTAGGTGAGTTTGGCATAGTTTGCTATGGATAGTAGCATTTTTTTGTAATTTAAAAGTGATTGGGTTTAGTTTGTTGTGGTAAGAGTTAGTTGGTGATGATTTATGGTAGCCGAAGTAATTTAGGTGAGATTGGCATAGTTTGCTATGGTTACTAGCGTTTTTTTGTAATTTAAAAGTGATTGGGTTTAGTTTGTTGTGGTAAGGGTTAGTTGGTGATGATTTATGGTAGCCGAAGTAATTTAGGTAATTTTGGCATAGTTTGCTATGGTTAGTCGCATTTTTTTGTAATTTAAAAGTGATTGGGTATAGTTTGTTGTGGTAAGGGTTAGTTGGTGATGATTTATGGTAGCCGAAGTAATTTAGGTGAGTTTGGCATAGTTTGCTATGGTTACTAGCATTTTTATGTAATTTAACAGTGATTGGGTTTAGTTTGTTGTGGTAAGGGTTAGTTGGTGATGATTTAGAGTAGCCGAAGTAATTTAGGTGAGTCTGGCATAGTTTGTTATGATTTGTACACCTTTTTTTGTAATTTTAAGATGATATGGTTTGGTTTGTTGTGGTAAGGGATAGTTGGGGGTGATTTACGGTAGCCGAAGTAACTTAGGTGATTCTGGTATAGTTTGGTATAATTTTTAACATTTTTTTATAATTTTAAAGTGATTGGGCTTAGTTAGTTGCTGTAAAGTGTAGTTGGGGGTGATTTTTAATTGCCGAAGTAATTTTGGTGAATTTGGCATAGTTTGCTATGGTTACTAGCATTTTTTTGTAATTTAAAAGTGATTGGGTGTAGTTTGTTGTGGTAAGGGTTAGTTGGTGATGATTTAGAGTAGCCGAAGTAATTTAGGTGAGTCTGGCATAGTTTGTTATGATTTGTACACCTTTTTTTGTAATTTTAAGATGATATGGTTTGGTTTGTTGTGGTAAGGGATAGTTGGGGGTGATTTACGGTAGCCGAAGTAATTTAGGTGATTCTGGTATAGTTTGTTATGATTTTTAGCATTTTTTTGTAATTTTAAATTGATTGGGCTTAGTTTGTTGCTGTAAAGTGTATTTGGGGGTGATTTTTGATAGCCGAAGTAATTTAGGTGAGTTTGGCATAGTTTGCTATGGTTAGTAGCATTTTTTTAAAATTTAAAAGTGATTGGGTTTAGTTTGTTGTGGTAAGGGTTAGTTGGTGATGATTTATGGTAGCCGAAGTAATTTATGTGAGTTTGGCATAGTTTGCTATGGTTACTAGCATTTTTTTGTAATTTAAAAGTGATTGGGTTTAGTTTGTTGTGGTAAGGGTTAGTTGGTGATGATTTAGAGAAGCCGAAGTAATTTAGGTGAGTCTGGCATAGTTTGTTATGATTTGTACACCTTTTTTTGTAATTTTAAGATGATATGGTATGGTTTGTTTTTGTAAGGGATAGTTGGGGGTGATTTACGGTAGCCGAAGTAATTTAGGTGATTCTGGTATAGTTTGTTATGATTTTTACAATTTTTTTGTAATTTTAAAGTGATTAGGCTTAGTTTGTTGCTGTAAAGTGTAGTTGGGGGTGATTTTTGATAGTCGAAGTAATTTAGGTGAGTATGGCATAGTTTGCTATGGTTAGTAGCATTTTTTTGTAATTTAAAAGTGATTGGGTTTAGTTTGTAGTGGTAAGGGTTAGTTGGTGATGATTTTTGGTAGCCGAAGTAATTTAGGTGAGTTTGGCATAGTTTGCTATGGTTACTAGCATTTTTTTGTAATTTAAAAGTGATTGGGTTTAGTTTGTTGTGGTAAGGGTTAGTTGGTGATGATTTAGAGTAGCCGAAGTAATTTAGGTGAGTCTGGCATAGTTCGTTATGATTTGTACACCTTTTTTTGTAATTTTAAGATGATATGGTTTGGTTTGTTGTGGTAAGGGATAGTTGTGGGTGATTTACGTTAGCCGAAGTAATTTAGGTGATTCTGGTATAGTTTGTTATGATTTTTAGCATTTTTTTGTAATTTTAAAGTGATTGGGCTTAGTTTGTTGCTGTAAAGTTTAGTTGGGGGTGATTTTTGATAGCCGAAGTAATTTAGGTGAGTTTGGCATAGTTTGCTATGGTTAGTAGCATTTTTTTGTAATTTAAAAGTGATTGGGTTTAGTTTGTTGTGGTAAGGGTTAGTTGGTGATGATTTATGGTAGCCGAAGTAATTTAGGTGAATTTGGCATAGTTTGCTATGGTTACTAGCATTAGTTTGTAATTTAAAAGTGATTGGGTTTAGTTTGTTGGGGTAAGGGTTAGTTGGTGATGATTTAGAGTTGCCGAAGTAATTTAGGTGAGTCTGGCATAGTTTGTTATCATGTGTACACCTTTTTTTTGGTAATTTTAAGATGAAATGGTTTGGTTTGTTGTGGTAAGGGATAGTTGGGGGTGATTTACGGTAGCGGAAGTAATTTAGGTGATTCTGGTATAGTTTACTAGCTGAATGTACCCGGCGTTGCCCGGACGTAGATTAAATAAACGCAGTGTTGACAAAAGTGGTGTATTTGTGATGTAGACTAATCGACATTATAATACAACTAGCTGAATGTACCCGGCGTTGCCCGGACGTAGATTAAATAAACGCAGTGTTGACTAAAGTGGTGATGTTGACTAATCGACATTATAATACAATTAAACAGGAATCCTCTACTTTTTCAATCACAAAATAAACAAATTTGTTGAAATTAACCTTCGTTGTCAGGACCGGGTACTTCAATATGATTTGGACAAAGAGGATACCTTGGTTGATATCTGAGATGAAAAATCTTGAATAGACTCTTTAGGCAAAGACGCAGTTGTTCTATAAGCGATTCCAGGAAATCGAAATTAACTTTAGATAATTTTCGGGGAAATCGAAGTTTACAAATTAGCTGATCATGTTATGATAAAATTGAAAACACAATGGAACCATTCCTTTTGCTGCAGTCAACTCACAAACAGAACAGTATGTAGATGATTTTGACTTATCTTCAGAATAAACAAACACTTCAGCATAATTATCTTCTTCTAAACTGCACAAAAATTATTAAAACCTGGCCGCAACTGGTTGGACAATTACAGTGCGAACCTTTTGAGCTCCCTTTCCAGTATTAAAATTTTGGTATGTGGTAAAATGTGGTATTTGGTGGTATTTGTGCATCGCTAGATTTTCAAACTTGTCCATCTTAGTTATAAATGATGTAAAGCAATAATGAACACAATGTATTTACGTAAAATAAATAGTGTAAAACGCGTATCAATGTCAGTAAAGTCTGATCCAACGCTGTAAATTTTGGATTTCAGCCGAGGCAGATTTGGAGAAAAATAAAAACAACATTATCATTAACTGAACGGTCCGGTACGACGATGGTGATTGGGAGCAAATTTGGTTAACGGCAAAATTAACATTCTATATAAAATAAATAAATATTTTGACGGGAATATGGTGGATGTAAAAATCTTATTCGGCTTCTCCGACGAACTCACACTTGTTTACATTAACACAAACTTGTTGAACAATTAAAGTGCGAACCTCTTGTGCTCCCGTTCCAGTATTAAAATATCAATACCAATACCATAGATATTAAAAAAGACAATTTCCATCACCTTTCATAATACGGTGTGGTAATTGTACATCGCTAGATTTTCAAACTTCTCCATCTTAGTTATAAATGATGTAAAGCAATAATGAACACATTGTACGTAAAATAAATAGTGTAAAACGTGTATAAGCACATAATTATTAAGGGTATGAATGTCAGTGATGTCTGGTACATACAACGGTGAAAATTTCGGATTTCAGCCAGGGCAAATTTGGTGAAAAACAAATACACCACTACCATTAACTGAACGTAAAAATTAGCGTACAAATATAAGTGGAGTCCGGTTCGACGCTGGTAATTTTTCGAAAATTGATTGGGGGCAGATTTGGTTAACGCGAGGATCAAATGTTAAATTAAAATACTTTATTTGATAGTGGTAGACGTTCGAACACTGATGCGTCGCTTCATCGAATTTGGCGACTTTGCGAACAGTTTCCGACGCTGGAGCAGCAATTTTCACAATTGTAGTTGTGTTAAAATTAAACACCGCGATCGAGTACTGCTCCACACGCTGAACCAGCAATTCTCGAATTCTAAGAAACGATAAGAAAGGCTTATCCAATGCTTGGAATGTGCGAATTTCTGCATAGATATTGAATAAAACCAAATCGAGCATCGCCTTTTCACGTTTGTGACCTTGCCCTTGACGTGGCAGGCTCAAGCTGCTTCAATAATGTAAAAATCTTATTCGGCATCTCCAATAAACTCACATTTGTTTACATTAACACGCATTCCTTCATGGACTTGTGACGAATTACAAACAAATATTTCAACTTCAAGTGTTTCATTTAATTTCGTTTCTGGATGCAAGCTCCTTTCTTTTCACTCTAGTCAGTCTGAACTTATTACACAGAGTTATATTTTCAAATCCAGGCGCCCTAAAGAATTTTGTCGTTGTTTTCAAAAGTTTCAAGAGAAGGAGAGTTGACATAGAAGCTAAATTATTCCAAATTATTCCCATTTAGTTCTCTGACAACGTTAAAGACAATGTTGAAATATATAAATACAAAATTTTACACCATAAAAACGAAGTATTTAGGAATTATGTATAAAAAAAGTCGAAGTTATTCTTCGCTCTTGAGCTCTAATGCAATAGGAAAGATAGTAAGAAAGACTATTTCCATCACTTTTCACGTGAATTATACGTGGTGGTATTTGTTCTCCGCTTACTATTAGATTTTCAAACTGCTCCATCTTAGTTATAAATAATGCAGAACAATAATGTACGCAATGTACGTAAAATAAATAGTGTAAATAAATCGTGTATAAGCATACAATACTTAAGCGTATGATGTCAGTTAAAATTTCGGATTTCGGCCGGAGCAGGTTTGGTGAAGAACAAATACACCACTATCATTAACTGAACGTAATAATTTTCACAAAATCAATTTAAGAAATTAACATTCTAAAGTAAATAAATATTTTGACAGGAATGTTAAAAATCTTATTCGGTCTCTCCGACAAACTAACACTTGTTTACATTAACATGCATTCCTTCATGGACCTGTGACGAATTACAAACAAATATCGAAATTTCAAGTGTTCCATGTCAGTCTGAACTTATTACACAGTGATATTTTCACATTCAGGCGCCCTAAATTATTTTGACGTTGATTTATAAAGTTTCCCCGGAAGGAGAGTAGTCAGCAGGGGGCTCGTCAGGTGTGGCAGGGTTGGCAGTGCCACTCCAAATATAAATTTACTATCGAACACAAAAATAGTTCTGTAATTCAACTGCAAAATTTCGAATTTTTTAGATATTTTTACGAAACTCTAGCGCTTACACCGCCTTTATACCTCTTTAAAGTTAAAAACCATAGAGCTGTTTATACAAATGCACGCATGTTGAAAAGGTAGGGCTTGCCCCGTCAGCGTGTTGCAATTCAGAAATACGTTTATGTTTGCATCTCAACTGGAACAAATATTTATTGGAAGGTGGAAGAGAATCAAAATAGGTATCAGCATATTTAATATTCAGAATAACGACTATTAGTCGGAACAATATATTTTATGTGCAGATATTTATTAATATTTTATGATTTAATACGATAAGGCATTTATAAATAACACAACCAAATAGAAGATTTTGATTGAAAACGATTATTAATTTATGGTAGCCGAAGTAATTTAAGTGAGTTTGGCATAGCTTGCTATGTTTTGTAGCATTTCTGTAATTTTAAGTGATTAGGCTAATTTTGGGGCGGTAAGGGGTAGTTGGGGGTGATTTATGGTAGCCGAAGTAATTTAGGTGAGTTTGGAATAGTTTGCTATGGTTTGTAGCATTTTTTGTAATTTTAAAGTGATTGGGCTTAGTTTGGGGTGGTAAGGGGTAGTTGGGGGTGATTTATGGTAGCCGAAGTAATTCAGGTGAGTTAGGCATAGTTTGCTATGATTTGTTAAATATTTTGTAATTTTAAAGTGATTGGGCTTATTTTGGGGTGGTAAGGGGTAGTTGCGGGTGATTTATGGTAGCCGAAGTAATTTAGGTGAGTTAGGCATAGTTTGCTATGGTTTGAAGCATTTTTTGTAATTTTAAAGTGATTGGGCTTATTTTGGGGTGGTAAGGGGTAGTTGGGGGTGATTTATGGTAGCCGAAGTAATTTAGGTGAGTTAGGCATAGTTTGCTATGATTTGTTAAATATTTTGTAATTTTAAAGTGATTGGGCTTATTTTGGGGTTGTAAGGGGTAGTTCGGGGTGATTTATGGTAGCCGAAGTAATTTAGGGGAGTTTGGCATAGTTTGCTACGGTTTGTAGAATTTTTTTGTAATTTTAAAGTGATTGGGCTTATTTTGGGGTGGTAAGGGGTAGTTGGGGGTGATTTATGGTAGCCGAAGTAATTTAGGTGAGTTAGGCATAGTTTGCTATGGTTTGAAGCATTTTTTGTAATTTTAAAGTGATTGGGCTTATTTTGGGGTGGTAAGGGGTAGTTGGGGGTGATTTATGGTAGCCGAAGTAATTTAGGTGAGTTAGGCATAGTTTGCTATGATTTGTTAAATATTTTGTAATTTTAAAGTGATTGGGCTTATTTTGGGGTTGTAAGGGGTAGTTCGGGGTGATTTATGGTAGCCGAAGTAATTTAGGTGAGTTAGGCATAGTTTGCTATGGTTTGAAGCATTTTTTGTAATTTTAAAGTGATTGGGCTTATTTTGGGGTGGTAAGGGGTAGTTGGGGGTGATTTATGGTAGCCGAAGTAATTTAGGTGAGTTAGGCATAGTTTGCTATGATTTGTTAAATATTTTGTAATTTTAAAGTGATTGAGCCTATTTTGGGGTGGTAAGGGGTAGTTGGGGGTAATTTATAGAAGTCAAAGTAATTTAAGTGAGTTTGGCATAGTTTGCTATGGTTTGTAGCATTTTTTGTAATTTTAAAGTGATTGGGCTTATTTTGGGGTGGTAAGGGGTAGTTGGGGGTGATTTATGGTAGCCGAAGTAATTTAGGTGAGTTAGGCATAGTTTGCTATGATTTGTTGAATATTTTGTAATTTTAAGGTGATTGGGTTTATTTTGGGGTTGTAAGGGGTAGTTCGGGGTGATTTATGGTAGCCGAAGTAATTTAGGGGAGTTTGGCATAGCTTGCTATGGTTTGTAGCATTTTTTATAATTTTAAAGTGATTGGGCTTATTTTGGGGTAGTAAGAAGTAGTTGGGTGTGATTTATGTTAGCCGAAGTAATTTAGGTGAGTTAGGCATAGTTTGCTATGGTTTGTAGCATTTTTTGTAATTTTAAAGTGATTGGGATGAGTTAGGGGCGGTAAGGGGGTAGTTGGGGGTGATTTATGATAGCCGAAGTAATTTAAGTGAGTTTGGCATAGTTTGCTATGGTTTGTAGCATTTTTTATAATTTTAAAGTGATTGGGCTTATTTTGGGGTAGTAAGGGGTAGTTGGGGGTGATTTATGTTAGCCGAAGTAATTTAGGTGAGTTAGGCATAGTTTGCTATGGTTTGTAGCATTTTTTGTAATTTTAAAGTGATTGGGCTTATTTTGGGGTAGTAAGGGGTTGTTGGGGGTGATTTATGTTAGCCGAAGTAATTTAGGTGAGTTAGGCATAGTTTGCTATGGTTTGTGGCATTTTTTTGTAATTTTAAAGTGATTGGGTTTAGTTTGTGGTTGGTAAGGGGTAGTTGGGGGTGATTTATGGTAGCCGCAGTAATTTAAGTGAGTTTGGCATAGTTTGCTATAATTTGTAGCATTTTTTGTAATTTTAAAGTGATTGGGATGAGTTAGGGGTGGCAAGGGGTAGTTGGGGGTGATTTATGATAGCCGAAGTAATTTAAGTGAGTTTGGCATAGTTTGGTATGGTTTGTAGAATTTTTTGTAATTTTAAAGTGATTGGGCTTATTTTGGGGTTATAAGGGGTAGTTGGGGGTGATTTATGGTAGCCGAAGTAATTTAGGGGAGTTTGGCACAGTTTGCTACGGTTTGTAGAATTTTTTTGTAATTTTAAGGTGATTGAGCCTATTTTGGGAAGGTAAGGGGTAGTTGGGGGTGATTAATGGAAGCCGAAGTAATTTAGATGAGTTTGGCATAGTTTGATATTGCTTGTAACATTTTTTGTAATTTTAAAGTGATTGGGCTGAGTTTGGGGTGGTAAGGGGTAGTTGGGGGTGATTTATGGTAGCCGAAGTAATTTAGGTGAGTTAGGCATAGTTTGCTATGGTTTGTAGCATTTTTTTGTAATTTTAAAGTGATTGGGTTTAGTTTGTGGTTGGTAAGGGGTAGTTGGGGGTGATTTATGGTAGCCGCAGTAATTTAAGTGAGTTTGGCATAGTTTGCTATGATTTGTAGCATTTTTTGTAATTTTAAAGTGATTGGGATGAGTTAGGGGTGGCAAGGGGTAGTTGGATGTGATTTATGATAGCCGAAGTAATTTAAGTGAGTTTGGCATAGTTTGGTATGGTTTGTAGAATTTTTTGTAATTATAAAGTGATTGGGCTTATTTTGGGGTTGTAAGGGGTAGTTGGGGGTGATTTATGGTAGCCGAACTAATTTAGGGGAGTTTGGCACAGTTTGCTACGGTTTGTAGAATTTTTTTGTAATTTTAAGGTGATTGAGCCTATTTTGGGGAGGTAAGGGGTAGTTGGGGGTGATTAATGGAAGCCGAAGTAATTTAGATGAGTTTGGCATAGTTTGATATTGCTTGTAACATTTTTTGTAATTTTAAAGTGATTGGGCTGAGTTTGGGGTGGTAAGGGGTAGTTGGGTGTGATTTATGGTAGCCGAAGTAATTTAGGTGAGTTAGGGATAGTTTGCTATGATTTGTGTCATTTTGTTTTATTTTAAAGTGATTGGAGTTACTTGGGGTTGCTAAAGGGTGGTAAGGGATGATTTAAGATAACGGATCTAATTTATGTCAGTTTGGCTTAGTTCGGGAATTTTTTGGGGTTGATTTGGTAAAGTTTGCAGTGGTAAGAGATATTTGAGGATGTTTAATGTTGACGGATTAAATTTGGAGTGATTTGGTAATTTTTAATTGAGTCACGGATCGACATTATAATTGAAATCAAAATTATAATTGAAATATCGGCGGCCTCGCTAGGTACGGCAAAAGTATGATCACGAAAGCAGAAACTCGACGTTGAAATTGTTTAGGTTAAATAAGTGCTTTTAATGTAAACCGGTCGCCCGTCGTCGAAGTTGTTTTGGCTAGATACGTGCTTCTAACATAAACACGGTCTCCGCGATCCGATCATTTTTTGTTTATTTTAGCCGGTTTTTATTGAATTACAAAGGAACCGGGCCGAATTTCGCAAAATCCCTTCTTAGTGTTCAGTTTCGGCACATGATACACCCGTGTCTAAAATTTCAAGTCGCCAGCCCTCACGGTTTGGGCTGTGGGTTGTCGGTGAATCAGTGAATTTGTAGATGTGTAGATGAGTGTGTCAGTGAGGACACTTCGCTTTATATATATAGATTATGATTTTTAGCATTTTTTTGTAATTTAAAAGTGATTGGGTTTAGTTTGTTGTTGTAAGGGTTAGTTGGTGATGATTTATGGTAGCCGAAGTAACTTAGGTGAGTTTGGCATAGTTTGCTATGGTTACTAGCATTTTTTTGTAATTTAAAAGTGATTGGGTTTAGTTTGTTGTGGTAAGGGTTAGTTGTATGATTCTTAGCATTTTTTTGTTATTTTAAAGTGATTGGGCTTAGTTTGTTGCTGTAAAGTGTAGTTGGGGGTGATTTTTGATAGCCGAAGTAATTTAGGTGAGTTTGGCATAGTTTGCTATGGTTAGTAGCATTTTTTAGTAATTTAAAAGTGATTGGGTTTAGTTTGTTGTGGTAAGGGTTAGTTGGTGATGATTCAGAGTAGCCGAAGTAATTTAGGTGAGTCTGGCATAGTTTGTTATGATTTGTACACCTTTTTTTGTAATTTTAAGATGATATGGTTTGGTTTGTTGTGGTAAGGGATAGTTGGGGGTGATTTACGGTAGCCGAAGTAATTTAGGTGATTTTGGTATAGTTTGTTATGATTTTCAGCATTTTTTTTGTAATTTTAAGATGATATGGTTTGGTTTGTTGTGGTAAGGGATAGTTGGGGGTGATTTACGGTAGCCGAAGTAATTTAGGTGAGTCTGGTATAGTTTTTTATGATTTTTAGCATTTTTTTGTAATTTTAAAGTGATTAGGCTTAGTTTGTTGCTGTAAAGTGTAGTTGGGGGTGATTTTTGATAGTCGAAGTAATTTAGGTGAGTTTGGCATAGTTTGCTATGGTTAGTAGCTTTTTTTTGTAATTTAAAAGTCATTGGGTTTAGTTTGTTGTGGTAAGGGTTAGTTGGTGATGATTTATGGTAGCCAAAGTAATTTAGGTGAGTTTGGCATAGTTTGCTATGGTTACTAGCATTTTTTTGTAATTTAAAAGTGATTGGGTTTAGTTTGTTGTGGTAAGGGTTAGTTGGTGATGATTTAGAGTAACCGAAGTAATTTAGGTGAGTCTGGCATAGTTTGTTATGATTTGTACACCTTTTTTTGTAATTTTAAGATGATATGGTTTGGTTTGTTGTGGTATGGGATAGTTGTGGGTGATTTACGGTAGCCGAAGTAATTTAGGTGATTCTGGTATAGTTTGTTATGATTTTTACCATTTTTTTGTAATTTTAAAGTGATTAGGCTTAGTTTGTTGCTGTAAAGTGTAGTTGGGGGTGATTTTTGATAGTCGAAGTAATTTAGGTGAGTATGGCATAGTTTGCTATGGTTAGTAGCATTTTTTTGTAATTTAAAAGTGATTGGGTTTAGTTTGTAGTGGTAAGGGTTAGTTGGTGATGATTTATGGTAGCCGAAGTAATTTAGGTGAGTTTGGCATAGTTTGCTATGGTTACTAGCATTTTTTTGTAATTTAAAAGTGATTGGGTTTAGTTTGTTGTGGTAAGGGTTAGTTGGTGATGATTTAGAGTAGCCGAAGTAATTTAGGTGAGTCTGGCATAGTTCGTTATGATTTGTACACCTTTTTTTGTAATTTTAAGATGCTATGGTTGGGTTTGTTGTGGTAAGGGATAGTTGTGGGTGATTTACGGTAGCCGAAGTAATTTAGGTGATTCTGGTATAGTTTGTTAATGATTTTTAGCATTTTTTTGTAATTTTCAAGTGATTGGGCTTAGTTTGTTGCTGTAAAGTGTAGTTGGGGGTGATTTTTGATAGCCGAAGTAATTTAGGTGAGTTTGGCATAGTTTGCTATGGTTAGTAGCATTTTTTTGTAATTTAAAAGTGATTGGGTTTAGTTTGTTGTGGTAAGGGTTAGTTGGTGATGATTTATGGTAGCCGAAGTAATTTAGGTGAGTTTGGCATAGTTTGCTATGGTTACTAGCATTTTTTTGTAATTTAAAAGTGATTGGGTTTAGTTTGTTGTGGTAAGTGTTAGTTGGTGATGATTTAGAGTTGCCGAAGTTATTTAGGTGAGTGTGGCATAGTTTGTTATGATTTGTACACCTTTTTTTTGGTAATTTTAAGATGATATGGTTTGGTTTGTTGTGGTAAGGGATAGTTGGGGGTGATTTACGGTAGCGGAAATAATTTAGGTGATTCTGGTATAGTTTGTTATGATTTTTAGCATTTTTTTGTAATTTTAAAGTGATTGGGCTTAGTTTTTTGCTGTAAAGTGTAGTTGGGGGTGATTTTTGATAGCCGAAGTAATTTAGGTGATTTTGGCTTAGTTTGCTATGGTTAGTCGCATTTTTTTGTAATTTAAAAGTGATTGGGTTTAGTTTGTTGTGGTAAGGGTTAGTTGGTGATGATTTATGGTAGCCGAAGAAATTTAGGTGAGTTTGGCATAGTTTGCTATGGTTACTAGCATTTTTTGGTAATTTAAAAGTGATTGGGTTTAGTTTGTTATGGCAAGGGTTAGTTGGTGATGATTTAGAGTAGCCGAAGCAATTTCGGTGAGTCTTGCATAGTTTGTTATGATTTGTACACCTTTTTTTGTAATTTTAAGATGATATGGTTTGGTTTGTTGTAGTAAGGGATAGTTGGGGGTGATTTACGGTAGCCGAAGTAATTTAGGTGATTCTGGTATAGTTTGTTATGATTTTTAGCATTTTTTTGTAATTATAAAGTGATTGAGCTTAGTTTGTTGTTGTAAAGTGTAGTTGGGGGTGATTTTTGATATCCGAAGTAATTTAGGTGAGTTTGGCATAGTTTGCTATGGTTAGTAGCATTTTTTTGTAATATAAAAGTGATTGGGTTTAGTTTGTTGTGGTAAGGGTTAGTTGGTGATGATTTATGGTAGCCGAAGTAATTTAGGTGAGTTTGGCATAGTTTGTTATTTTTACTAGCATTTTTTTGTAATTTAAAAGTGATTGGGTTTAGTTTGTTGTGGTAAGGGTTATTTGGTGATGATTTAGAGTAGCCGAAGTAATTTAGGTGAGTCTGGCATAATTTGTTATGATTTGTACACCTTTTTTTGTAATTTTAAGATAATATGTTTTTTTTTGTTGTGGTAAGGGATAGTTGGGATTGATTTACGGTAGCCGAAGTAATTTAATTGATTCTGGTATAGTTTGTTATGATTTTTAGAATTATTTTTGTAATTTTAAAGTAATTGGGCTTAGTTTGTTGCTGTAAAGTGTAGTTGGGGGTGATTTTTGATAGCCGAAGTAATTTAGGTGATTTTGGCATAGTTTGCTATGGTTAGTCGCATTTTTTTGTAATTTAAAAGTGATTGGGTTTAGTTTGTTGTGGTAAGGGTTAGTTGGTGATGATTTATGGTAGCCGAAGAAATTTAGGTGAGTTTGGCATAGTTTGCTATGGTTACTAGCATTTTTTTGTAATTTAAAAGTGATTGTGTTTAGTTTGTTGTGGTAAGGGTTAGTTGGTGATAATTTTGAGTAGCCGAAGTAATTTCGGTGAGTCTGGCATAGTTTGTTATGATTTGTACACCTTTTTTTGTAATTTTAAGATGACATGGTTTGGTTTGTTAGGGTAAGGGATAGTTGGGGGTGATTTGCGGTAGCCGAAGTAATTTAGGTGATTCTGGTATAGTTTGTTATGATTTTTAGCATTTTTTTGTAATTTTAAAGTGATTGGGCTTAGTTTGTTGCTGAAAAGTGTAGTTGGGGGTGATTTTTGATAGCCGAAGTAATTTAGGTGAGTTTGGCATAGTTTGCTATGGTTAGTAGCATTTTTTTGTAATTTAAAAGTGATTGGGTTTAGTTTGTTGTGGTGAGGGTTAGTTGGTGATGATTATGGTAGCCGAAGTAATTTAGGTGAGTTTGGCATAATTTGCTATGGTTAGTCGCATTTTTTTGTAATTTAAAAGTGATTGGGTTTAGTTTGTTGTGGTAAGGGTTAGTTGGTGATGCTTTATGTTAGCCGAAGAAATTTAGGTGAGTTTGGCGTAGTTTGCTATGGTTACTAGCATTTTTTTGTAATTTAAAAGTGATTGGGTTTAGTTTGTTATGGTAAGGGTCAGTTGGTAATGATTTAGAGTAGCCGAAGTAATTTCGGTGAGTCTGGCATAGTTTGTTATGATTTGTACACCTTTTTTTGTAATTTTAAGATGATATGGTTTGGTTTGTTGTGGTAAGGGATAGTTGGGGGTGATTTACGGTAGCCAAAGTAATTTAGGTGATTCTGGTATAGTTTGTTATGATTTTTAGCATTTTTTTTGTAATTTTAAAATGATTGGGCTTAGTTTGTTGCTGTAAAGTGTAGTTGGGAATGATTTTTGATAGCCGAAGTAATTTAGGTGAGTTTGGCATAGTTTGCTATGGATAGTAGCATTTTTTTGTAATTTAATAGTGATTGGGTTTAGTTTGTTGTGGTAAGGGTTAGTTGGTGATGATTTATGGTAGCCGAAGTAATTTAGGTGAGATTGGCATAGTTTGCTATGGTTACTAGCATTTTTTTGTAATTTAAAAGTGATTGGGTTTAGTTTGTTGTGGTAAGGGTTAGTTGGTGATGATTTAGAGTAGCCGAAGAAATTTAGGTGAGTCTGGTATAGTTTGTTATGATTTTTAGCATTTTTTTGTAATTTTAAAGTGATTGGGCTTAGTTTGTTGCTGTAAAGTGTAGTTGGGGGTGATTTTTGATAGCCGAAGTAATTTAGGTGATTTTGGCATAGTTTGCTATGGTTAGTAGCATTTTTTTGTAATTTAAAAGTAATTGGGTTTAGTTTGTTGTGGTAAGGGTAAGTTGGTGATGATTTATGGTAGCCGAAGAAATTTAGGTGAGTTTGGCATAGTTTGCTATGGTTACTAGCATTTTTTTGTAATTTAAAAGTGATTGGGTTTAGTTTGTTGTGGTAAGGGTTAGTTGGTGATGATTTAGAGTAGCCGAAGTAATTTCGGTGAGTCTGGCATAGTTTGTTATGATTTGTACACCTTTTTTTGTAATTTTAAGATGACATGGTTTGGTTTGTTGTGGTAAGGGATAGTTGGGGGTGATTTGCGGTAGCCGAAGTAATTTAGGTGATTCTGGTATAGTTTGTTATGATTTTTAGCATTTTTTTGTAATTTTAAAGTGATTGGGCTTAGTTTGTTGCTGAAAAGTGTAGTTGGGGGTGATTTTTGATAGCCGAAGTAATTTAGGTGAGTTTGGCATAGTTTGCTATGGTTAGTAGCATTTTTTTGTAATTTAAAAGTGATTGGGTTTAGTTTGTTGTGGTAAGGGTTAGTTGGTGATGATTATGGTAGCCGAAGTAATTTAGGTGAGTTTGGAATAATTTGCTATGGTTAGTCGCATTTTTTTGTAATTTAAAAGTGATTGGGTTTAGTTTGTTGTGGTAAGGGTTAGTTAGTGATGCTTTATGTTAGCCGAAGAAATTTAGGTGAGTTTGGCGTAGTTTGCTATGGTTACTAGCATTTTTTTGTAATTTAAAAGTGATTGGGTTTAGTTTGTTATGGTAAGGGTCAGTTGGTAATGATTTAGAGTAGCCGAAGTAATTTCGGTGAGTCTGGCATAGTTTGTTATGATTTGTACACCTTTTTTTGTAATTTTAAGATGATATGGTTTGGTTTGTTGTAGTAAGGGATAGTTGGGGGTGATTTACGGTAGCCGAAGTAATTTAGGTGATTCTGGTATAGTTTGTTATGATTTTTAGCATTTTTTTGTAATTATAAAGTGATTGAGCTTAGTTTGTTGTTGTAAAGTGTAGTTGGGGGTGATTTTTGATATCCGAAGTAATTTAGGTGAGTTTGGCATAGTTTGCTATGGTTAGTAGCATTTTTTTGTAATATAAAAGTGATTGGGTTTAGTTTGTTGTGGTAAGGGTTAGTTGGTGATGATTTAGAGTAGCCGAAGAAATTTAGGTGATTCTGGTATAGTTTGTTATGATTTTTAGCATTTTTTTGTAATTTTAAAATGATTGGGCTTAGTTTGTTGCTGTAAAGTGTAGTTGGGAATGATTTTTGATAGCCGAAGTAATTTAGGTGAGTTTGGCATAGTTTGCTATGGATAGTAGCATTTTTTTGTAATTTAATAGTGATTGGGTTTAGTTTGTTGTGGTAAGGGTTAGTTGGTGATGATTTATGGTAGCCGAAGTAATTTAGGTGAGATTGGCATAGTTTGCTATGGTTACTAGCATTTTTTTGTAATTTAAAAGTGATTGGGTTTAGTTTGTTGTGGTAAGGGTTAGTTGGTGATGATTTAGAGTAGCCGAAGAAATTTAGGTGAGTCTGGTATAGTTTGTTATGATTTTTAGCATTTTTTTGTAATTTTAAAGTGATTGGGCTTAGTTTGTTGCTGTAAAGTGTAGTTGGGGGTGATTTTTGATAGCCGAAGTAATTTAGGTGATTTTGGCATAGTTTGCTATGGTTAGTAGCATTTTTTTGTAATTTAAAAGTAATTGGGTTTAGTTTGTTGTGGTAAGGGTAAGTTGGTGATGATTTATGGTAGCCGAAGAAATTTAGGTGAGTTTGGCATAGTTTGCTATGGTTACTAGCATTTTTTTGTAATTTAAAATTGATTGGGTTTAGTTTGTTATGGTAAGGGTTAGTTGGTGATTATTTAGAGTAGCCGAAGTAATTTCGGTGAGTCTGGTATAGTTTGTTATGATTTGTACACCTTTTTTTGTAATTTTAAGATGATATGGTTTGGTTTGTTGTGGTAAGGGATAGTTGGGGATGATTTACGGTAGCCGAAGTAATTTAGGTGATTCTGGTATAGTTTGTTATGATTTTTAGCATTTTTTTGTAATTTTAAAGTGATTGGGCTTAGTTTGTTGTTGTAAAGTGTAGTTGGGGGTGATTTTTGATAGCCGAAGTAATTTAGGTGAGTTTGGCATAGTTTGCTATGGATAGTAGCATTTTTTTGTAATTTAAAAGTGATTGGGTTTAGTTTGTTGTGGTAAGAGTTAGTTGGTGATGATTTATGGTAGCCGAAGTAATTTAGGTGAGATTGGCATAGTTTGCTATGGTTACTAGCGTTTTTTTGTAATTTAAAAGTGATTGGGTTTAGTTTGTTGTGGTAAGGGTTAGTTGGTGATGATTTATGGTAGCCGAAGTAATTTAGGTAATTTTGGCATAGTTTGCTATGGTTAGTCGCATTTTTTTGTAATTTAAAAGTGATTGGGTATAGTTTGTTGTGGTAAGGGTTTGTTGGTGATGATTTATGGTAGCCGAAGTTATTTAGGTGAGTTTGGCATAGTTTGCTATGGTTACTAGCATTTTTATGTAATTTAACAGTGATTGGGTTTAGTTTGTTGTGGTAAGGGTTAGTTGGTGATGATTTAGAGTAGCCGAAGTAATTTAGGTGAGTCTGGCATAGTTTGTTATGATTTGTACACCTTTTTTTGTAATTTTAAAATGATATGGTTTGGTTTGTTGTGGTAAGGGATAGTTGGGGGTGATTTACGGTAGCCGAAGTAACTTAGGTGATTCTGGTATAGTTTGGTATGATTTTTAACATTTTTTTATAATTTTAAAGTGATTGGGCTTAGTTTGTTGCTGTAAAGTGTAGTTGGGGGTGATTTTTAATTGCCGAAGTAATTTTGGTGAATTTGCCATAGTTTGCTATGGTTACTAGCATTTTTTTGTAATTTAAAAGTGATTGGGTTTAGTTTGTTGTGGTAAGGGTTAGTTGGTGATGATTTAGAGTAGCCGAAGTAATTTAGGTGAGTCTGGCATAGTTTGTTATGATTTGTACACCTTTTTTTGTAATTTTAAGATGATATGGTTTGGTTTGTTGTGGTAAGGGATAGTTGGGGGTGATTTACGGTAGCCGAAGTAATTTAGGTGATTCTGGTATAGTTTGTTATGATTTATAGCATTTTTTTGTAATTTTAAAGTGAATGGGTTTAGTTTGTTGCTGTAAAGTGTAGTTGGGGGTGATTTTTGATAGCCGAAGTAATTTAGGTGATTTTCGCATAGTTTGCTATGGTTAGTCGCATTTTTTTGTAATTTAAAAGTAATTGGGTTTAGTTTGTTGTGGCAAGGGTTAGTTGGTGATGATTTATGGTAGCCGAAGAAATTTAGGTGAGTTTGGCATAGTTTGCCATGGTTACTAGCATTTTTTTGTAATTTAAAAGTGATTGGGTTTAGTTTGTTGTGGCAAGGGTTAGTTGGTGATGATTTATGGTAGCCGAAGAAATTTAGGTGAGTTTGGCATAGTTTGCCATGGTTACTAGCATTTTTTTGTAATTTAAAAGTGATTGGGTTTAGTTTGTTATGGTAAGGGTTAGTAGGTGATGATTTAGAGTAGCCGAAGTAATTTAGGTGAGTCTGGCATAGTTTGTTATGATTTGTACACCTTTTTTTGTAATTTTAAGATGATATGGTTTGGTTTGTTGTGGTAAGGACTAGTTGGGGATGATTTACGGTAACCGAAGTAATTTAGGTAATTCTGGTATAGTTTGTTATGATTTTTAGCATTTTTTTGTAATTTTAAAGTGATTGGGCTTAGTTTGTTGCTGTAAAGTGTAGTTGGGGGTGATTTTTGATAGCCGAAGTAATTTAGGTGATTTTGGCATAGTTTGCTATGGTTAGTCGCATTTTTTTGTAATTTAAAAGTGATTGGGTTTAGTTTGTTGTGGTAAGGGTTAGTTAGTGATGATTTATGGTAGCCGAAGAAATTTAGGTGAGTTTGGCATAGTTTGCTATGGTTACAAGCATTTTTTGTAATTTAAAATTGATTGGGTTTAGTTTGTTATGGTAAGGGTTAGTTGGTGATTATTTAGAGTAGCCGAAGTAATTTCGGTGAGTCTGGCATAGTTTGTTATGATTTGTACACCTTTTTTTGTAATTTTAAGATGATATGGTTTGGTTTGTTGTGGTAAGGGATAGTTGGGGGTGATTTACGTTAGCCAAAGTAATTTAGGTGATTCTGGTATAGTTTGTTATGATTTTTAGCATTTTTTTGTAATTTTAAAGTGATTGGGCTTAGTTTGTTGTGGTAAGGGTTAGTTGGTGATGATTTATGGTAGCCGAAGTAATTTAGGTGAGATTGGCATAGTTTGCTATGGTTACTAGCGTTTTTTTGTAATTTAAAAGTGATTGGGTTTAGTTTGTTGTGGTAAGGGTTAGTTGGTGATGATTTATGGTAGCCGAAATAATTTAGGTAATTTTGACATAGTTTGCTATGGTTAGTCGCATTTTTTTGTAATTTAAAAGTGATTGGGTATAGTTTGTTGTGGTAAGGGTTAGTTGGTGATGATTTATGGTAGCCGAAGTAATTTAGGTGAGTTTGGCATAGTTTGCTATGGTTACTAGCATTTTTATGTAATTTAACAGTGATTGGGTTTAGTTTGTTGTGGTAAGGGTTAGTTGGTGATGATTTAGAGTAGCCGAAGTAATTTAGGTGAGTCTGGCATAGTTTGTTATAATTTGTACACCTTTTTTTGTAATTTTAAGATGATATGGTTTGGTTTGTTGTGGTAAGGGATAGTTGGGGGTGATTTACGGTAGCCGAAGTAACTTAGGTGATTCTGGTATAGTTTGGTATGATTTTTAACATTTTTTTATAATTTTAAAGTGATTGGGCTTGGTTTGTTGCTGTAAAGTGTAGTTGGGGGTGATTTTTAATTGCCGAAGTAATTTTGGTGAGTTTGGCATAGTTTGCTATGGTTACTAGCATTTTTTTGTAATTTAAAAGTGATTGGGTTTAGTTTGTTGTGGTAAGGGTTAGTTGGTGATGATTTAGAGTAGCCGAAGTAATTTAGGTGAGTCTGGCATAGTTTGTTATGATTTGTACACCTTTTTTTGTAATTTTAAGATGATATGGTTTGGTTTGTTGTGGTAAGGGATAGTTGGGGGTGATTTACGGTAGCCGAAGTAATTTAGGTGATTCTGGTATAGTTTGTTATAATTTTTAGCATTTTTTTGTAATTTTAAAGTGATTGGGCTTAGTTTGTTGCTGTAAAGTGTAGTTGGGGGTGATTTTTGATAGCCGAAGTAATTTAGGTGATTTTGGCATAGTTTGCTATGGTTAGTCGCATTTTTTTGTAATTTAAAAGTAATTGGGTTTAGTTTGTTGTGGCAAGGGTTAGTTGGTGATGATTTATGGTAGCCGAAGAAATTTAGGTGAGTTTGGCATAGTTTGCTATGGTTACTAGCATTTTTTTGTAATTTAAAAGTGATTGGGTTTAGTTTGTTATGGTAAGGGTTAGTTGGTGATGATTTAGAGTAGCCGAAGTAATTTAGGTGAGTCTGGCATAGTTTGTTATGATTTGTACACCTTTTTTTGTAATTTTAAGATGATATGGTTTGGTTTGTTGTGGTAAGGGATAGTTGGGGGTGATTTACGGTAGCCGAAGTTATTTAGGTGATTCTGGTATAGTTTGTTATAATTTTTAGCATTTTTTTGTAATTTTAAAGTGATTGGGCCTAGTTTGTTGCTGTAAAGTGTAGTTGGGGGTGATTTTTGATAGCCGAAGTAATTTAGGTGATTTTGGCATAGTTTGCTATGGTTAGTCGCATTTTTTGTAATTTAAAAGTGATTGGGTTTAGTTTGTTGTGGTAAGGGTTAGTTAGTGATGATTTATGGTAGCCGAAGAAATTTAGGTGAGTTTGGCATAGTTTGCTATGGTTACTAGCAATTTTTTGGTAATTTAAAATTGATTGGGTTTAGTTTGTTATGGTAAGGGTTAGTTGGTGATTATTTAGAGTAGCCGAAGTAATTTCGGTGAGTCTGGCATAGTTTGTTATGATTTGTACACCTTTTTTTGTAATTTTAAGATGATATGGTTTGGTTTGTTGTGGTAAGGGATAGTTGAGGATGATTTACGGTAGCCGAAGTAATTTAGGTGATTCTGGTATAGTTTGTTATGATTTTTAGCATTTTTTTGTAATTTTAAAGTGATTGGGCTTAGTTTGTTGCTGTAAAGTGTAGTTGGGGTGATTTTTGATAGCCGAAGTAATTTAGGTGATTTTGGCATAGTTTGCTATGGTTAGTCGCATTTTTTTGTAATTTAAAAGTGATTGGGTTTAGTTTGTTGTGGTAAGGGTTAGTTAGTGATGATTTATGGTAGCCGAAGAAATTTAGGTGAGTTTGGCATAGTTTGCTATTGTTACAAGCATTTTTTTGTAATTTAAAATTGATTGGGTTTAGTTTGTTATGGTAAGGGTTAGTTGGTGATTATTTAGAGTAGCCGAAGTAATTTCGGTGAGTCTGGCATAGTTTGTTATGATTTGTACACTTTTTTTTGTAATTTTAAGATGATATGGTTTGGTTTGTTGTGGTAAGGGATAGTTGGGGGTGATTTACGGTAGCCAAAGTAATTTTGGTGATTCTGGTATAGTTTGTTATGATTTTTAGCATTTTTTTGTAATTTTAAAGTGATTGGGTTTAGTTTGTTGTTGTAAAGTGTAGTTTGGGGTGATTTTTGATAGCCGAAGTAATTTAGGTGAGTTTGGCATAGTTTGCTATGGATAGTAGCATTTTTTTGTAATTTAAAAGTGATTGGGCTTAGTTTGTTGTGGTAAGGGTTAGTTGGTGATGATTTATGGTAGCCGAAGTAATTTAGGTGAGATTGGCATAGTTTGCTATGGTTACTAACGTTTTTTTGTAATTTAAAAGTGATTGGGTTTAGTTTGTTGTGGTAAGGGTTAGTTGGTGATGATTTATGGTAGCCGAAGTAATTTAGGTAATTTTGGCATAATTTGCTATGGTTAGTCGCATTTTTTTGTAATTTAAAAGTGATTGGGTTTAGTTTGTTGTGGTAAGGGTTAGTTAGTGATGATTTATGGTAGCCGAAGAAATTTAGGTGAGTTTGGCATAGTTTGCTATTGTTACAAGCATTTTTTTGTAATTTAAAATTGATTGGGTTTAGTTTGTTATGGTAAGGGTTAGTTGGTGATTATTTAGAGTAGCCGAAGTAATTTCGGTGAGTCTGGCATAGTTTGTTATGATTTGTACACTTTTTTTTGTAATTTTAAGATGATATGGTTTGGTTTGTTGTGGTAAGGGATAGTTGGGGATGATTTACGGTAGCCAAAGTAATTTTGGTGATTCTGGTATAGTTTGTTATGATTTTTAGCATTTTTTTGTAATTTTAAAGTGATTGGGCTTAGTTTGTTGTTGTAAAGTGTAGTTGGGGGTGATTTTTGATAGCCGAAGTAATTTAGGTAATTTTGGCATAGTTTGCTATGGTTAGTCGCATTTTTTTGTAATTTAAAAGTGATTGGGTATAGTTTGTTGTGGTAAGGGTTAGTTGGTGATGATTTATGGTAGCCGAAGTAATTTAGGTGAGTTTGGCATAGTTTGCTATGGTTACTAGCATTTTTATGTAATTTAACAGTGATTGGGTTTAGTTTGTTGTGGTAAGGGTTAGTTGGTGATGATTTAGAGTAGCCGAAGTAATTTAGGTGAGTCTGGCATAGTTTGTTATGATTTGTACACCTTTTTTTGTAATTTTAAGATGATATGGTTTGGTTTGTTGTGGTAAGGGATAGTTGGGGGTGATTTACGGTAGCCGAAGTAACTTAGGTGATTCTGGTATAGTTTGGTATGATTTTTAACATTTTTTTATAATTTTAAAGTGATTGGGCTTAGTTTGTTGCTGTAAAGTGTAGTTGGGGGTGATTTTTAATTGCCGAAGTAATTTTGGTGAGTTTGGCATAGTTTGCTATGGTTACTAGCATTTTTTTGTAATTTAAAAGTGATTGGGTTTAGTTTGTTGTGGTAAGGGTTAGTTGGTGATGATTTAGAGTAGCCGAAGTAATTTAGGTTAGTCTGGCATAGTTTGTTATGATTTGTACACCTTTTTTTGTAATTTTAAGATGATATGGTTTGGTTTGTTGTGGTAAGGGATAGTTGGGGGTGATTTACGGTAGCCGAAGTAATTTAGGTGATTCTGGTATAGTTTGTTATGATTTTTAGCATTTTTTTGTAATTTTAAAGTGATTGGGTTTAGTTTGTTGCTGTAAAGTGTAGTTGCGGGTGATTTTTGATAGCCGAAGTAATTTAGGTGATTTTCGCATAGTTTGCTATGGTTAGTCGCATTTTTTTGTAATTTAAAAGTGATTGGGTTTAGTTTGTTGTGGTAAGGGTTAGTTAGTGATGATTTATGGTAGCCGAAGAAATTTAGGTGAGTTTGGCATAGTTTGCTATGGTTACTAGCATTTTTTTGTAATTTAAAATTGATTGGGTTTAGTTTGTTATGGTAAGGGTTAGTTGGTGATTATTTAGAGTAGCCGAAGTAATTTCGGTGAGTCTGGCATAGTTTGTTATGATTTGTACACTTTTTTTTGTAATTTTAAGATGATATGTTTGGTTTGTTGTGGTAAGGGATAGTTGGGGGTGATTTACGGTAGCCAAAGTAATTTAGGTGATTCTGGTATAGTTTGTTATGATTTTTAGCATTTTTTTGTAATTTTAAAGTGATTGGGCTTAGTTTGTTGCTGTAAAGTGTAGTTGGGGGTGATTTTTGATAGCCGTAGTAATTTAGGTGAGTTTGGCATAGTTTGCTATGGATAGTAGCATTTTTTTGTAATTTAAAAGTGATTGGGTTTAGTTTGTTGTGGTAAGGGTTAGTTGGTGATGATTTATGGTAGCCTAAGTAATTTAGGTGAGATTGGCATAGTTTGCTATGGTTACTAGCGTTTTTTTGTAATTTAAAAGTGATTGGGTTTAGTTTGTTATGGTAAGGGTTAGTTGGTTATGATTTATGGTAGCTGAAGTAATTTAGGTAATTTTGGCATAGTTTGCTATGGTTAGTCGCATTTTTTTGTAATTTAAAAGTGATTGGGTATAGTTTGTTTTGGTAAGGGTTAGTTGGTGATGATTTATGGTAGCCGAAGTAATTTAGGTGAGTTTGGCATAGTTTGCTATGGTTACTAGAATTTTTATGTAATTTAAAAGTGATTGGGTTTAGTTTGTTGTGGTAAGGGTTAGTTGGTGATGATTTAGAGTAGCCGAAGTAATTTAGGTGAGTCTGGCATAGTTTGTTATGATTTGTACACCTTTTTTTGTAATTTTAAGATGATATGGTTTGGTTTGTTGTGGTAAGGTATAGTTGGGGGTGATTTACGGTAGCCGAAGTAACTTAGGTGATTCTGGTATAGTTTGGTATGATTTTTAACATTTTTTTATTATTTTAAAGTGATTGGGCTTAGTTTGTCGCTGCAAAGTGTAGTTGGGGGTGATTTTTGATTGCCGAAGTAATTTAGGTGAGTTTGGCATAGTTTGCTATGGCTACTAGCATTTTTTTGTAATTTAAAGGTGATTGGGTTTAGTTTGTTGTGGTAAGGGTTAGTTGGTGATGATTTAGAGTAGCCGAAGTAATTTAGGTGAGTCTGGCATAGTTTGTTATGATTTGTACAGCTTTTTTTGTAATTTTAAGATGATATGGTTTGGTTTGTTGTGGTAAGGGATAGTTGGGGGTGATTTACGGTAGCCGAAGTAATTTAGGTGATTCTGGTATAGTTTGTTATGATTTTTACCATTTTTTTGTAATTTTAAAGTGATTGGGCTTAGTTTGTTGCTGTAAAGTGTAGTTGGGGGTGATTTTTGATAGCCGAAGTAATTTAGGTGATTTTGGCATAGTTTGCTATGGTTAGTCGCATTTTTTTGTAATTTAAAAGTAATTGGGTTTTCCTTGTTGTGGCAAGGGTTAGTTGGTGATGATTTATGGTAGCCGAAGAAATTTAGGTGAGTTTGGCATAGTTTGCTATGGTTACTAGCATTTTTTTGTAATTTAAAAGTGATTGGGTTTAGTTTGTTATGGTAAGGGTTAGTTGGTGATGATTTAGAGTAGCCGAAGTAATTTCGGTGAGTCTGGCATAGTTTGTTATGATTTGTACACCTTTTTATGTAATTTTAAGATGATATGGTTTGGTTTGTTGTGGTAAGAGATAGTTGAGGGTGATTTACGGTAGCCGAAGTAATTTAGGTGATTCTGGTATAGTTTGTTATGATTTTTAGCATTTTTTTGTAATTTTAAAGTGATTGGGCTTAGTTTGTTGCTGTAAAGTGTACTTGGGGGTGATTTTTGATAGCCGAAGTAATTTAGGTGAGTTTGGCATAGTTTGCTATGGTTAGTAGCATTTTTTTGTAATTTAAAAGTGATTGGGTTAAGTTTGTTGTGGTAAGGGTTAGTTGGTGAAGATTTATGGTAGCCGAAGTAATTTAGGTGAGTTTGGCATTGTTTGCTATGGTTACTAGCATTTTTTTGTAATTTAAAAGTGATTGGGTTTAGTTTGTTATGGTAAGGGTTAGTTGGTGATGATTTAGAGTAGCCGAAGTAATTTCGGTGAGTCTGGCATAGTTTGATATGATTTGTACACCTTTTTTAGTAATTTTAAGATGATATGGTTTGGTTTGTTGTGGTAAGGGGTAGTTGGGGGTGATTTACGGTATCCGAAGTAATTTAGGTGATTCTGGTATAGTTTGTTATGATTTTTAGCATTTTTTTGTAATTTTAAAGTGATTGGGCTTAGTTTGTTTCTGTAAAGTGTAGTTGGGGGTGATTTTTGATAGCCGAAGTAATTTAAGTAAGTTTGGCATAGTTTGCTATGGTTAGTAGCATTTTTTTGTAATTTAAAAGTGATTGGGTTTAGTTTGTTGTGGTAAGGGTTAGTTGGTGATGATTTATGGTAGCCGAAGTAATTTAGGTAAGTTTGGCATAGTTTGTTATGATTTGTACACCTTTTTTTGTAATTTTAAAATGATATGGTTTGGTTTGTTGTGGTAAGGGATAGTTGAGGGTGATTTACGGTAGCCGAAGTAATTTAGGTGATTCTGGTATAGTTTGTTATGATTTTTAGCATTTTTTTGTAATTTTAAAATGATTGGGCTTAGTTTGTTGCTGTAAAGAGTAGTTGGGGGTGATTTTTGATAGCCGAAGTAATTTAGGTGAGTTTGGCATAGTTTGCTATGGTTAGTAGCATTTTTTTGTAATTTAAAAGTGATTGGGTTTAGTTTGTTGTGGTAAGGGTTAGTTGGTGATGATTTATGGTAGCCGAAGTAATTTAGGTGAGTTTGGCATAGTTTGCTATGGTTACTAGCATTTTTTGTAATTTAAAAGTGATTGGGTTTAGTTTGTTGTGGTAAGGGTTAGTTGGTGATGATTTAGAGTAGCCGAAGTAACTTAGGTGAGTCTGGCATAGTTTGTTATGATTTGTACACCTTTTTTTGTAATTTTAAGATGATATGGTTTGGTTTGTTGTAGTAAGGGATAGTTGGGGGTGATTTACGGTAGCCGAAGTAATTTAGGTGATTCTGGAAATGTTTGTTATGATTTTTAGCATTTTTTTGTAATTTTAAAGTGATTGGGCTTAGTTTGTTGCTGTAAAGTGTAGGTGGGGGTTATTTTTGATAGCCGAAGTAATTTAGGAGAGCTTGGCATAGTTTGCTATGGTTAGTAGCATTTTTTTATAATTTAAAAGTGATTGGGTTTAGTTTGTTGTGGTAAGGGTTAGTTGGTGATGATTTATGGTAGCCGAAGTAATTTAGGTGAGTTTGGCATAGTTTGCTATGGTTACTAGCATTTTTTTGTAATTTAAAAGTGATTGGGTTTAGTTTGTTGTGGTAAGGCTTAGTTGGTGATGATTTAGAGTAGCCGAAGTAATTTAGGTGAGTCTGGCATAGTTTGTTATGATTTGTACACTTTTTTTTGTAATTTTAAGATGAGATGGTTTGGTTTGTTGTAGTAAGGAATAGTTGGGGGTGATTTACTGTAGTCGAAGTAATTTAGGTGATTCTGGAAATGTTTGTTATGATTTTTAGCATTTTTTTGTAATTTTAAAGTGATTGGGCTTAGTTTGTTGCTGTTAAGTGTAGTTGGGGGTGATTTTTGATAGCCGAAGTAATTTAGGTGAGTTTGGCATAGTTTGCTATGGATAGTAGCATTTTTTTGTAATTTAAAAGTGATTGGGTTTAGTTTGTTGTGGTAAGGGTTAGTTGGTGATGATTTATGGTAGCCGAAGTAATTTAGGTGAGATTGGCATAGTTTGCTATGGTTACTAGCATTTTTTTGTAATTTAAAAGTGATTGGGTTTAGTTTGTTATTGTAAGGGTTAGTTGGTGATGATTTAGGGTAGCCGACGTAATTTAGGTGAGTCTGGCATAGTTTGTTATGATTTGTACACCTTTTTTTTGTAATTTTAAGATGATATGGTTTGGTTTGTTGTGGTAAGGGATAGTTGGGGGTCATTTACGGTAGCCGAAGTAATTTAGGTGATTCTGGTATAGTTTGTTATGATTTTTACCATTTTTTTTGTAATTTTAAAGTGATTGGGTTTAGTTTCTTGCTGTAAAGTGTAGTTGGGGGTGTTTTTTGATAGCCGAAGTAATTTAGGTAATTTTCGCCTAGTTTGCTATGGTTAGTCGCATTTTTTTGTAATTTAAAAGTAATTGGGTTTAGTTTGTTGTGGCAAGGGTTAGTTGGTGATGATTTATGGTAGCCGAAGAAATTTAGGTGAGTTTGGCATAGTTTGCTATGGTTACAAGCATTTTTTTGTAATTTAAAAGTGATTGGGTTTAGTTTGTTATGGTAAGGGTTAGTTGGTGATGATTTAGAGTAGCCGAAGTAATTTCGGTGAGTCTGGCATAGTTTGTTATGATTTGTACACCTTTTTTTGTAATTTTAAGATGATATGGTTTGGTTTGTTGTGGTAAGAGATAGTTGAGGGTGATTTACGGTAGCCGAAGTAATTTAGGTGATTCTGGTATATTTTGTTATGATTTTTAGCATATTTTTGTAATTTTAAAGTGATTGGGCTTAGTTTGTTGCTGTAAAGTGTACTTGGGGGTGATTTTTGATAGCCGAAGTAATTTAGGTGAGTTTGGCATAGTTTGCTATGGTTAGTAGCATTTTTTTGTAATTTAAAAGTGATTGGGTTAAGTTTGTTGTGGTAAGGGTTAGTTGGTGAAGATTTATGGTAGCCGAAGTAATTTAGGTGAGTTTGGCATTGTTTGCTATGGTTACTAGCATTTTTTTGTAATTTAAAAGTGATTGGGTTTAGTTTGTTGTGGTAAGGGTTAGTTGGTGATGATTTAGAGTAGCCGAAGTAATTTAGGTGAGTCTGGCATAGTTTGTTATGATTTGTACACCTTTTTTTGTAATTTTAAGATGATATGGTTTGGTTTGTTGTGGTAAGGGATAGTTGGGGGTGGTTTACGGTAGCCGAAGTAATTTAGGTGATTCTGGTATAGTTTGTTATGATTTTTAGCATTTTTTTGTAATTTTAAAGTGATTGGGCTTAGTTTGTTGCTGTAAAGTGTAGTTGGGGGTGATTTTTGATAGCCGAAGTAATTTAGGTGATTTTGGCATAGTTTGCTATGGTTAGTTGCATTTTTTTGTAATTTAAAAGTGATTGGGTTTAGTTTGTTGTGGTAAGGGTTAGTTGGTGATGATTTATGGTAGCCGAAGAAATTTAGGAGAGTTTGGCATAGATTGCTATGGTTACTAGCATTTTTTTGTAATTTAAAAGTGATTGGGTTTAGTTTGTTATGGTAAGGGTTAGTTGGTGATGATTTAGAATAGCCGAAGTAATTTCGGTGAGTCTGGCATAGTTTGATATGATTTGTACACCTTTTTTAGTAATTTTAAGATGATATGGTTTGGTTTGTTGTGGTAAGGGATAGTTGGGGGTGATTTACGGTATCCGAAGTAATTTAGGTGATTGTGGTATAGTTTGTTATGATTTTTAGCATTTTTTTGTAATTTTAAAGTGATTGGGCTTAGTTTGTTTTTGTAAAGTGTAGTTGGGGGTGATTTTTGATAGCCGAAGTAATTTAAGTGAGTTTGGCATAGTTTGCTATGGTTAGTAGCATTTTTTTGTAATTTAAAAGTGATTGGGTTTAGTTTGTTGTGGTAAGGGTTAGTTGGTGATGATTTATGGTAGCCGAAGTAATTTAGGTAAGTTTGGCATAGTTTGTTATGATTTGTACACCTTTTTTTGTAATTTTAAAATGATATGGTTTGGTTTGTTGTGGTAAGGGATAGTTGAGGGTGATTTACGGTAGCCGAAGTAATTTAGGTGATTCTGGTATAGTTTGTTATGATTTTTAGCATTTTTTTGTAATTTTAAAATGATTGGGCTTAGTTTGTTGCTGTAAAGAGTAGTTGGGGGTGATTTTTGATAGCCGAAGTAATTTAGGTGAGTTTGGCATAGTTTGCTATGGTTAGTAGCATTTTTTTGTAATTTAAAAGTGATTGGGTTTAGTTTGTTGTGGTAAGGGTTAGTTGGTGATGATTTATGGTAGCCGAAGTAATTTAGGTGAGTTTGGCATAGTTTGCTATGGTTACTAGCATTTTTTGTAATTTAAAAGTGATTGGGTTTAGTTTGTTGTGGTAAGGGTTAGTTGGTGATGATTTAGAGTAGCCGAAGTAACTTAGGTGAGTCTGGCATAGTTTGTTATGATTTGTACACCTTTTTTTGTAATTTTAAGATGATATGGTTTGGTTTGTTGTAGTAAGGGATAGTTGGGGGTGATTTACGGTAGCCGAAGTAATTTAGGTGATTCTGGAAATGTTTGTTATGATTTTTAGCATTTTTTTGTAATTTTAAAGTGATTGGGCTTAGTTTGTTGCTGTAAAGTGTAGGTGGGGGTTATTTTTGATAGCCGAAGTAATTTAGGAGAGCTTGGCATAGTTTGCTATGGTTAGTAGCATTTTTTTGTAATTTAAAAGTGATTGGGTTTAGTTTGTTGTGGTAAAGGTTAGTTGGTGATGATTTATGGTAGCCGAAGTAATTTAGGTGAGTTTGGCATAGTTTGCTATGGTTACTAGCATTTTTTTGTAATTTAAAAGTGATTGGGTTTAGTTTGTTGTGGTAAGGGTTAGTTGGTGATGATTTAGAGTAGCCGAAGTAATTTAGGTGAGTCTGGCATAGTTTGATATGATTTGTACACTTTTTTTTGTAATTTTAAGATGATATGGTTTGGTTTGTTGTAGTACGGAATAGTTGGGGGTGATTTACTGTAGCCGAAGTAATTTAGGTGATTCTGGAAATGTTTGTTATGATTTTTAGCATTTTTTTGTAATTTTAAAGTGATTGGGCTTAGTTTGTTGCTGTTAAGTGTAGTTGGGGGTGATTTTTGATAGCCGAAGTAATTTAGGTGAGTTTGGCATAGTTTGCTATGGATAGTAGCATTTTTTTGTAATTTAAAAGTGATTGGGTTTAGTTTGTTGTGGTAAGGGTTAGTTGGTGATGATTTATGGTAGCCGAAGTAATTTAGGTGAGATTGGCATAGTTTGCTATGGTTACTAGCATTTTTTTGTAATTTAAAAGTGATTGGGTTTAGTTTGTTATTGTAAGGGTTAGTTGGTGATGATTTAGGATAGCCGAAGTAATTTAGGTGAGTCTGGCATAGTTTGTTATGATTTGTACACCTTTTTTTGTAATTTTAAGATGATATGGTTTGGTTTGTTGTGGTAAGGGATAGTTGGGGGTCATTTACGGTAGGCGAAGTAATTTAGGTGATTCTGGTATAGTTTGTTATGATTTTTACCATTTTTTTGTAATTTTAAAGTGATTGGGTTTAGTTTCTTGCTGTAAAGTGTAGTTGGGGGTGTTTTTTGATAGCCGAAGTAATTTAGGTGATTTTCGCCTAGTTTGCTATGGTTAGTCGCATTTTTTTGTAATTTAAAAGTAATTGGGTTTAGTTTGTTGTGGCAAGGGTTAGTTGGTGATGATTTATGGTAGCCGAAGAAATTTAGGTGAGTTTGGCATAGTTTGCTATGGTTACTAGCATTTTTTTGTAATTTAAAAGTGATTGGGTTTAGTTTGTTATGGTAAGGGTTAGTTGGTGATGATTTAGAGTAGCCGAAGTAATTTAGGTGAGTCTGGCATAGTTTGTTATGATTTGTACACCTTTTTTTGTAATTTTAAGATGATATGGTTTGGTTTGTTGTGGTAAGGGATAGTTGAGGGTGATTTACGATAGCCGAAGTAATTTAGGTGATTCTGGTATAGTTTGTTATGATTTTTAGCATTTTTTTGTAATTTTAAAATGATTGGGCTTAGTTTGTTGCTGTAAAGAGTAGTTGGGGGTGATTTTTGATAGCCGAAGTAATTTAGGTGATTTTCGCCTAGTTTGCTATGGTTAGTCGCATTTTTTTGTAATTTAAAAGTGATTGGGTTTAGTTTGTTGTGGTAAGGGTTAGTTGGTGATGATTTATGGTAGCCGAAGTAATTTAGGTGAGTTTGGCATAGTTTGCTATGGTTACTAGCATTTTTTTGTAATTTAAAAGTGATTGGGTTTAGTTTGTTGTGGTAAGGGTTAGTTGGTGATGATTTAGAGTAGCCGAAGTAACTTGGGTGAGTCTGGCATAGTTTGTTATGATTTGTACACCTTTTTTTGTAATTTTAAGATGATATGGTTTGGTTTGTTGTAGTAAGGGATAGTTGGGGGTGATTTACGGTAGCCGAAGTAATTTAGGTGATTCTGGAAATGTTTGTTATGATTTTTAGCATTTTTTTGTAATTTTAAAGTGATTGGGCTTAGTTTGTTGCTGTAAAGTGTAGGTGGGGGTTATTTTTGATAGCCGAAGTAATTTAGGAGAGCTTGGCATAGTTTGCTATGGTTAGTAGCATTTTTTTGTAATTTAAAAGTGATTGGGTTTAGTTTGTTGTGGTAAGGGTTAGTTGGTGATGATTTATGGTAGCCGAAGTAATTTAGGTGAGTTTGGCATAGTTTGCTATGGTTACTAGCATTTTTTTGTAATTTAAAATTTATTGGGTTTAGTTTGTTGTGGTAAGGGTTAGTTGGTGATGATTTAGAGTAGCCGAAGTAATTTAGGTGAGTCTGGCATAGTTTGTTATGATTTGTACACTTTTTTTGTAATTTTAAGATGATATGGTTTGGTTTGTTGTAGTAAGGGATAGTTGGGGGTGATTTACTGTAGCCGAAGTAATTTAGGTGATTTTAGAAATGTTTGTTATGATTTTTAGCATTTTTTTGTAATTTTAAAGTGATTGGGCTTAGTTTGTTGCTGTTAAGTGTAGTTGGGGGTGATTTTTGATAGCCGAAGTAATTTAGGTGAGTTTGGCATAGTTTGCTATGGATAGTAGCATTTTTTTGTAATTTAAAAGTGATTGGGTTTAGTTTGTTGTGGTAAGGGTTAGTTGGTGATGATTTATGGTAGCCGAAGTAATTTAGGTGAGATTGGCATAGTTTGCTATGGTTACTAGCATTTTTTTGTAATTTAAAAGTGATTGGGTTTAGTTTGTTATGGTAAGGGTTAGTTGGTGATGATTTAGGGTAGCCGAAGTAATTTAGGTGAGTCTGGCATAGTTTGTTATGATTTGTACACCTTTTTTTGTAATTTTAAGATGATATGGTTTGGTTTGTTGTGGTAAGGGATAGTTGGGGGTGATTTACGGTAGCCGAAGTAATTTAGGTGATTCTGGTATAGTTTGTTATGATTTTTACCATTTTTTTGTAATTTTAAAGTGATTGGGTTTAGTTTGTTGCTGTAAAGTGTAGTTGGGGGTGATTTTTGATAGCCGAAGTAATTTAGGTGATTTTCGCATAGTTTGCTATGGTTAGTCGCATTTTTTTGTAATTTAAAAGTAATTGGGTTTAGTTTGTTGTGGCAAGGGTTAGTTGGTGATGATTTATGGTAGCCGAAGAAATTTAGGTGAGTTTGGCATAGTTTGCTATGGTTACTAACATTTTTTTGTAATTTAAAAGTGATTGGGTTTAGTTTGTTATGGTAAGGGTTAGTTGGTGATGATTTAGAGTAGCCGAAGTAATTTAGGTGAGTCTGGCATAGTTTGTTATGATTTGTACACCTTTTTTTGTAATTTTAAGATGATATGGTTTGGTTTGTTGTGGTAAGGGATAGTTGGGGGTGATTTACCGTATCCGAAGTAATTTAGGTGATTCTGGTATAGTTTGTTATGATTTTTAGCATTTTTTTGTAATTTTAAAGTGATTGGGCTTAGTTTGTTGCTGTAAAGTGTAGTTGGGGGTGATTTTTGATAGCCGAAGTAATTTAGGTGAGTTTGGCATAGTTTGCTATGGTTAGTAGCATTTTTTTGTAATTTAAAAGTGATTGGGTTTAGTTTGTTGTGGTAAGGGTTAGTTGGTGATGATTTATGGTAGCCGAAGTAATTTAGGTGAGTTTGGCATAGTTTGTTATGATTTGTACACCTTTTTTTGTAATTTTAAGATGATATGGTTTGGTTTGTTGTGGTAAGGGATAGTTGGGGGTGATTTACGGTAGCCGAAGTAATTTAGGTGATTCTGGTATAGTTTGTTATGATTTTTAGCATTTTTTTGTAATTTTAAAGTGATTGGGCTTAGTTTGTTGCTGTAAAGTGTAGTTGGGGGTGATTTTTGATAGCCGAAGTAATTTAGGTGAGTTTGGCATAGTTTGCTTTGGTTAGTAGCATTTTTTTGTAATTTAAAAGTGATTGGGTTTAGTTTGTTGTGGTAAGGGTTAGTTGGTGATGATTTATGGTAGCCGAAGAAATTTAGGTGAGTTTGGCATAATTTGCAATGGTTACTAGCATTTTTTTGTAATTTAAAAGTGATTGGGTTTAGTTTGTTGTAGTAAGGGTTAGTTGGTGATGATTTAGAGTAGCCGAAGTAATTTAGGTGAGTCTGGAATGGTTTGTTATGATTTGTACACCTTTTTTTGTAATTTTAAGATGATATGGTTTGGTTTGTTGTGGTAAGGGATAGTTGAGGGTGATTTACGGTAGCCGAAGTAATTTAGGTGATTCTGGTATAGTTTGTTATGATTTTTAGCATTTTTTTGTAATTTTAAAGTGATTGGGCTTAGTTTGTTGCTGTAAAGTGTAGTTGGGGGTGATTTTTGATAGCCGAAGTAATTTAGGTGATTTTGGCATAGTTTGCTATGGTTAGTCGCATTTTTTTGTAATTTAAAAGTGATTGGGTTTAGTTTGTTGTGGTAAGGGTTAGTTGGTGATGATTTATGGTAGCCGAAGAAATTTAGGTGAGTTTGGCATAGATTGCTATGGTTACTAGCATTTTTTTGTAATTTAAAATTGATTGGGTTTAGTTTGTTATGGTAAGGGTTAGTTGGTGATGATTTAGAGTAGCCGAAGTAATTTCGGTGAGTCTGGCATAGTTTGATATGATTTGTACACCTTTTTTAGTAATTTTAAAATTATATGGTTTGGTTTGTTGTGGTAAGGGATAGTTGGGGGTGATTTACGGTATCCGAAGTAATTTAGGTGATTCTGGTATAGTTTGTTATGATTTTTAGCATTTTTTTGTAATTTTAAAGTGATTGGGCTTAGTTTGTTGCTGTAAAGTGTAGTTGGCCCGAAGTGTGGTTGAAGCCGAAGTAATTTAGGTGAGTTTGGCATAGTTTGTTATGATTTGTACACCTTTTTTTGTAATTTTAAGATGATATGGTTTGGTTTGTTGTGGTAAGGGATAGTTGGGGGTGATTTACGGTAGCTGAATTAATTTAGGTGATTCTGGTATAGTGCGTTATAATTTTTAGCATTTTTTTGTCATTTTAAAGTGATTGGGCTTAGTTTGTTGCTGTAAAGTGTAGTTGGGGGTGATTTTTGATAGCCGAAGTAATTTAGGAGAGTTTGGCATAGTTTGCTATGGTTAGTAGCATTTTTTTGTAATTTAAAAGTGATTGGGTTTAGTTTGTTGTGGTAAGGGTTAGTTGGTGATGATTTAGAGTAGCCGAAGTAATTTAGGTGAGTCTGGAATGGTTTGTTATGATTTGTACACCTTTTTTTCTAATTTTAAGATGATATGGTTTGGTTTGTTGTGGTAAGGGATAGTTGAGGGTGATTTACGGTAGCCGAAGTAATTTAGGTGATTCTGGTATAGTTTGTTATGATTTTTAGCATTTTTTTGTAATTTTAAAATGATTGGGCTTAGTTTGTTGCTGTAAAGAGTAGTTGGGGGTGATTTTTGATAGCCGAAGTAATTTAGGTGAGTTTGGCATAGTTTGCTATGGTTAGTAGCATTTTTTTGTAATTTAAAAGTGATTGGGTTTAGTTTGTTGTGGTAAGGGTTAGTTGGTGATGATTTATGGTAGCCGAAGTAATTTAGGTGAGTTTGGCATAGTTTGCTATGGATAGTAGCATTTTTTTGTAATTTAAAAGTGATTGGGTTTAGTTTGTTGTGGTAAGGGTTAGTTGGTGATGATTTATGGTAGCCGAAGTAATTTAGGTGAGATTGGCATAGTTTGCTATGGTTACTAGCGTTTTTTTGTAATTTAAAAGTGATTGGGTTTAGTTTGTTGTGGTAAGCGTTAGTTGGTGATGATTTATGGTAGCCGAAGTAATTTAGGTAATTTTGACATAGTTTGCTATGGTTAGTGGCATTTTTTTGTAATTTAAAATTGATTGGGTATAGTTTGTTGTGGTAAGGGTTAGTTGGTGATGATTTATGGTAGCCGAAGTAATTTAGGTGATTCTGGTATAGTTTGTTATGATTTTTAGCATTTTTTTGTAATTTTAAAGTGATTGGGCTTAGTTTGTTGCTGTTAAGTGTAGTTGGGGGTGATTTTTGATAGCCGAAGTAATTTAGGTGAGTTTGGCATAGTTTGCTATGGATAGTAGCATTTTTTTGTAATTTAAAAGTGATTGGGTTTAGTTTGTTGTGGTAAGGGTTAGTTGGTAATGATTTATGGTAGCCGAAGTAATTTAGGTGAGATTGGCATAGTTTGCTATGGTTACTAGCATTTTTTTGTAATTTAAAAGTGATTGGGTTTAGTTTGTTATGGTAAGGGTTAGTTGGTGATGATTTAGAGTAGCCGAAGTAATTTAGGTGAGTCTGGCATAGTTTGTTATGATTTGTACACCTTTTTTTGTAATTTTAAGATGATATGGTTTGGTTTGTTGTGGTAAGGGATAGTTGGGGGTGATTTACGGTAGCCGAAGTAATTTAGGTGATTCTGGTATAGTTTGTTATGATTTTTACCATTTTTTTGTAATTTTAAAGTGATTGGGTTTAGTTTGTTGCTATAAAGTGTAGTTGGGGGTGATTTTTGATAGCCGAAGTAATTTAGGTGATTTTCGCATAGTTTGCTATGGTTAGTCGCATTTTTTTGTAATTTAAAAGTAATTGGGTTTAGTTTGTTATGGCAAGGGTTAGTTGGTGATGATTTATGGTTACCGAAGAAATTTAGGTGAGTTTGGCATAGTTTGCTATGGTTACTAGCATTTTTTTGTAATTTAAAAGTGATTGGGTTTAGTTTGTTATGGTAAGGGTTAGTTGGTGATGATTTAGAGTAGCCGAAGTAATTTAGGTGAGTCTGGCATAGTTTGTTATGATTTGTACACCTTTTTTTGTAATTTTAAGATGATATGGTTTGGTTTGTTGTGGTAAGGGATAGTTGGGGATGATTTACTGTAGCCGAAGTAAATTAGGTGATTCTGGTATAGTTTGTTATGATTTTTAGCATTTTTTTGTAATTTAAAAGTAATTGGGTTTAGTTTGTTATGGCAAGGGTTACTTGGTGATGATTTATGGTAGCCGAAGAAATTTAGGTGAGTTTGGCATAGTTTGCTATGGTTACTAGCATTTTTTTGTAATTTAAAAGTGATTGGGTTTAGTTTGTTATGGTAAGGGTTAGTTGGTGATTATTTAGAGTAGCCGAAGTAATTTCGGTGAGTCTGGCATAGTTTGTTATGATTTGTACACCTTTTTTTGTAATTTTAAGATGATATGGTTTGGTTTGTTGTGGTAAGGGATAGTTGGGGGTGATTTACGGTAGCCAAAGTAATTTAGGTGATTCTGGTATAGTTTGTTATGATTTTTAGAATTTTTTTGTAATTTAAAAGTGATTGGGCTTAGTTTGTTGCTGTAAAGTGTAGTTGGGGGTGATTTTTGATAGCCGAAGTAATTTAGGTGAGTTTGGCATAGTTTGCTATGGATAGTAGCATTTTTTTGTAATTTAAAAGTGATTGGGTTTAGTTTGTTGTGGTAAGGGTTAGTTGGTGATGATTTATGGTAGCCGAAGTAATTTAGGTGAGATTGGCATAGTTTGCTATGGTTACTAGCGTTTTTTTGTAATTTAATAGTGATTGGGTTTAGTTTGTTGTGGTAAGCGTTAGTTGGTGATGATTTATGGTAGCCGAAGTAATTTAGGTAATTTAGACATAGTTTGCTATGGTTAGTGGCATTTTTTTGTAATTTAAAATTGATTGGGTATAGTTTGTTGTTGTAAGGGTTAGTTGGTGATGATTTATGGTAGCCGAAGTAATTTAGGTGAGTTTGGCATAGTTTGCTATGGTTACTAGCATTTTTATGTAATTTAACAGTGATTGAGTTTAGTTTGTTGTGGTAAGGGTTAGTTGGTGATGATTTAGAGTAGCCGAAGTAATTTAGGTGAGTCTGGCATAGTTTGTTATGATTTGTACACCTTTTTTTGTAATTTTAAGATGATATGGTTTGGTTTGTTGTGGTAAGGGATAGTTGGGGGTGATTTACGGTAGCCGAAGTAACTTAGGTGATTCTGGTATAGGTTGGTATGATTTTTAACATTTTTTTATAATTTTAAAGTGATTGGGCTTAGTTTGTTGCTGTAAAGTGTAGTTGGGGGTGATTTTTAATTGCCGAAGTAATTTTGGTGAGTTTGGCATAGTTTGCTATGGTTACTAGCATTTTTTTGTAATTTAAAAGTAATTGGGTTTAGTTTGTTATGGCAAGGGTTAGTTGGTGATGATTTATGGTAGCCGAAGAAATTTAGGTGAGTTTGGCATAGTTTGCTATGGTTACTAGCATTTTTTTGTAATTTAAAAGTGATTGGGTTTAGTTTGTTATGGTAAGGGTTAGTTGGTGATGATTTAGAGTAGCCGAAGTAATTTCGGTGAGTCTGGCATAGTTTGTTATGATTTGTACACCTTTTTTTGTAATTTTAAGATGATATGGTTTGGTTTGTTGTGGTAAGGGATAGTTGGGGGTGATTTACGGTAGCCAAAGTAATTTAGGTGATTCTGGTATAGTTTGTTATGATTTTTAGCATTTTTTTGTAATTTTAAAGTGATTGGGCTTAGTTTGTTGCTGTAAAGTGTAGTTGGGGGTGATTTTTGATAGCCGAAGTAATTTAGGTGAGTTTGGCATAGTTTGCTATGGATAGTAGCATTTTTTTGTAATTTAAAAGTGATTGGGTTTAGTTTGTTGTGGTAAGGGTTAGTTGGTGATGATTTATGGTAGCCGAAGTAATTTAGGTGAGATTGGCATAGTTTGCTATGGTTACTAGCGTTTTTTTGTAATTTAAAAGTGATTGGGTTTAGTTTGTTGTGGTAAGCGTTAGTTGGTGATGATTTATGGTAGCCGAAGTAATTTAGGTAATTTTGACATAGTTTGCTATGGTTAGTCGCATTTTTTTGTAATTTAAAATTGATTGGGTATAGTTTGTTGTGGTAAGGGTTAGTTGGTGATGATTTATGGTAGCCGAAGTAATTTAGGTGAGTTTGGCATAGTTTGCTATGGTTACTAGCATTTTTATTTAATTTAACAGTGATTGGGTTTAGTTTGTTGTGGTAAGGGTTAGTTGTTGATGATTTAGAGTAGCCGAAGTAATTTAGGTGAGTCTGGCATAGTTTGTTATGATTTGTACACCTTTTTTTGTAATTTTAAGATGATATGGTTTGGTTTGTTGTGGTAAGGGATAGTTGGGGGTGATTTACGGTAGCCGAAGTAACTTAGGTGATTCTGGTATAGTTTGGTATGATTTTGAACATTTTTTTATAATTTTAAAGTGATTGGGCTTAGTTTGTTGCTGTAAAGTGTAGTTGGGGGTGATTTTTATTTGCGAAGTAATTTAGGTGAGTTTGGCATAGTTTGTTATGATTTGTACACCTTTTTTTTGTAATTTTAAGATGATATGGTTTGGTTTGTTGTGGTAAGGGTTAGTTGGGGGTGATTTACGGTAGCTGAATTAATTTAGGTGATTCTGGTATAGTTCGTTATAATTTTTAGCATTTTTTTGTAATTTTAAAGTGATTGGGCTTAGTTTGTTGCTGTAAAGTGTAGTTGGGGGTGATTTTTGATAGCCGAAGTAATTTAGGAGAGTTTGGCATAGTTTGCTATGGTTAGTAGCATTTTTTTGTAATTTAAAAGTGATTGGGTTTAGTTTGTTGTGGTAAGGGTTAGTTGGTGATGATTTAGAGTAGCCGAAGTAATTTAGGTGAGTCTGGAATGGTTTGTTATGATTTGTACACATTTTTTTCTAATTTTAAGATGATATGGTTTGGTTTGTTGTGGTAAGGGATAGTTGAGGGTGATTTACGGTAGCCGAAGTAATTTAGGTGATTCTGGTATAGTTTGTTATGATTTTTAGCATTTTTTTGTAATTTTAAAATGATTGGGCTTAGTTTGATGCTGTAAAGAGTAGTTGGGGGTGATTTTTGATAGCCGAAGTAATTTAGGTGAGTTTGGCATAGTTTGCTATGGTTAGTAGCATTTTTTTGTAATTTAAAAGTGATTGGGTTTAGTTTGTTGTGGTAAGGGTTAGTTGGTGATGATTTACGGTAGCCGAAGTAATTTAGGTGAGTTTGGCATAGTTTGCTATGGTTATTAGCATTTTTTTGTAATTTAAAAGTGATTGGGTTTAGTTTGTTGTGGTAAGGGTTAGTTGGTGATGATTTAGAGTAGCCGAAGTAATTTAGGTGAGTCTGGCATAGTTTGTTATGATTTGTACACTTTTTTTTGTAATTTTAAGATGATATGGTTTGGTTTGTTGTAGTAAGGGATAGTTGGGGGTGATTTACTGTAGCCGAAGTAATTTAGGTGATTCTGAAAATGTTTGTTTTGATTTTTAGCATTTTTTTGTAATTTTAAAGTGATTGGGCTTAGTTTGTTGCTGTTAAGTGTAGTTGGGGGTGATTTTTGATAGCCGAAGTACTTTAGGTGAGTTTGGCGTAGTTTGCTATGGATAGTAGCATTTTTTTGTAATTTAAAAGTGATTGGGTTTAGTTTGTTGTGGTAAGGGTTAGTTGGTGATGATTTATGGTAGCCGAAGTAATTTAGGTGAATTTGGCATAGTTTGCTATGGTTACTAGCATTTTTTTGTAATTTAAAAGTGATTGGGTTTAGTTTGTTGTGGTAAGGGTTAGTTGGTGATGATTTAGAGTAGCCGAAGTAATTTAGGTGAGTCTGGCATAGTTTGTTATGATTTGTACACTTTTTTTTGTAATTTTAAGATGATATGGTTTGGTTTGTTGTAGTAAGGGATAGTTGGGGGTGATTTACTGTAGCCAAAGTAATTTAGGTGATTCTGGAAATGTTTGTTTTGATTTTTAGCATTTTTTTGTAATTTTAAAGTGATTGGGCTTAGTTTGTTGCTGTTAAGTGTAGTTGGGGGTGATTTTTGATAGCCGAAGTAATTTAGGTGAGTTTGGCATAGTTTGCTATGGATAGTAGCATTTTTTTGTAATTTAAAAGTGATTGGGTTTAGTTTGTTGTGGTAAGGGTTAGTTGGTGATGATTTATGGTAGCCGAAGTAATTTAGGTGAGATTGGCATAGTTTGCTATGGTTACTAGCATTTTTTTGTAATTTAAAAGTGATTGGGTTTAGTTTGTTATGGTAAGGGTTAGTTGGTGATGATTTAGAGTAGCCGAAGTAATTTAGGTGAGTCTGGCATAGTTTGTTATGATTTGTACACCTTTTTTTGTAATTTTAAGATGATATGGTTTGGTTTGTTGTGGTAAGGGATAGTTGGGGGTGATTTACGGTAGCCGAAGTAATTTAGGTGATTCTGGTATAGTTTTTTATGATTTTTACCATTTTTTTTGTAATTTTAAAGTGATTGGGTTTAGTTTGTTGCTATAAAGTGTAGTTGGGGGTGATTTTTGATAGCCGAAGTAATTTAGGTGATTTTCGCATAGTTTGCTATGGTTAGTCGCATTTTTTTGTAATTTAAAAGTAATTGGGTTTAGTTTGTTATGGCAAGGGTTAGTTGGTGATGATTTATGGTAGCCGAAGAAATTTAGGTGAGTTTGGCATAGTTTGCTATGGTTACTAGCATTTTTTTGTAATTTAAAAGTGATTGGGTTTAGTTTGTTATGGTAAGGGTTAGTTGGTGATGATTTAGAGTAGCCGAAGTAATTTAGGTGAGTCTGGAATGGTTTGTTATGATTTGTACACCTTTTTTTCTAATTTTAAGATGATATGGTTTGGTTTGTTGTGGTAAGGGATAGTTGAGGGTGATTTACGGTAGCCGAAGTAACTTAGGTGATTCTTGTATAGGTTGGTATGATTTTTAACATTTTTTTATAATTTTAAAGTGATTGGGCTTAGTTTGTTGCTGTAAAGTGTAGTTGGGGGTGATTTTTAATTGCCGAAGTAATTTTGGTGAGTTTGGCATAGTTTGCTATGGTTACTAGCATTTTTTTGTAATTTAAAAGTAATTGGGTTTAGTTTGTTATGACAAGGGTTAGTTGGTGATGATTTATGGTAGCCGAAGAAATTTAGGTGAGTTTGGCATAGTTTGCTATGGTTACTAGCATTTTTTTGTAATTTAAAAGTGATTGGGTTTAGTTTGTTATGGTAAGGGTTAGTTGGTGATGATTTAGAGTAGCCGAAGTAATTTCGGTGATTCTGGCATAGTTTGTTATGATTTGTACACCTTTTTTTGTAATTTTAAGATGATATGGTTTGGTTTGTTGTGGTAAGGGATAGTTGAGGGTGATTTACGGTAGCCGAAGTAATTTAGGTGATTCTGGTATAGTTTCTTATGATTTTTAGAATTTTTTTGTAATTTTAAAATGATTGGGCTTAGTTTGTTGCTGTAAAGAGTAGTTGGGGGTGGTTTTTGATAGCCGAAGTAATTTAGGTGAGTTTGGCATAGTTTGCTATGGTTAGTAGCATTTTTTTGTAATTTAAAAGTGATTGGGTTTAGTTTGTTGTGGTAAGGGTTAGTTGGTGATGATTTATGGTAGCCGAAGTAATTTAGGTGAGTTTGGCATAGTTTGCTATGGTTACTAGCATTTTTTTGTAATTTAAAAGTGATTGGGTTTAGTTTGTTGTGGTAAGGGTTAGTTGGTGATGATTTAGAGTAGCCGAAGTAATTTAGGTGAGTCTGGCATAGTTTGTTATGATTTGTACACTTTTTTTTGTAATTTTAAGATGATATGGTTTGGTTTGTTGTAGTAAGGGATAGTTGGGGGTGATTTACTGTAGCCGAAGTAATTTAGGTGATTCTGGAAATGTTTGTTTTGATTTTTAGCATTTTTTTGTAATTTTAAAGTGATTGGGCTTAGTTTGTTGCTGTTAAGTGTAGTTGGGGGTGATTTTTGATAGCCGAAGTAATTTAGGTGAGTTTGGCATAGTTTGCTATGGATAGTAGCATTTTTTTGTAATTTAAAAGTGATTGGGTTTAGTTTGTTGTGGTAAGGGTTAGTTGGTAATGATTTATGGTAGCCGAAGTAATTTAGGTGAGATTGGCATAGTTTGCTATGGTTACTAGCATTTTTTTGTAATTTAAAAGTGATTGGGTTTAGTTTGTTATGGTAAGGGTTAGTTGGTGATGATTTAGAGTAGCCGAAGTAATTTAGGTGAGTCTGGCATAGTTTGTTATGATTTGTACACCTTTTTTTGTAATTTTAAGATGATATGGTTTGGTTTGTTGTGGTAAGGGATAGTTGGGGGTGATTTACGGTAGCCGAAGTAATTTAGGTGATTCTGGTATAGTTTGTTATAATTTTTACCATTTTTTTGTAATTTTAAAGTGATTGGGTTTAGTTTGTTATGGCAAGGGTTAGTTGGTGATGATTTATGGTAGCCGAAGAAATTTAGGTGAGTTTGGCATAGTTTGCTATGGTTACTAGCATTTTTTTGTAATTTAAAAGTGATTGGGTTTAGTTTGTTATGGTAAGGGTTAGTTGGTGATTATTTAGAGTAGCCGAAGTAATTTCGGTGAGTCTGGCATAGTTTGTTATGATTTGTACACCTTTTTTTGTAATTTTAAGATGATATGGTTTGGTTTGTTGTAGTAAGGGATAGTTGGGGGTGATTTACTGTAGCCGAAGTAATTTAGGTGATTCTGGAAATGTTTGTTTTGATTTTTAGCATTTTTTTGTAATTTTAAAGTGATTGGGCTTAGTTTGTTGCTGTTAAGTGTAGTTGGGGGTGATTTTTGATAGCCGAAGTACTTTAGGTGAGTTTGGCGTAGTTTGCTATGGATAGTAGCATTTTTTTGTAATTTAAAAGTGATTGGGTTTAGTTTGTTGTGGTAAGGGTTAGTTGGTGATGATTTATGGTAGCCGAAGTAATTTAGGTGAATTTGGCATAGTTTGCTATGGTTACTAGCATTTTTTTGTAATTTAAAAGTGATTGGGTTTAGTTTGTTGTGGTAAGGGTTAGTTGGTGATGATTTAGAGTAGCCGAAGTAATTTAGGTGAGTCTGGCATAGTTTGTTATGATTTGTACACTTTTTTTTGTAATTTTAAGATGATATGGTTTGGTTTGTTGTAGTAAGGGATAGTTGGGGGTGATTTACTGTAGCCAAAGTAATTTAGGTGATTCTGGAAATGTTTGTTTTGATTTTTAGCATTTTTTTGTAATTTTAAAGTGATTGGGCTTAGTTTGTTGCTGTTAAGTGTAGTTGGGGGTGATTTTTGATAGCCGAAGTAATTTAGGTGAGTTTGGCATAGTTTGCTATGGATAGTAGCATTTTTTTGTAATTTAAAAGTGATTGGGTTTAGTTTGTTGTGGTAAGGGTTAGTTGGTGATGATTTATGGTAGCCGAAGTAATTTAGGTGAGATTGGCATAGTTTGCTATGGTTACTAGCATTTTTTTGTAATTTAAAAGTGATTGGGTTTAGTTTGTTATGGTAAGGGTTAGTTGGTGATGATTTAGAGTAGCCGAAGTAATTTAGGTGAGTCTGGCATAGTTTGTTATGATTTGTACACCTTTTTTTGTAATTTTAAGATGATATGGTTTGGTTTGTTGTGGTAAGGGATAGTTGGGGGTGATTTACGGTAGCCGAAGTAATTTAGGTGATTCTGGTATAGTTTTTTATGATTTTTACCATTTTTTTGTAATTTTAAAGTGATTGGGTTTAGTTTGTTGCTATAAAGTGTAGTTGGGGGTGATTTTTGATTGCCGAAGTAATTTAGGTGATTTTCGCATAGTTTGCTATGGTTAGTCGCATTTTTTTGTAATTTAAAAGTAATTGGGTTTAGTTTGTTATGGCAAGGGTTAGTTGGTGATGATTTATGGTAGCCGAAGAAATTTAGGTGAGTTTGGCATAGTTTGCTATGGTTACTAGCATTTTTTTGTAATTTAAAAGTGATTGGGTTTAGTTTGTTATGGTAAGGGTTAGTTGGTGATGATTTAGAGTAGCCGAAGTAATTTAGGTGAGTCTGGAATGGTTTGTTATGATTTGTACACCTTTTTTTCTAATTTTAAGATGATATGGTTTGGTTTGTTGTGGTAAGGGATAGTTGAGGGTGATTTACGGTAGCCGAAGTAACTTAGGTGATTCTTGTATAGGTTGGTATGATTTTTAACATTTTTTTATAATTTTAAAGTGATTGGGCTTAGTTTGTTGCTGTAAAGTGTAGTTGGGGGTGATTTTTAATTGCCGAAGTAATTTTGGTGAGTTTGGCATAGTTTGCTATGGTTACTAGCATTTTTTTGTAATTTAAAAGTAATTGGGTTTAGTTTGTTATGACAAGGGTTAGTTGGTGATGATTTATGGTAGCCGAAGAAATTTAGGTGAGTTTGGCATAGTTTGCTATGGTTACTAGCATTTTTTTGTAATTTAAAAGTGATTGGGTTTAGTTTGTTATGGTAAGGGTTAGTTGGTGATGATTTAGAGTAGCCGAAGTAATTTCGGTGATTCTGGCATAGTTTGTTATGATTTGTACACCTTTTTTTGTAATTTTAAGATGATATGGTTTGGTTTGTTGTGGTAAGGGATAGTTGAGGGTGATTTACGGTAGCCGAAGTAATTTAGGTGATTCTGGTATAGTTTGTTATGATTTTTAGAATTTTTTTGTAATTTTAAAATGATTGGGCTTAGTTTGTTGCTGTAAAGAGTATTTGGGGGTGGTTTTTGATAGCCGAAGTAATTTAGGTGAGTTTGGCATAGTTTGCTATGGTTAGTAGCATTTTTTTGTAATTTAAAAGTGATTGGGTTTAGTTTGTTGTGGTAAGGGTTAGTTGGTGATGATTTATGGTAGCCGAAGTAATTTAGGTGAGTTTGGCATAGTTTGCTATGGTTACTAGCATTTTTTTGTAATTTAAAAGTGATTGGGTTTAGTTTGTTGTGGTAAGGGTTAGTTGGTGATGATTTAGAGTAGCCGAAGTAATTTAGGTGAGTCTGGCATAGTTTGTTATGATTTGTACACTTTTTTTTGTAATTTTAAGATGATATGGTTTGGTTTGTTGTAGTAAGGGATAGTTGGGGGTGATTTACTGTAGCCGAAGTAATTTAGGTGATTCTGGAAATGTTTGTTTTGATTTTTAGCATTTTTTTGTAATTTTAAAGTGATTGGGCTTAGTTTGTTGCTGTTAAGTGTAGTTGGGGGTGATTTTTGATAGCCGAAGTAATTTAGGTGAGTTTGGCATAGTTTGCTATGGATAGTAGCATTTTTTTGTAATTTAAAAGTGATTGGGTTTAGTTTGTTGTGGTAAGGGTTAGTTGGTAATGATTTATGGTAGCCGAAGTAATTTAGGTGAGATTGGCATAGTTTGCTATGGTTACTAGCATTTTTTTGTAATTTAAAAGTGATTGGGTTTAGTTTGTTATGGTAAGGGTTAGTTGGTGATGATTTAGAGTAGCCGAAGTAATTTAGGTGAGTCTGGCATAGTTTGTTATGATTTGTACACCTTTTTTTGTAATTTTAAGATTATATGGTTTGGTTTGTTGTGGTAAGGGATAGTTGGGGGTGATTTACGGTAGCCGAAGTAATTTAGGTGATTCTGGTATAGTTTGTTATAATTTTTACCATTTTTTTGTAATTTTAAAGTGATTGGGTTTAGTTTGTTATGGCAAGGGTTAGTTGGTGATGATTTATGGTAGCCGAAGAAATTTAGGTGAGTTTGGCATAGTTTGCTATGGTTACTAGCATTTTTTTGTAATTTAAAAGTGATTGGGTTTAGTTTGTTATGGTAAGGGTTAGTTGGTGATTATTTAGAGTAGCCGAAGTAATTTCGGTGAGTCTGGCATAGTTTGTTATGATTTGTACACCTTTTTTTGTAATTTTAAGATGATATGGTTTGGTTTGTTGTGGTAAGGGATAGTTGGGGGTGATTTACGGTAGCCAAAGTAATTTAGGTGATTCTGGTATAGTTTGTTATGATTTTTAGCATTTTTTTGTAATTTAAAAGTGATTGGGCTTAGTTTGTTGCTGTAAAGTGTAGTTGGGGGAGATTTTTGATAGCCGAAGTAATTTAGGTGAGTTTGGCATAGTTTGCTATGGATAGTAGCATTTTTTTGTAATTTAAAAGTGATTGGGTTTAGTTTGTTGTGGTAAGGGTTAGTTGGTGATGATTTATGGTAGCCGAAGTAATTTAGGTGAGATTGGCATAGTTTGCTATGGTTACTAGCGTTTTTTTGTAATTTAAAAGTGATTGGGTTTAGTTTGTTGTGGTAAGCGTTAGTTGGTGATGATTTATGGTAGCCGAAGTAATTTAGGTAATTTTGACATAGTTTGCTATGGTTAGTGGCATTTTTTTGTAATTTAAAATTGATTGGGTATAGTTTGTTGTGGTAAGGGTTAGTTGGTGATGATTTATGGTAGCCGAAGTAATTTAGGTGAGTTTGGCATAGTTTGCTATGGTTACTAGCATTTTTATGTAATTTAACAGTGATTGGGTTTAGTTTGTTGTGGTAAGGGTTAGTTGGTGATGATTTAGAGTAGCTGAAGTAATTTAGGTGAGTCTGGCATAGTTTGTTATGATTTGTACACCTTTTTTTGTAATTTTAAGATGATATGGTTTGGTTTGTTGTGGTAAGGGATAGTTGGGGGTGATTTACGGTAGCCGAAGTAATTTAGGTGATTCTGGTATAGTTTTTTATGATTTTTACCATTTTTTTGTAATTTTAAAGTGATTGGGTTTAGTTTGTTGCTATAAAGTGTAGTTGGGGGTGATTTTTGATAGCCGAAGTAATTTAGGTGATTTTCGCATAGTTTGCTATGGTTAGTCGCATTTTTTTGTAATTTAAAAGTAATTGGGTTTAGTTTGTTATGGCAAGGGTTAGTTGGTGATGATTTATGGTAGCCGAAGAAATTTAGGTGAGTTTGGCATAGTTTGCTATGGTTACTAGCATTTTTTTGTAATTTAAAAGTGATTGGGTTTAGTTTGTTATGGTAAGGGTTAGTTGGTGATGATTTAGAGTAGCCGAAGTAATTTAGGTGAGTCTGGAATGGTTTGTTATGATTTGTACACCTTTTTTTCTAATTTTAAGATGATATGGTTTGGTTTGTTGTGGTAAGGGATAGTTGAGGGTGATTTACGGTAGCCGAAGTAACTTAGGTGATTCTTGTATAGGTTGGTATGATTTTTAACATTTTTTTATAATTTTAAAGTGATTGGGCTTAGTTTGTTGCTGTAAAGTGTAGTTGGGGGTGATTTTTAATTGCCGAAGTAATTTTGGTGAGTTTGGCATAGTTTGCTATGGTTACTAGCATTTTTTTGTAATTTAAAAGTAATTGGGTTTAGTTTGTTATGACAAGGGTTAGTTGGTGATGATTTATGGTAGCCGAAGAAATTTAGGTGAGTTTGGCAAAGTTTGCTATGGTTACTAGCATTTTTTTGTAATTTAAAAGTGATTGGGTTTAGTTTGTTATGGTAAGGGTTAGTTGGTGATGATTTAGAGTAGCCGAAGTAATTTCGGTGATTCTGGCATAGTTTGTTATGATTTGTACACCTTTTTTTGTAATTTTAAGATGATATGGTTTGGTTTGTTGTGGTAAGGGATAGTTGAGGGTGATTTACGGTAGCCGAAGTAATTTAGGTGATTCTGGTATAGTTTGTTATGATTTTTAGAATTTTTTTGTAATTTTAAAATGATTGGGCTTAGTTTGTTGCTGTAAAGAGTAGTTGGGGGTGGTTTTTGATAGCCGAAGTAATTTAGGTGAGTTTGGCATAGTTTGCTATGGTTAGTAGCATTTTTTTGTAATTTAAAAGTGATTGGGTTTAGTTTGTTGTGGTAAGGGTTAGTTGGTGATGATTTATGGTAGCCGAAGTAATTTAGGTGAGTTTGGCATAGTTTGCTATGGTTACTAGCATTTTTTTGTAATTTAAAAGTGATTGGGTTTAGTTTGTTGTGGTAAGGGTTAGTTGGTGATGATTTAGAGTAGCCGAAGTAATTTAGGTGAGTCTGGCATAGTTTGTTATGATTTGTACACTTTTTTTTGTAATTTTAAGATGATATGGTTTGGTTTGTTGTAGTAAGGGATAGTTGGGGGTGATTTACTGTAGCCGAAGTAATTTAGGTGATTCTGGAAATGTTTGTTTTGATTTTTAGCATTTTTTTGTAATTTTAAAGTGATTGGGCTTAGTTTGTTGCTGTTAAGTGTAGTTGGGGGTGATTTTTGATAGCCGAAGTAATTTAGGTGAGTTTGGCATAGTTTGCTATGGATAGTAGCATTTTTTTGTAATTTAAAAGTGATTGGGTTTAGTTTGTTGTGGTAAGGGTTAGTTGGTAATGATTTATGGTAGCCGAAGTAATTTAGGTGAGATTGGCATAGTTTGCTATGGTTACTAGCATTTTTTTGTAATTTAAAAGTGATTGGGTTTAGTTTGTTATGGTAAGGGTTAGTTGGTGATGATTTAGAGTAGCCGAAGTAATTTAGGTGAGTCTGGCATAGTTTGTTATGATTTGTACACCTTTTTTTGTAATTTTAAGATGATATGGTTTGGTTTGTTGTGGTAAGGGATAGTTGGGGGTGATTTACGGTAGCCGAAGTAATTTAGGTGATTCTGGTATAGTTTGTTATAATTTTTACCATTTTTTTGTAATTTTAAAGTGATTGGGTTTAGTTTGTTATGGCAAGGGTTAGTTGGTGATGATTTATGGTAGCCGAAGAAATTTAGGTGAGTTTGGCATAGTTTGCTATGGTTACTAGCATTTTTTTGTAATTTAAAAGTGATTGGGTTTAGTTTGTTATGGTAAGGGTTAGTTGGTGATTATTTAGAGTAGCCGAAGTAATTTCGGTGAGTCTGGCATAGTTTGTTATGATTTGTACACCTTTTTTTGTAATTTTAAGATGATATGGTTTGGTTTGTTGTGGTAAGGGATAGTTGGGGGTGATTTACGGTAGCCAAAGTAATTTAGGTGATTCTGGTATAGTTTGTTATGATTTTTAGCATTTTTTTGTAATTTAAAAGTGATTGGGCTTAGTTTGTTGCTGTAAAGTGTAGTTGGGGGTGATTTTTGATAGCCGAAGTAATTTAGGTGAGTTTGGCATAGTTTGCTATGGATAGTAGCATTTTTTTGTAATTTAAAAGTGATTGGGTTTAGTTTGTTGTGGTAAGGGTTAGTTGGTGATGATTTATGGTAGCCGAAGTAATTTAGGTGAGATTGGCATAGTTTGCTATGGTTACTAGCGTTTTTTTGTAATTTAAAAGTGATTGGGTTTAGTTTGTTGTGGTAAGCGTTAGTTGGTGATGATTTATGGTAGCCGAAGTAATTTAGGTAATTTTGACATAGTTTGCTATGGTTAGTGGCATTTTTTTGTAATTTAAAATTGATTGGGTATAGTTTGTTGTGGTAAGGGTTAGTTGGTGATGATTTATGGTAGCCGAAGTAATTTAGGTGAGTTTGGCATAGTTTGCTATGGTTACTAGCATTTTTATGTAATTTAACAGTGATTGGGTTTAGTTTGTTGTGGTAAGGGTTAGTTGGTGATGATTTAGAGTAGCTGAAGTAATTTAGGTGAGTCTGGCATAGTTTGTTATGATTTGTACACCTTTTTTTGTAATTTTAAGATGATATGGTTTGGTTTGTTGTGGTAAGGGATAGTTGGGGGTGATTTACGGTAGCCGAAGTAACTTAGGTGATTCTGGTATAGGTTGGTATGATTTTTAACATTTTTTTATAATTTTAAAGTGATTGGGCTTAGTTTGTTGCTGTAAAGTGTAGTTGGGGGTGATTTTTAATTGCCGAAGTAATTTTGGTGAGTTTGGCATAGTTTGCTATGGTTACTAGCATTTTTTTGTAATTTAAAAGTAATTGGGTTTAGTTTGTTATGGCAAGGGTTAGTTGGTGATGATTTATGGTAGCCGAAGAAATTTAGGTGAGTTTGGCATAGTTTGCTATGGTTACTAGCATTTTTTTGTAATTTAAAAGTGATTGGGTTTAGTTTGTTATGGTAAGGGTTAGTTGGTGATGATTTAGAGTAGCCGAAGTAATTTCGGTGAGTCTGGCATAGTTTGTTATGATTTGTACACCTTTTTTTGTAATTTTAAGATGATATGGTTTGGTTTGTTGTGGTAAGGGATAGTTGGGGGTGATTTACGGTAGCCAAAGTAATTTAGGTGATTCTGGTATAGTTTGTTATGATTTTTAGCATTTTTTTGTAATTTTAAAATGATTGGGCTTAGTTTGTTGCTGTAAAGTGTAGTTGGGGGTGATTTTTGATAGCCGAAGTAATTTAGGTGAGTTTGGCATAGTTTGCTATGGATAGTAGCATTTTTTTGTAATTTAAAAGTGATTGGGTTTAGTTTGTTGTGGTAAGGGTTAGTTGGTGATGATTTATGGTAGCCGAAGTCATTTAGGTGAGATTGGCATAGTTTGCTATGGTTACTAGCGTTTTTTTGTAATTTAAAAGTGATTGGGTTTAGTTTGTTGTGGTAAGCGTTAGTTCGTGATGATTTATGGTAGCCGAAGTAATTTAGGTAATTTTGACATAGTTTGCTATGGTTAGTCGCATTTTTTTATAATTTAAAATTGATTGGGTATAGTTTGTTGTGGTAAGGGTTAGTTGGTGATGATTTATGGTAGCCGAAGTAATTTAGGTGAGTTTGGCATAGTTTGCTATGGTTACTAGCATTTTTATGTAATTTAACAGTGATTGGGTTTAGTTTGTTGTGGTAAGGGTTAGTTGTTGATGATTTAGAGTAGCCGAAGTAATTTAGGTGAGTCTGGCATAGTTTGTTATGATTTGTACACCTTTTTTTGTAATTTTAAGATGATATGGTTTGGTTTGTTGTGGTAAGGGATAGTTGGGGGTGATTTACGGTAGCCGAAGTAACTTAGGTGATTCTGGTATAGTTTGGTATGATTTTGAACATTTTTTTATAATTTTAAAGTGATTGGGCTTAGTTTGTTGCTGTAAAGTGTAGTTGGGGGTGATTTTTAATTGCCGAAGTAATTTTGGTGAGTTTGGCATAGTTTGCTATGGTTACTAGCATTTTTTTGTAATTTAAAAGTGATTGGGTTTAGTTTGTTGTGGTAAGGGTTAGTTGGTGATGATTTAGAGTAGCCGAAGTAATTTAGGTGAGTCTGGCATAGTTTGTTATGATTTGTACACCTTTTTTTGTAATTTTAAGATGATATGGTTTGGTTTGTTGTGGTAAGGGATAGTTGGGGGTGATTTACGGTAGCCGAAGTAATTTAGGTGATTCTGGTATGGTTTGTTATGATTTTTACCATTTTTTTGTAATTTTAAAGTGATTGGGTTTAGTTTGTTGCTATAAAGTGTAGTTGGGGGTGATTTTTGATAGCCGAAGTAATTTAGGTGATTTTCGCATAGTTTGCTATGGTTAGTCGCATTTTTTGTAACTTAAAAGTAATTGGGTTTAGTTTGTTGTGGCAAGGGTTAGTTGGTGATGATTTATGGTAGCCGAAGAAATTTAGGTGAGTTTGGCATAATTTGCTATGGTTACTAGCATTTTTTTGTAATTTAAAAGTGATTGGGTTTAGTTTGTTGTGGTAAGGGTTAGTTAGTGATGATTTATGGTAGCCGAAGAAATTTAGGTGAGTTTGGCATAGTTTGCTATGGTTACTAGCATTTTATTGTAATTTAAAATTGATTGGGTTTAGTTTGTTATGGTAAGGGTTAGTTGGTGATTATTTAGAGTAGCCGAAGTAATTTGGGTGAGTCTGGCATAATTTGTTATGATTTGTACACCTTTTTTTGTAATTTTAAGATGATATGGTTTGGTTTGCTATGGTAAGGGATAGTTGGGGGTGATTTACGGTAGCCGAAGTAATTTAGGTGATTCTGGTATAGTTTGTTATGATTTTTAGCATTTTTTTGTAATTTTAAAGTGATTGGGCTTAGTTTGTTGCTGTAAAGTGTAGTTGGGGGTGATTTTTGATAGCCGAAGTAATTTAGGTGATTTTGGCATAGTTTGCTATGGTTAGTCGCATTTTTTTGTAATTTAAAAGTGATTGGGTTTAGTTTGTTGTGGTAAGGGTTAGTTGGTGATGATTTATGGTAGCCGAAGTTATTTAGGTGAGTTTGGCATAGTTTGCTATGGTTACTAGCATTTTTTTGTAATTTAAAAGTGATTGGGTTTAGTTTGTTGTGGTAAGGGTTAGTTGGTGATGATTTATGGTAGCCGAAGTAATTTAGGTGAGTTTGGCATAGTTTGCTATGGTTAGTAGCATTTTTTTGTAATTTAAAAGTGATTGGGTTTAGTTTGTTGTGGTAAGGGTTAGTTGGTGATGATTTATAGTAGCCGAAGTAACTTAGGTGAGTCTGGCATAGTTTGTTATGATTTGTACACTTTTTTTTGTAATTTTAAGATGATATGGTTTGGTTTGTTGTAGTAAGGGATATTTGGGGGTGATTTACGGTAGCCGAAGTAATTTAGGTGATTCTGGAAATGTTTGTTATGATTTTTAGCATTTTTTGTACTTTTAAAGTGATTGGATTTGTTTGTTGCTGTAAAGCGTAGGTGGGGGTTATTTTTGATAGCCGAAGTAATTTAGGTGAGCTTGGCATAGTTTGCTATGGTTAGTAGCATTTTTTTGTAATTTAAAAGTGATTGGGTTTAGTTTGTTGTGGTAAGGGTTAGTTGGTGATGATTTATGGTAGCCGAAGTAATTTAGGTGAGTTTGGCATAGTTTGCTGTGGTTACTAGCATTTTTTTGTAATTTAAAAGTGATTGGGTTTAGTTTGTTGTGGTAAGGGTTAGTTGGTGATGATTTAGAGTAGCCGAAGTAACTTAGGTGAGTCTGGCATTGTTTGTTATGATTTGTACACCTTTTTTTGTAATTTTAAAATGATATGGTTTGGTTTGTTGTAGTAAGGGATAGTTGGGGGTGATTTACGGTAGCCGAAGTAATTTAGGTGATTCTGGAAATGTTTGTTATGATTTTTAGCATTTTTTTGTAATTTTAAAGTGATTGGGCTTAGTTTGTTGCTGTAAAGTGTAGGTGGGGGTTATTTTTGATAGCCGAAGTAATTTAGGTGAGCTTGGCATAGTTTGCTATGGTTAGTAGCATTTTTTTGTAATTTAAAAGTGATTGGGTTTAGTTTGTTGTGGTAAGGGTTAGTTGGTGATGATTTATGGTAGCCGAAGTAATTTAGGTGAGTTTGGCATAATTTGCTATGGTTACTAGCATTTTTTTGTAACTTAAAAGTGATTGGGTTTAGTTTGTTGTGGTAAGGGTTAGTTGGTGATGATTTAGAGTAGCCGAAGTAATTTAGGTGAGTCTGGCATAGTTTGTTATGATTTGTAAACTTTTTTTTGTAATTTTAAGATGATATGGTTTGGTTTGTTGTGGTAAGGGATAGTTGGGGGTGATTTACGGTAGCCGAAGTAATTTAGGTGAGTTTGGCATAGTGTGCTATGGTTACTAGCATTTTTTTGTAATTTAAAAGTGATTGGGTTTAGTTTGTTGTGGTAAGGGTTAGTTGGTGATGATTTATGGTAGCCGAAGTAATTTAGGTGAGTTTGGCATAGTTTGCTATGGTTACTAGCATTTTTTTGTAATTTAAAAGTGATTGGGTTTAGTTTGTTGTGGTAAGGGTTAGTTGGTGATGATTTATGGTAGCCGAAGTAATTTAGGTGAGTTTGGCATAGTTTGCTATGGTTACTAGCATTTTTTTGTAATTTAAAGTGATTGGGTTTAGTTTGTTGTGGTAAGGGTTAGTTGGTGATGATTTAGAGTAGCCGAAGTAATTTAGGTGAGTCTGGCATATTTTGTTATGATTTGAACACCTTTTTTTGTAATTTTAAGATGATATAGTATGGTTTGTTGTGGTAGGGGATAGTTGGGGGTAATTTAAGGTAGCCGAAGTAATTTAGGTGATTCTGGTATAGTTTGTTATGATTTGCACACCTTTTGTTGTAATTTTAAGATGATATGGTTTGGTTTGTTGTGGTAAGGGATAGTTGGGGGTGATTTACGCTAGCCGAAGTAATTTAGGTGATTCTGGTATAGTTTGTTATGATTTTTAGCATTTTTTTATAATTTTAAAGTGATTGGGCTTAGTTTGTTGCTGTAAAGTGTAGGTGGGGGTTATTTTTGATAGCCGAAGTAATTTAGGTGAGCTTGGCATAGTTTGCTATGGTTAGTAGCATTTTTTTGTAATTTAAAAGTGATTGGGTTTAGTTTGTTGTGGTAAGGGTTAGTTGGTGATGATTTAGAGTAGCCGAAGTAACTTAGGTGAGTCTGGCATAGTTTGTTATGATTTGTACACTTTTTTTTGTAATTTTAAGATGATATGGTTTGGTTTGTTGTAGTAAGGGATAGTTGGGGGTGATTTACGGTAGCCGAAGTAATTTAGGTGATTCTAGAAATATCTGTTATGATTTTTAGCATTTTTTTGTACTTTTAAAGTGATTGGGCTTTGTTTGTTGCTGTAAAGTGTAGGTGGGGGTTATTTTTGATAGCCGAAGTAATTTAGGTGAGCTTGGCATAGTTTGCTATGGTTAGTAGCATTTTTTTGTAATTTAAAAGTGATTGGGTTTAGTTTGTTGTGGTAAGGGTTAGTTGGTGATGATTTATGGTAGCCGAAGTAATTTAGGTGAGTTTGGCATAGTTTGCTGTGGTTACTAGCATTTTTTTGTAATTTAAAAGTGATTGGGTTTAGTTTGTTGTGGTAAGGGTTAGTTGGTGATGATTTAGAGTAGCCGAAGTAATTTAGGTGAGTCTGGCATATTTTGTTATGATTTGAACACCTTTTTTTTCTAATTTTAAGATGATATAGTATGGTTTGTTGTGGTAGGGGATATTTGGGGGTAATTTAAGGTAGCCGAAGTAATTTAGGTGATTCTGGTATAGTTTGATATGATTTTTAGCATTTTTTTGTAATTTTAAAGTGATTGGGTTTAGTTTGTTGCTGTAAAGTGTAGTTGGGGGTGATTTTTGATAGCCGAAGTAATTTAGGTGAGTTTGGCATAGTTTGCTATGGTTACTAGCATTTTTTTGTAATTTAAAATTGATTGGGTTTAGTTTGTTGTGGTAAGGGTTAGTTGGTAATGATTTAGAGTAGCCGAAGTAATTTAGGTGAGTCTAGCATAGTTTTTTATGATTTGTACACCTTTTTTTGTAATTTTAAGATGATATGGTTTGGTTTGTGGTGGTAAGGGATAGTTGGGGGTGATTTACGGTAGCCGAAGTAATTTAGGTAATTCTGGTATAGTTTGATATGATTTTTAGCATTTTTTTGTAATTTTAAAGTGATTGGGTTTAGTTTGTTGCTGTAAAGTGTAGTTGGGGGTGATTTTTGATAGCCGAAGTAATTTAGGTGAGTTTGGCATAGTTTGCTATGGTTAGTAGCATTTTTTTAAATTTAAAAGTGATTGGGTTTAGTTTGTTATGGTAAGGGTTAGTTGGTGATGATTTATGGTAGCCGAAGTAATTTAGGTAAGTTTGGCATAGTTTGCTATGGTTAGTAGCATTTTTTTGTAATTTAAAAGTGATTGGGTTTAGTTTGTTGTGGTAAGGGTTAGTTGGTGATGATTTAGTGTAGCCGAAGTAATTTAGGTGAGTCTGGCATAGTTTGTTATGATTTGTACAACTTTTTTTGTAATTTTAAGATGATATGGTTTGGTTTGTTGTGGTAAGGGATAGTGGGGGTGATTTACGGTAGCCGAAGTAATTTAGGTGATTCTGGTATAGTTTGTTATGATTTTTAGCATTTTTTTGTAATTTTAAAGTGATTGGGCTTAGTTTGTTGCTGTAAAGTGTAGTTGGGGGTGATTTTTGATAGCCGAAGTAATTTAGGTGAGTTTGACATAGTTTGCTTTGGTTAGTAGCATTTTTTTGTAATTTAAAAGTGATTGGGTTTAGTTTGTTGTGGTAAGGGTTAGTTGGTGATGATTTATGGTAGCCGAAGTAATTTAGGTGAGTTTGGCATAGTTTGCTATGGTTACTAGCATTTTTTTGTAATTTAAAAGTGATTGGGTTTAGTTTGTTGTGGTAATGGTTAGTTGGTGATGATTTATGGTAGCCGAAGTAATTTAGGTGAGTTTGGCATAGTTTGCTATGGTTACTAGCATTTTTTTGTAATTTAAAAGTGATTGGGTTTAGTTTGTTGTGGTAAGGGTTAGTTGGTGATGATTTAGAGTAGCCGAAGTAATTTAGGTGAGTCTGGCATAGTTTGTTATGATTTGTACACCTTTCCTTGTAATTTTAAGATGATATGGTTTGGCTTGTTGTGGTAAGGGATAGTTGGGGGTGATTTACGGTAGCCGAAGTAATTTAGGTGATTCTGGTATAGTTTGTTATGATTTTTAGCATTTTTTGTAATTTTAAAGTGCTTGGGCTTAGTTTGTTGCTGTAAAGTGTAGTTGGGGGTGATTTTTGATAGCCGAAGTAATTTAGGTGAGTTTGGCATAGTTTGCTATGGTTAGTACCATTTTTTTGCAATTTTAAGTGATTGGGTTTAGTTTGTTGTGGTAAGGGTTAGTTGGTGATGATTTATGGTAGCCGAAGTAATTTAGGTGAGTTTGGCATAGTTTGCCATGGTTACTAGCATTTTTTTGTAATTTAAAAGTGATTGGGTTTAGTTTGTTATGGTAAGGGTTAGTTGGTGATGATTTATGGTAGCCGAAGTAATTTAGGTGAGTTTGGCATAGTTTGCTATGGTTAGTAGCATTTTTTTGTAATTTAAAAGTGATTGGGTTTAGTTTGTTGTGGTAAGGGTTAGTTGGTGATGATTTAGTGTAGCCGAAGTAATTTAGGTGAGTCTGGCCTAGTTTGTTATGATTTGTACAACTTTTTTTGTAATTTTATGATGATATGGTTTGGTTTGTTGTGGTAAGAGATAGTGGGGGTGATTTACGGTAGCCGAAGTAATTTAGGTGATTCTGGTATAGTGTGTTATGATTTTTAGCATTTTTTTGTAATTTTAAAGTGATTGGGCTTAGTTTGTTGCTGTAAAGTGTAGTTGGGGGTGATTTTTGATAGCCGAAGTAATTTAGGTGAGTTTGGCATAGTTTGCTATGGTTAGTACCATTTTTTTGCAATTTTAAGTGATTGGGTTTAGTTTGTTGTGGTAAGGGTTAGTTGGTGATGATTTATGGTAGCCGAAGTAATTTAGGTGAGTTTGGCATAGTTTGCCATGGTTACTAGCATTTTTTTGTAATTTAAAAGTGATTGGGTTTAGTTTGTTGTGGTAAGGGTTAGTTGGTGATGATTTATGGTAGCCGAAGTAATTTAGGTGAGTTTGGCATAGTTTGCTATGGTTACTAGCATTTTTTTGTAATTTAAAGTGATTGGGTTCAGTTTGTTGTGGTAAGGGTTAGTTGGTGATGATTTAGAGTAGCCGAAGTAATTTAGGTGAGTCTGGCATAGTTTGTTATGATTTGAACACCTTTTTTTGTAATTTTAAGATGATATAGTTTGGTTTGTTGTGGTAAGGGATAGTTGGGGGTAATTTAAGGTAGCCGAAGTAATTTAGGTGATTCTGGTATAGTTTGTTATGATTTTTAGCATTTTTTTGTAATTTTAAAGTGATTGGGCTTAGTTTGTTGCTGTAAAGTGTAGTTGGGGGTGATTTTTGATAGCCGAAGTAATTTAGGTGAGTTTGGCATAGTTTGCTATGGGTAGCAGCATTTTTTTGTAATTTAAAAGTGATTGGGTTTAGTTTGTTGTGGTAAGGGTTAGTTGGTGATGATTTATGGTAATCGAAGTAATTTAGGTGAGTTTGGCATAGTTTGCTATGGTTACTAGCATTTTTTTGTAATTTAAAAGTGATTGGGTTTAGTTTGTTGTGGTAAGGGTTAGTTGGTGATGATTTAGAGTAGCCGAAGTAATTCAGGTGAGTCTGGCATAGTTTGTTATGATTTGTACACCTTTTTTTGTAATTTTAAGATGATATGGTTTGGTTTGTTGTGGTAAGGGATAGTTGGGGGTGATTTACGGTAGCCAAAGTAATTTAGGTGATTCTGGTATAGTTTGTTATGATTTTTAGCATTTTTTTGTAATTTTAAAGTGATTGGGCTTAGTTTGTTGCTGTAAAGTGTAGTTGGGGGTGATTTTTGATAGCCGAAGTAATTTAGGTGAGTTTGGCATAGTTTGCTATGGATAGTAGCATTTTTTTGTAATTTAAATGTGATTGGGTTTAGTTTGTTGTGGTAAGGGTTAGTTGGTGATGATTTATGGTAGCCGAAGTAATTTAGGTGAGATTGGCATAGTTTGCTATGGTTACTAGCGTTTTTTTGTAATTTAAAAGTGATTGGGTTTAGTTTGTTGTGGTAGGGGTTAGTTGGTTATGATTTATGGTAGCTGAAGTAATTTAGGTAATTTTGGCATAGTTTGCTATGGTTAGTCGCATTTTTTTGTAATTTAAAAGTGTTTGGGTATAGTTTGTTGTGGTAAGGGTTAGTAGGTGATGATTTATGGTAGCCGAAGTAATTTAGGTGAGTTTGGCATAGTTTGCTATGGTTACTAGCATTTTTATGTAATTTAAAAGTGATTGGGTTTAGTTTGTTGTGGTAAGGTTTAGTTGGTGATGATTTAGAGTAGCCGAAGTAATTTAGGTGAGTCTGGCATAGTTTGTTATAATTTGTACACCTTTTTTTGTAATTTAAAGATGATATGGTTTGGTTTGTTGTGGTAAGGGATAGTTGGGGGTGATTTACGGTAGCCGAAGTAACTTAGGTGATTCTGGTATTGTTTGTTATGATTTTTAGCATTTTTTTGTAATTTTGAAGTGATTGGGCTTAGTTTGTTGCTGTAAAGTGTACTTGGGGGTGATTTTTGATAGCCGAAGTAATTTAGGTGAATTTGGCATAGTTTGCTATGGTTAGTAGCATTTTTTTGTAATTTAAAAGTAATTGGGTTTAGTTTGTTGTGGCAAGGGTTAGTTGGTGATGATTTATGTAGCCGAAGAAATTTAGGTGAGTTTGGCATAGTTTGCTATGGTTACTAGCATTTTTTTGTAATTTAAAAGTAATTGGGTTTAGTTTGTTATGGTAAGGGTTAGTTGGTGATGATTTAGAGTAGCCGAAGTAATTTCGGTGAGTCTGGCATAGTTTGTTATGATTTGTACATCTTTTTTTGTAATTTTAAGATGATATGGTTTGGTTTGTTGTGGTAAGAGATAGTTGAGGGTGATTTACGGTAGCCGAAGTAATTTAGGTGATTCTGGTATAGTTTGTAATGATTTTTAGCATTTTTTTGTAATTTTGAAGTGATTGGGCTTAGTTTGTTGCTGTAAAGTGTACTTGGGGGTGATTTTTGATAGCCGAAGTAATTTAGGTGAATTTGGCATAGTTTGCTATGGTTAGTAGCATTTTTTTGTAATTTAAAAGTGATTGGGTTAAGTTTGTTGTGGTAAGGGTTAGTTGGTGATGATTTATGGTAGCCGAAGTAATTTAGGTGAGTTTGGCATTGTTTGCTATGGTTACTAGCATTTTTTTGTAATTTAAAAGTGATTGGGTTTAGTTTGTTGTGGTAAGGGTTAGTTGGTGATGATTTAGAGTAGCCGAAGTAATTTAGGTGAGTCTGGCATAGTTTGTTATGATTTGTACACCTTTTTTTGTAATTTTAAGATGATATGGTTTGGTTTGTTGTGGTAAGGGATAGTTGGGGGTGATTTACGGTAGCCGAAGTAATTTAGGTGATTCTGGTATTGTTTGTTATGATTTTTAGCATTTTTTTGTAATTTTAAAGTGATTGGGCTTAGTTTGTTGCTGTAAAGTGTAGTTGGGGGTGATTTTTGATAGCCGAAGTAATTTAGGTGATTTTGGCATAGATTGCTATGGTTACTAGCATTTTTTTGTAATTTAAAAGTGATTGGGTTTAGTTTGTTATGGTAAGGGTTAGTTGGTGACGATTTAGAGTAGCCGAAGTAATTTCGGTGAGTCTGGCATAGTTTGATATGATTTGTACACCTTTTTTAGTAATTTTAAAATGATATGGTTTGGTTTGTTGTAGTAAGGGATAGTTGGGGGTGATTTACGGTATCCGAAGTAATTTAGGTGATACTGGTATAGTTTGTTATGATTTTTAGCATTTTTTTGTAATTTTAAAGTGATTGGGCTTAGTTTGTTGCTGTAAAGTGTAGTTGGGGTTGATTTTTGATAGCCGAAGTAATTTAGGTGAGTTTGGCATAGTTTGCTATGGTTAGTAGCATTTTTTTGTAATTTAAAAGTGATTGGGTTTAGTTTGTTGTGGTAAGGGTTAGTTGGTGATGATTTATGGTAGCCGAAGTAATTTAGGTGAGTTTGGCATAGTTTGTTATGATTTGTACACCTTTTTTTGTAATTTTAAGATGATATGGTTTGGTTTGTTGTGGTAAGGGATAGTTGGGGGTGATTTACGGTAGCCGAAGTAATTTAGGTGATTCTGGTATAGTTTGTTATGATTTTTAGCATTTTTTTGTAATTTTAAAGTGATTGGGCTTAGTTTGTTGCTGTAAAGTGTAGTTGGGGGTGATTTTTGATAGCCGAAGTAATTTAGGTGAGTTTGGCATAGTTTGCTATGGTTAGTAGCATTTTTTTGTAATTTAAAAGTGATTGGGTTTAGTTTGTTGTGGTAAGGGTTAGTTGGTGATGATTTATGGTAGCCGAAGAAATTTAGGTGAGTTTGGCATAATTTGCTATGGTTACTAGCATTTTTTTGTAATTTAAAAGTAATTGGGTTTAGTTTGTTGTAGTAAGGGTTAGTTGGTGATGATTTAGAGTAGCCGAAGTAATTTAGGTGAGTCTGGAATGGTTTGTTATGATTTGTACACCTTTTTTTGTAATTTTTAAGATGATATGGTTTGGTTTGTTGTGGTAAGGGATAGTTGAGGGTGATTTACGGTAGCCGAAGTAATTTAGGTGATTCTGGTATAGTTTGTTATGATTTTTAGCATTTTTTTGTAATTTTAAGTGATTGGGCTTAGTTTGTTGCTGTAAAGTGTAGTTGGGGGTTATTTTTGATAGCCGAAATAATTTAGGTGATTTTGGCATAGTTTGCTATGGTTAGTCGCATTTTTTTGTAATTTAAAAGTGATTGGGTTTAGTTTGTTGTGGTAAGGGTTAGTTGGTGATGATTTATGGTAGCCGAAGAGATTTAGGTGAGTTTGGCATAGATTGCTATGTTACTAGCATTTTTTTTTAATTTAAAAGTGATTGGGTTTAGTTTGTTATGGTAAGGGTTAGTTGGTGATGATTTAGAGTAGCCGAAGTAATTTCGGTGAGTCTGGCATAGTTTGATATGATTTGTACACCTTTTTTAGTAATTTTAAAATGATATGGTTTGGTTTGTTGTGGTAAGGAATAGTTGGGGGTGATTTACGGTATCCGAAGTAATTTAGTTGATTCTGGTATAGTTTGTTATGATTTTTAGCATTTTTTTGTAATTTTAAAGTGATTGGCCTTAGTTTGTTGCTGTAAAGTGTAGTTGGGGGTGATTTTTGATAGCCGAAGTAATTTAGGTGAGTTTGGCATAGTTTGCTATGGTTAGTAGCATTTTTTTGTAATTTAAAAGTGATTGGGTTTAGTTTGTTGTGGTAAGGGTTAGTTGGTGATGATTTATGGTAGCCGAAGTAATTTAGGTGAGTTTGGCATAGTTTGCTATGGTTAGTAGCATTTTTTTGTAATTTAAAAGTGATTGGGTTTAGTTTGTTGTGGTAAGGGTTAGTTGGTGATGATTTATGGTAGCCGAAGAAATTTAGGTAAGTTTGGCTTAATTTGCTATGGTTACTAGCATTTTTTTGTAATTTAAAAGTGATTGGGTTTAGTTTGTTGTAGTAAGGGTTAGTTGGTGATGATTTAGAGTAGCCGAAGTAATTTAGGTGAGTCTGGAATGGTTTGTTATGATTTGTACACCTTTTTTTGTAATTTTAAGATGATATGGTTTGGTTTGTTGTGGTAAGGGATAGTTGAGGGTGATTTACGGTAGCCGAAGTAATTTAGGTGATTCTGGTATAGTTTGTTATGATATTTAGCATTTTTTTGTAATTTTAAAATGATTGGGCTTAGTTTGTTGCTGTAAAGAGTAGTTGGGGGTGATTTTTAATAGCCGAAGTAATTTAGGTGAGTTTGGCATAGTTTGCTATGGATAGTAGCATTTTTTTGTAATTTAAAAGTGATTGGGTTTAGTTTGTTGTGGTAAGGGTTAGTTGGTGATGATTTATGGTAGCCGAAGTAATTTAGGTGAGTTTGGCATAGTTTGCTATGGTTACTAGCATTTTTTTGTAATTTAAAAGTGATTGGGTTTAATTTGTTGTGGTAAGCGTTAGTTGGTGATGATTTAGGGTAGCCGAAGTAACTTAGGTGAGTCTGGCATAGTTTGTTATGATTTGTACACCTTTTTTTGTAATTTTAAGATGATATGGTTTGGTTTGTTGTAGTAAGGGATAGTTGGGGGTGATTTACAGTAGCCAAAGTAATTTAGGTGATTCTGGAAATGTTTGTTATGATTTTTAGCATTTTTTTGTAATTTTAAAGTGATTGGGCTTAGTTTGTTGCTATAAAGTGTAGGTGGGGGTTATTTTTGATAGCCGAAGTAATTTAGGTGAGCTTGGCATAGTTTGCTATGGTTAGTAGCATTTTTTTGTAATTTAAAAGTGATTGGGTTTAGTTTGTTGTGGTAAGGGTTAGTTGGTGATGATTTATGGTAGCCGAAGTAATTTAGGTGAGTTTGGCATAGTTTGCTATGGTTACTAGCATTTTTTTGTAATTTAAAAGTGATTGGGTTTAGTTTGTTGTGGTAAGGGTTAGTTGGTGATGATTTAGAGTAGCCGAAGTAATTTAGGTGAGTCTGGCATAGTTTGTTATGATTTGTACACTTTTTTTTGTAATTTTAAGATTATATGGTTTGGTTTGTTGTAGTAAGGGATAGTTGGGGGTGATTTACTGTAGCCGAAGTAATTTAGGTGATTCTGGAAATGTTTGTTATGATTTTTAGCATTTTTTTGTAATTTTAAAGTGATTGGGCTTAGTTTGTTGCTGTAAAGTGTAGTTGGGGGTGATTTTTGATAGCCGAAGTAATTTAGGTGAGTTTGGCATAGTTTGCTATGGATAGTAGCATTTTTTTGTAATTTAAAAGTGATTGGGTTTAGTTTGTTGTGGTAAGGGTTAGTTGGTGATGATTTATGGTAGCCGAAGTAATTTAGGTGAGATTGGCATAGTTTGCTATGGTTACTAGCATTTTTTTGTAATTTAAAAGTGATTGGGTTTAGTTTGTTATGGTAAGGGTTAGTTGGTGATGATTTAGAGTAGCCGAAGTAATTTAGGTGAGTCTGGCATAGTTTGTTATGATTTGTACACCTTTTTTTGTAATTTTACGATGATATGGTTTGGTTTGTTGTGGTATGGGATAGTTGGGGGTGATTTACGGTAGCCGAAGTAATTTAGGTGATTCTGGTATAGTTTGTTATGATTTTTACCATTTTTTTGTAATTTTAAGGTGATTGGGTTTAGTTTGTTGCTGTAAAGTGTAGTTGGGGGTGATTTTTGATAGCCGAAGTAATTTAGGTGATTTTCGCATAGTTTGCTATGGTTAGTCGCATTTTTTGTAATTTAAAAGTAATTGGGTTTAGTTTGTTATGGCAAGGGTTAGTTGGTGATGATTTATGGTAGCCGAAGAAATTTAGGTGAGTTTGGCATAGTTTGCTATGGTTACTAGCATTTTTTTGTAATTTAAAAGTGATTGGGTATAGTTTGTTATGGTAAGGGTTAGTTGGTGATGATTTAGAGTAGCCGAAGTAATTTAGGTGAGTCTGGCATAGTTTGTTATGATTTGTACACCTTTTTTTGTAATTTTAAGATGATATGGTTTGGTTTGTTGTGGTAAGGGATAGTTGGGGATGATTTACGGTAGCCGAAGTAATTTAGGTGATTCTGGTATAGTTTGTTATGATTTTTAGCATTTTTTTGTAATTTTAAAGTGATTGGGCTTAGTTTGTTGCTGTAAAGTGTAGTTGGGGGTGATTTTTGATAGCCGAAGTAATTTAGGTGATTTTGGCATAGTTTGCTATGGTTAGTCGCATTTTTTTGTAATTTAAAAGTGATTGGGTTTAGTTTGTTGTGGTATGGGTTAGTTAGTGATGATTTATGGTAGCCGAAGAAATTTAGGTGAGTTTGGCATAGTTTGCTATGGTTACAAGCATTTTTTTGTAATTTAAAATTGATTGGGTTTAGTTTGTTATGGTAAGGGTTAGTTGGTGATTATTTAGAGTAGCCGAAGTAATTTCGGTGAGTCTGGCATAGTTTGTTATGATTTGTACACCTTTTTTTGTAATTTTAAGATGATATGGTTTGGTTTGTTGTGGTAAGGGATAGTTGGGGGTGATTTACGGTAGCCAAAGTAATTTAGGTGATTCTGGTATAGTTTGTTATGATTTTTAGCATTTTTTTGTAATTTTAAAGTGATTGGGCTTAGTTTGTTGCTGTAAAGTGTAGTTGGGGGTGATTTTTGATAGCCGAAGTAATTTAGGTGAGTTTGGCATAGTTTGCTATGGATAGTAGCATTTTTTTGTAATTTAAAAGTGATTGGGTTTAGTTTGTTGTGGTAAGGGTTAGTTGGTGATGATTTATGGTAGCCGAAGTAATTTAGGTGAGATTGGCATAGTTAGCTATGGTTACTAGCGTTTTTTTGTAATTTAAAAGTGATTGGGTTTAGTTTGTGGTGGTAAGGGTTAGTTGGTGATGATTTATGGTAGCCGAAGTAATTTAGGTAATTTTGACATAGTTTGCTATGGTTAGTCGCATTTTTTTGTAATTTAAAAGTGATTGGGTATAGTTTGTTGTGGTAAGGGTTAGTTGGTGATGATTTATGGTAGCCAAAGTAATTTAGGTGAGTTTGGCATAGTTTGCTATGGTTACTAGCATTTTTATGTAATTTAACAGTGATTGGGTTTAGTTTGTTGTGGTAAGGGTTAGTTGGTGATGATTTAGAGTAGCCGAAGTAATTTAGGTGAGTCTGGCATAGATTGTTATGATTTGTACACCTTTTTTTGTAATTTTAAGATGATATGGTTTGGTTTGTTGTGGTAAGGGATAGTTGGGGGTGATTTACGGTAGCCGAAGTAACTTAGGTGATTCTGGTATAGTTTGGTATGATTTTTAACATTTTTTTATAATTTTAAAGTGATTGGGCTTAGTTTGTTGCTGTAAAGTGTAGTTGGGGGTGATTTTTAATTGCCGAAGTAATTTATGGTGAGTTTGGCATAGTTTGCTATGGTTACTAGCATTTTTTTGTAATTTAAAAGTGATTGGGTTTAGTTTGTTGTGGTAAGGGTTAGTTGGTGATGATTTAGAGTAGCCGAAGTAATTTAGGTGAGTCTGGCATAGTTTGTTATGATTTGTACACCTTTTTTTGTAATTTTAAGATGATATGGTTTGGTTTGTTGTGGTAAGGGATAGTTGGGGGTGATTTACGGTAGCCGAAGTAATTTAGGTGATTCTGGTATAGTTTGTTATGATTTTTACCATTTTTTTGTAATTTTAAAGTGATTGGGTTTAGTTTGTTGCTGTAAAGTGTAGTTGGGGGTGATTTTTGATAGCCGAAGTAATTTAGGTGATTTTCGCATAGTTTGCTATGGTTAGTCGCATTTTTTTGTAATTTAAAAGTAATTGGGTTTAGTTTGTTGTGGCAAGGATTAGTTGGTGATGATTTATGGTAGTCGAAGAAATTTAGGTGAGTTTGGCATAGTTTGCTATGGTTACTAGCATTTTTTTGTAATTTAAAAGTGATTGGGATTAGTTTGTTATGGTAAGGGTTAGTTGGTGATGTTTTAGAGTAGCCGAAGTAATTTAGGTGAGTCTGGCATAGTTTGTTATGATTGGTACACCTTTTTTTGTAATTTTAAGATGATATGGTTTGGTTTGATGTGGTAAGGGATAGTTGGGGGTGATTTACGGTAGCCGAAGTAATTTAGGTGATTCTGGTATAGTTTGTTATGATTTTTAGCATTTTTTTGTAATTTTAAAGTGATTGGGCTTAGTTTGTTGCTGTAAAGTGTAGTTGGGGGTGATTTTTGATAGCCGAAGTAATTTAGGTGAGTTTGGCATAGTTTGCTGTGGATAGTAGCATTTTTTTGTATTTTAAAAGTGATTGGGTTTAGTTTGTTGTGGTAAGGGTTAGTTGGTGATGATTTATGGTAGCCGAAGTAATTTAGGTGAGATTGGCATAGTTAGCTATGGTTACTAGCGTTTTTTTGTAATTTAAAAGTGATTGGGTTTAGTTTGTTGTGGTAAGGGTTAGTTGGTGATGATTTATGGTAGCCGAAGTAATTTAGGTAATTTTGACATAGTTTGCTATGGTTAGTCGCATTTTTTTGTAATTTAAAAGTGATTGGGTATAGTTTGTTGTGGTAAGGGTTAGTTGGTGATGATTTATGGTAGCCGAAGTAATTTAGGTGAGTTTGGCTTAGTTTGCTATGGTTACTAGCATTTTTATGTAATTTAACAGTGATTGGGTTTAGTTTGTTGTGGTAAGGGTTAGTTGGTGATGATTTAGAGTAGCCGAAGTAATTTAGGTGAGTCTGGCATAGTTTGTTATGATTTGTACACCTTTTTTTGTAATTTTAAGATGATATGGTTTGGTTTGTTGTGGTAAGGGATAGTTGGGGGTGATTTACGGTAGCCGAAGTAACTTAGGTGATTCTGGTATAGTTTGGTATGATTTTTAACATTTTTTTATAATTTTAAAGTGATTGGGCTTAGTTTGTTGCTGTAAAGTGTAGTTGGGGGTGATTTTTAATTGCCGAAGTAATTTTGGTGAGTTTGGCATAGTTTGCTATGGTTACTAGCATTTTTTTGTAATTTAAAAGTGATTGGATTTAGTTTGTTGTGGTAAGGGTTAGTTGGTGATGATTTAGAGTAGCCGAAGTAATTTAGGTGAGTCTGGCATAGTTTGTTATGATTTGTACACCTTTTTTTTTAATTTTAAGATGATATGGTTTGGTTTGTTGTGGTAAGGGATAGTTGGGGGTGATTTACGGTAGCCGAAGTAATTTAGGTGATTCTGGTATAGTTTGTTATGATTTTTACCATTTTTTTGTAATTTTAAAGTGATTGGGTTTAGTTTGTTGCTGTAAAGTGTAGTTGGGGGTGATTTTTGATAGCCGAAGTAATTTAGGTGATTTTCGCATAGTTTGCTATGGTTAGTCGCATTTTTTTGTAATTTAAAAGTAATTGGGTTTAGTTTGTTGTGGCAAGGGTTAGTTGGTGATGATTTATGGTAGCCGAAGAAATTTAGGTGAGTTTGGCATAGTTTGCTATGGTTACTAGCATTTTTTTGTAATTTAAAAGTGATTGGGTTTAGTTTGTTATGGTAAGGGTTAGTTGGTGATGATTTAGAGTAGCCGAAGTAATTTAGGTGAGTCTGGCATAGTTTGTTATGATTTGTACACCTTTTTTTGTAATTTTAAGATGATATGGTTTGGTTTGATGTGGTAAGGGATAGTTGGGGGTGATTTACGGTAGCCGAAGTAATTTAGGTGATTCTGGTATAGTTTGTTATGATTTTTAGCATTTTTTTGTAATTTTAAAGTGATTGGGCTTAGTTTGTTGCTGTAAAGTGTAGTTGGGGGTGATTTTTGATAGCCGAAGTAATTTAGGTGATTTTGGCATAGTTTGCTATGGTTAGTCACATTTTTTGTAATTTAAAAGTGATTGGGTTTAGTTTGTTGTGGTAAGGGTTAGTTAGTGATGATTTATGGTAGCCGAAGAAATTTAGGTGAGTTTGGCATAGTTTGCTATGGTTACTAGCATTTTTTTGTAATTTAAAATTGATTGGGTTTAGTTTGTTATGGTAAGGGTTAGTTGGTGATTATTTAGAGTAGCCGAAGTAATTTCGGTGAGTCTGGCATAGTTTGTTATGATTTGTACACCTTTTTTTGTAATTTTAAGATGATATGGTTTGGTTTGTTGTGGTAAGGGATAGTTGGGGATGATTTACGGTAGCCGAAGTAATTTAGGTGATTCTGGTATAGTTTGTTATGATTTTTAGCATTTATTTGTAATTTTAAAGTGATTGGGCTTAGTTTGTTGCTGTAAAGTGTAGTTGGGGGTGATTTTTGATAGCCGAAGTAATTTAGGTGATTTTGGCATGGTTTGCTATGGTTAGTCGCATTTTTTTGTAATTTAAAAGTGATTGGGTTTAGTTTGTTGTGGTAAGGGTTAGTTAGTGATGATTTATGGTAGCCGAAGAAATTTAGGTGAGTTTGGCATAGTTTGCTATGGTTACAAGTATTTTTTTGTAATTTAAAATTGATTGGGTTTAGTTTGTTATGGTAAGGGTCAGTTGGTGATTATTTAGAGTAGCCGAAGTAATTTCGGTGAGTCTGGCAAAGTTTGTTATGATTTGTACACCTTTTTTTGTAATTTTAAGATGATATGGTTTGGTTTGTTGTGGTAAGGGATAGTTGGGGGTGATTTACGGTAGCCAAAGTAATTTAGGTGATTCGGGTATAGTTTGTTATGATTTTTAGCATTTTTTTGTAATTTTAAAGTGATTGGGCTTAGTTTGTTGTTGTAAAGTGTAGTTGGGGGTGATTTTTGATAGCCGAAGTAATTTAGGTGAGTTTGGCATAGTTTGCTATGGATAGTAGCATTTTTTTGTAATTTAAAAGTGATTGGGTTTAGTTTGTTGTGGTAAGGGTTAGTTGGTGATGATTTATGGTAGCCGAAGTAATTTTGGTGAGATTGGCATAGTTTGCCATGGTTACTAGCGTTTTTTTGTAATTTAAAAGTGATTGGGTTTAGTTTGTTGTGGTAAGGGTTAGTTGGTGATGATTTATGGTAGCCGAAGTAATTTAGGTAATTTTGGCATAGTTTGCTATGGTTAGTCGCATTTTTTTGTAATTTAAAAGTGATTGGGTATAGTTTGTTGTGGTAAGGGTTAGTTGGTGATGATTTATGGTAGCCGAAGTAATTTAGGTGAGTTTGGCATAGTTTGCTATGGTTACTAGCATTTTTATGTAATTTAACAGTGATTGGGTTTAGTTTGTTGTGGTAAGGGTTAGTTGGTGATGATTTAGAGTAGCCGAAGTAATTTAGGTGAGTCTGGCATAGTTTGTTATGATTTGTACACCTTTTTTTGTAATTTTAAGATGATATGGTTTGGTTTGTTGTGGTAAGGGATAGTTGGGGGTGATTTACGGTAGCCGAAGTAACTTAGGTGATTCTGGTATAGTTTGGTATGATTTTTAACATTTTTTTGTAATTTTAAAGTGATTGGGTTTAGTTTGTTGCTGTAAAGTGTAGTTGGGGGTGATTTTTGATAGCCGAAGTAATTTAGGTGATTTTCGCATAGTTTGCTATGGTTAGTCGCATTTTTTTGTAATTTAAAAGTAATTGGGTTTAGTTTGTTGTGGCAAGGGTTAGTTGGTGATGATTTATGGTAGCCGAAGAAATTTAGGTGAGTTTGGCATAGTTTGCTATGGTTACTAGCATTTTTTTGTAATTTAAAAGTGATTGGGTTTAGTTTGTTATGGTAAGGGATAGTTGGTGATGATTTAGAGTAGCCGAAGTAATTTAGGTGAGTCTGGCATAGTTTGTTATGATTTGTACACCTTTTTTTGTAATTTTAAGATGATATGGTTTGGTTTGATGTGGTAAGGGATAGTTGGGGGTGATTTACGGTAGCCGAAGTAATTTAGGTGATTCTGGTATAGTTTGTTATGATTTTTAGCATTTTTTTGTAATTTTAAAGTGATTGGGCTTAGTTTGTTGCTGTAAAGTGTAGTTGGGGGTGATTTTTGATAGCCGAAGTAATTTAGGTGATTTTGGCATAGTTTGCTATGGTTAGTCACATTTTTTGTAATTTAAAAGTGATTGGGTTTAGTTTGTTGTGGTAAGGGTTAGTTAGTGATGATTTATGGTAGCCGAAGAAATTTAGGTGAGTTTGGCATAGTTTGCTTTGGTTACTAGCATTTTTTTGTAATTTAAAATTGATTGGGTTTAGTTTGTTATGGTAAGGGTTAGTTGGTGATTATTTAGAGTAGCCGAAGTAATTTCGGTGAGTCTGGCATAGTTTGTTATGATTTGTAAACCTTTTTTTGTAATTTTAAGATGATATGGTTTGGTTTGTTGTGGTAAGGGATAGTTGGGGATGATTTACGGTAGCCGAAGTAATTTAGGTGATTCTGGTATAGTTTGTTATGATTTTTAGCATTTATTTGTAATTTTAAAGTGATTGGGCTTAGTTTGTTGCTGTAAAGTGTAGTTGGGGGTGATTTTTGATAGCCGAAGTAATTTAGGTGATTTTGGCATAGTTTGCTATGGTTAGTCGCATTTTTTTGTAATTTAAAAGTGATTGGGTTTAGTTTGTTGTGGTAAGGGTTAGTTAGTGATGATTTATGGTAGCCGAAGAAATTTAGGTGAGTTTGGCATAGTTTGCTATGGTTACAAGTATTTTTTTGTAATTTAAAATTGATTGGGTTTAGTTTGTTATGGTAAGGGTCAGTTGGTGATTATTTAGAGTAGCCGAAGTAATTTCGGTGAGTCTGGCAAAGTTTGTTATGATTTGTACACCTTTTTTTGTAATTTTAAGATGATATGGTTTGGTTTGTTGTGGTAAGGGATAGTTGGGGGTGATTTACGGTAGCCAAAGTAATTTAGGTGATTCTGGTATAGTTTGTTATGATTTTTAGCATTTTTTTGTAATTTTAAAGTGATTGGGCTTAGTTTGTTGTTGTAAAGTGTAGTTAGGGGTGATTTTTGATAGCCGAAGTAATTTAGGTGAGTTTGGCATAGTTTGCTATGGATAGTAGCATTTTTTTGTAATTTAAAAGTGATTGGGTTTAGTTTGTTGTGGTAAGGGTTAGTTGGTGATGATTTATGGTAGCCGAAGTAATTTTGGTGAGATTGGCATAGTTTGCCATGGTTACTAGCGTTTTTTTGTAATTTAAAAGTGATTGGGTTTAGTTTGTTGTGGTAAGGGTTAGTTGGTGATGATTTATGGTAGCCGAAGTAATTTAGGTAATTTTGGCATAATTTGCTATGGTTAGTCGCATTTTTTTGTAATTTAAAAGTGATTGGGTATAGTTTGTTGTGGTAAGGGTTAGTTGGTGATGATTTATGGTAGCCGAAGTAATTTAGGTGAGTTTGGCATAGTTTGCTATGGTTACTAGCATTTTTATGTAATTTAACAGTGATTGGGTTTAGTTTGTTGTGGTAAGGGTTAGTTGGTGATGATTTAGAGTAGCCGAAGTAATTTAGGTGAGTCTGGCATAGTTTGTTATGATTTGTACACCTTTTTTTGTAATTTTAAGATGATATGGTTTGGTTTGTTGTGGTAAGGGATAGTTGGGGGTGATTTACGGTAGCCGAAGTAACTTAGGTGATTCTGGTATAGTTTGGTATGATTTTTAATATTTTTTTATAATTTTAAAGTGATTGGGCTTAGTTTGTTGCTGTAAAGTGTAGTTGGGGGTGATTTTTAATTGCCGAAGTAATTTTGGTGAGTTTGGCATAGTTTGCTATGGTTACTAGCATTTTTTTGTAATTTAAAAGTGATTGGGTTTAGTTTGTTGTGGTAAGGGTTAGTTGGTGATGATTTAGAGTAGCCGAAGTAATTTAGGTGAGTCTGGCATAGTTTGTTATGATTTGTACACCTTTTTTTGTAATTTTAAGATGATATGGTTTGGTTTGTTGTGGTAAGGGATAGTTGGGGGTGATTTACGGTAGCCGAAGTAATTTAGGTGATTCTGGTATAGTTTGTTATGATTTTTACAATTTTTTTGTAATTTTAAAGTGATTGGGTTTAGTTTGTTGCTGTAAAGTGTAGTTGGGGGTGATTTTTGATAGCCGAAGTAATCTAGGTGATTTTCGCATAGTTTGCTATGGTTAGTCGCATTTTTTTGTAATTTAAAAGTGATTGGGTTTAGTTTGTTGTGGTAAGGGTTAGTTAGTGATGATTTATGGTAGCCGAAGAAATTTAGGTGAGTTTGGCATAGTTTGCTATGGTTACTAGCATTTTTTTTTAATTTAAAATTGATTGGGTTTAGTTTGTTATGGTAAGGGTTAGTTGGTGATTATTTAGAGTAGCCGAAGTAATTTCGGTGAGTCTGGCATTGTTTGTTATGATTTGTACACCTTTTTTTGTAATTTTAAGATAATATGGTTTGGTTTGTTGTGGTAAGGGATAGTTGGGGGTGATTTACGGTAGCCAAAGTAATTTAGGTGATTCTGGTATAGTTTGTTATGATTTTTAGCATTTTTTTGTAATTTTAAAGTGATTGGGCTTAGTTTGTTGCTGTAAAGTGTAGTTGGGGGTGATTTTTGATAGCCGAAGTAATTTAGGTGAGTTTGGCATAGTTTGCTATGGATAGTAGAATTTTTTGTGTAATTTAAAAGTGAATGGGTTTAGTTTGTTGTGGTAAGGGTTAGTTGGTGATGATTTATGGTAGCCGAAGTAATTTAGGTGAGATTGGCATAGTTTGCAATGGTTACTAGCGTTTTTTTGTAATTTAAAAGTGATTGGGTTTAGTTTGTTGTGGTAAGGGTTAGTTGGTGATGATTTAGAGTAGCCGAAGTAATTTAGGTGAGTCTGGCATAGTTTGTTATGATTTGTACACCTTTCCTTGTAATTTTAAGATGATATGGTTTGTCTTGTTGTGGTAAGGGATAGTTGGGGGTGATTTACGGTAGCCGAAGTAATTTAGGTGATTCTGGTATAGTTTGTTATGATTTGCACACCTTTTGTTGTAATTTTAAGATGATATGGTTTGGTTTGTTGTGGTAAGGGATAGTTGGGGGTGATTTACGCTAGCCGAAGTAATTTAGGTGATTCTGGTATAGTTTGTTATGATTTTTAGCATTTTTTTATAATTTTAAAGTGATTGGGCTTAGTTTGTTGCTGTAAAGTGTAGTTGGGGGTGATTTTTGATAGCCGAAGTAATTTAGGTGAGTTTGGCATAGTTTGCTATGGTTACTAGCATTTTTTTGTAATTTAAAAGTGATTGGGTTTAGTTTGTTGTGGAAAGGGTTAGTTGGTAATGATTTAGAGTAGCCGAAGTAATTTAGGTGAGTCTAGCATAGTTTTTTATGATTTGTACACCTTTTTTTGTAATTTTAAGATGATATGGTTTGGTTTGTTGTGGTAAGGGATAGTTGGGGGTGATTTACGGTAGCCGAAGTAATTTAGGTAATTCTGGTATAGTTTGATATGATTTTTAGCATTTTTTTGTAATTTTAAAGTGATTGGGTTTAGTTTGTTGTGGTAAGGGTTAGTTGGTGATGATTTAGTGTAGCCGAAGTAATTTAGGTGAGTCTGGCATAGTTTGTTATGATTTGTACAACTTTTTTTGTAATTTTAAGATGATATGGTTTGGTTTGTTGTGGTAAGGGATAATGGGGGTGATTTACGGTAGCCGAAGTAATTTAGGTGATTCTGGTATAGTTTGTTATGATTTTTAGCATTTTTTTGTAATTTTAAAGTGATTGGGCTTAGTTTGTTGCTGTAAAGTGTAGTTGGGGGTGATTTTTGATAGCCGAAGTAATTTAGGTGAGTTTGGCATAGTTTGCTTTGGTTAGTAGCATTTTTTTGTAATTTAAAAGTTATTGGGTTTAGTTTGTTGTGGTAAGGGTTAGTTGGTGATGATTTATGGTAGCCGAAGTAATTTAGGTGAGTTTGGCATAGTTTGCTATGGTTACTAGCATTTTTTTGTAATTTAAAAGTGATTGGGTTTAGTTTGTTGTGGTAAGGGTTAGTTGGTGATGATTTATGGTAGCCGAAGTAATTTAGGTGAGTTTGGCATAGTTTGCTATGGTTACTAGTATTTTTTTGTAATTTAAAAGTGATTGGGTTTAGTTTGTTGTGGTAAGGGTTAGTTGGTGATGATTTAGAGTAGCCGAAGTAATTTAGGTGAGTCTGGCATAGTTTGTTATGATTTGTACACCTTTCCTTGTAATTTTAAGATGATATGGTTTGTCTTGTTGTGGTAAGGGATAGTTGGGGGTGATTTACGGTAGCCGAAGTAATTTAGGTGATTCTGGTATAGTTTGTTATGATTTTTACCATTTTTTTGTAATTTTAAAGTGATTGGGTTTAGTTTGTTGCTGTAAAGTGTAGTTGGGGGTGATTTTTGATAGCCGAAGTAATTTAGGTGATTTTCGCATAGTTTGCTATGGTTAGTCGCATTTTTTTGTAATTTAAAAGTAATTGGGTTTAGTTTGTTATGGCAAGGGTTAGTTGGTGATGATTTATGGTAGCCGAAGAAATTTAGGTGAGTTTGGCATAGTTTGCTATGGTTACTAGAATTTTTTTGTAATTTAAAAGTGATTGGGTTTAGTTTGTTATGGTAAGGGTTAGTTGGTGATGATTTAGAGTAGCCGAAGTAATTTAGGTGAGTCTGGCATAGTTTGTTATGATTTGTACACCTTATTTTGTAATTTTAAGATGATATGGTTTGGTTTGTTGTGGTAAGGGATAGTTGGGGATGATTTACGGTAGCCGAAGTAATTTAGGTGATTCTGGTATAGTTTGTTATGATTTTTAGCATTTTTTTGTAATTTTAAAGTGATTGGGCTTAGTTTGTTGCTGTAAAGTGTAGTTGGGGGTGATTTTTGATAGCCGAAGTAATTTAGGTGATTTTGGCATAGTTTGCTATGGTTACAAGCATTTTTTTGTAATTTAAAATTGATTGGGTTTAGTTTGTTATGGTAAGGGTTAGTTGGTGATTATTTAGGGTAGCCGAAGTAATTTCGGTGAGTCTGGCATAGTTTGTTATAATTTGTACACCTTTTTTTGTAATTTTAAGATGATATGGTTTGGTTTGTTGTGGTAAGGGATAGTTGGGGGTGATTTACGGTAGCCAAAGTAATTTAGGTGATTATGGTATAGTTTGTTATGATTTTTAGCATTTTTTTGTAATTTTAAAGTGATTGGGCTTAGTTTGTTGCTGTAAAGTGTAGTTGGGGGTGATTTTTGATAGCCGAAGTAATTTAGGTGAGTTTGGCATATTTTGCTATGGATAGTAGCATTTTTTTGTAATTTAAAAGTGATTGGGTTTAGTTTGTTGTGGTAAGGGTTAGTTGGTAATGATTTATGGTAGCCGAAGTAATTTAGGTGAGATTGGCATAGTTTGCTATGGTTACTAGCGTTTTTTTGTAATTTAAAAGTGATTGGGTTTAGTTTGTTGTGGTAAGGGTTAGTTGGTGATGATTTATGGTAGCCGAAGTAATTTAGGTAATTTTGACATAGTTTGCTATGGTTAGTCGCATTTTTTTGTAATTTAAAAGTGATTGGGTATAGTTTGTTGTGGTAAGGGTTAGTTGGTGATGATTTATGGTAGCCGAAGTAATTTAGGTGAGTTTGGCATAGTTTGCTATGGTTACTAGCATTTTTTTGTAATTTAACAGTGATTGGGTTTAGTTTGTTGTGGTAAGGGTTAGTTGGTGATGATTTAGAGTAGCCGAAGTAATTTAGGTGAGTCTGGCATAGTTGTTATGATTTGTACACCTTTTTTTGTAATTTTAAGATGATATGGTTTGGTTTGTTGTAGTAAGGGATAGTTGGGGGTGATTTACGGTAGCCGAAGTAATTTAGGTGATTCTGGTATAGTTTGTTATGATTTTTAGCATTTTTTTGTAATTTTAAAGTGATTGGGCTTAGTTTGTTGCTGTAAAGTGTAGTTGGGGGTGATTTTTGATAGCCGAAGTAATTTAGGTGAGTTTGGCATAGTTTGCTATGGATAGTAGCATTTTTTTGTAATTTAAATGTGATTGGGTTTAGTTTGTTGTGGTAAGGGTTAGTTGGTGATGATTTATGGTAGCCGAAGTAATTTAGGTGAGATTGGCATAGTTTGCTATGGTTACAAGCGTTTTTTTGTAATTTAAAAGTGATTGGGTTTAGTTTGTTGTGGTAGGGGTTAGTTGGTGATGATTTATGGTAGCCAAAGTAATTTAGGTAATTTTGGCATAGTTTGCTATGGTTAGTCGCATTTTTTTGTAATTTAAAAGTGATTGGGTGTAGTTTGTTGTGGTAAGGGTTAGTTGGTGATGATTTATGGTAGCCGAAGTAATTTAGGTGAGTTTGGCATAGTTTGCTATGGTTACTAGCATTTTTATGTAATTTAACAGTGATTGGGTTTAGTTTGTTGTGGTAAGGGTTAGTTGGTGATGATTTAGAGTAGCCGAAGTAATTTAGGTGAGTCTGGCATAGTTTGTTATAATTTGTACACCTTTTTTTGTAATTTTAAGATGATATGGTTTGGTTTGTTGTGGTAAGGGATAGTTGGGGGTGATTTACGGTAGCCGAAGTAACTTAGGTGATTCTGGTATAGTTTGGTATGATTTTTAATATTTTTTTATAATTTTAAAGTGATTGGGCTTAGTTTGTTACTGTAAAGTGTAGTTGGGGGTGATTTTTAATTGCCGAAGTAATTTTGGTGAGTTTGGCATAGTTTGCTATGGTTACTAGCATTTTTTTGTAATTTAAATGTGATTGGGTTAAGTTTGTTGTGGTAAGGGTTAGTTGGTGATGATTTATGGTAGCCGAAGTAATTTAGGTGAGTTTGGCATTGTTTGCTATGGTTACTAGCATTTTTTTGTAATTTAAAAGTGATTGGGTTTAGTTTGTTGTGGTAAGGGTTAGTTGGTGATGATTTAGAGTAGCCGAAGTAATTTAGGTGAGTCTGGCATAGTTTGTTATGATTTGTACACCTTTTTTTGTAATTTTAAGATTATATGGTTTGGTTTGTTGTGGTAAGGGATAGTTGAGGGTGATTTACGGTAGCCGAAGTAATTTAGGTGATTCTGGTATAGTTTGTTATGATTTTTAGCATTTTTTTGTAATTTTAAGTGATTGGGCTTAGTTTGTTGCTGTAAAGTGTAGTTGGGGGTGATTTTTGATAGCCGAAGTAATTTAGGTGAGTTTGGCATAGTTTGCTATGGATAGTAGCATTTTTTTGTAATTTAAATGTGATTGGGTTTAGTTTGTTGTGGTAAGGGTTAGTTGGTGATGATTTATGGTAGCCGAAGTAATTTAGGTGAGATTGGCATAGTTTGCTATGGTTACTAGCGTTTTTTTGTAATTTAAAAGTGATTGGGTTTAGTTTGTTGTGGTAGGGGTTAGTTGGTTATGATTTATGGTAGCTGAAGTAATTTAGGTGAATTTGGCATAGTTTGCTATGGTTAGTAGCATTTTTTTGTAATTTAAAAGTGATTGGGTTAAGTTTGTTGTGGTAAGGGTTAGTTGGTGATGATTTATGGTAGCCGAAGTAATTTAGGTGAGTTTGGCATTGTTTGCTATGGTTACTAGCATTTTTTTGTAATTTAAAAGTGATTGGGTTTAGTTTGTTGTGGTAAGGGTTAGTTGGTGATGATTTAGAGATGCCGAAGTAATTTAGGTGAGTCTGGCATAGTTTGTTATGATTTGTACACCTTTTTTTGTAATTTTAAGATGATATGGTTTGGTTTGTTGTGGTAAGGGATAGTTGGGGGTGATTTACGGTAGCCGAAGTAATTTAGGTGATTCTGGTATTATTTGATATGATTTTTAGCATTTTTTTGTAATTTTAAAGTGATTGGGCTTAGTTTGTTGCTGTAAAGTGTAGTTGGGGGTGATTTTTGATAGCCGAAGTAATTTAGGTGATTTTGGCATAGTTTGCTATGGTTAGTCGCATTTTTTTGTAATTTAAAAGTGATTGGGTTTAGTTTGTTGTGGTAAGGGTTAGTTGGTGATGATTTATGGTAGCCGAAGAAATTTAGGTGAGTTTGGCATAGATTGCTATGGTTACTAGCATTTTTTTGTAATTTAAAAGTGATTGGGTTTAGTTTGTTATGGTAAGGGTTAGTTGGTGATGATTTAGAGTAGCCGAAGTAATTTCGGTGAGTCTGGCATAGTTTGATATGATTTGTACACCTTTTTTAGTAATTTTAAAATGATATGGTTTGGTTTGTTGTAGTAAGGGATAGTTGGGGGTGATTTACGGTATCCGAAGTAATTTAGGTGATACTGGTATAGTTTGTTATGATTTTTAGCATTTTTTTGTAATTTTAAAGTGATTGGGCTTAGTTTGTTGCTGTAAAGTGTAGTTGGGGGTGATTTTTGATAGCCGAAGTAATTTAGGTGATTTTGGCATAGTTTGCTATGGTTAGTCGCATTTTTTTGTAATTTAAAAGTGATTGGGTTTAGTTTGTTGTGGTAAGGGTTAGTTGGTGATGATTTATGGTAGCCGAAGAAATTTAGGTGAGTTTGGCATAGATTGCTATGGTTACTAGCATTTTTTTGTAATTTAAAAGTGATTGGGTTTAGTTTGTTATGGTAAGGGTTAGTTGGTGATGATTTAGAGTAGCCGAAGTAATTTCGGTGAGTCTGGCATAGTTTGATATGATTTGTACACCTTTTTTAGTAATTTTAAAATGATATGGTTTGGTTTGTTGTAGTAAGGGATAGTTGGGGGTGATTTACGGTATCCGAAGTAATTTAGGTGATACTGGTATAGTTTGTTATGATTTTTAGCATTTTTTTGTAATTTTAAAGTGATTGGGCTTAGTTTGTTGCTGTAAAGTGTAGTTGGGGGTGATTTTTGATAGCCGAAGTAATTTAGGTGAGTTTGGCATAGTTTGCTATGGTTAGTAGCATTTTTTTGTAATTTAAAAGTGATTGGGTTTAGTTTGTTGTGGTAAGGGTTAGTTGGTGATGATTTATGGTAGCCGAAGTAATTTAGGTGAGTTTGGCATAGTTTGTTATGATTTGTACACCTTTTTTTGTAATTTTAAGATGATATGGTTTGGTTTGTTGTGGTAAGGGATAGTTGGGGGTGATTTACGGTAGCCGAAGTAATTTAGGTGATTCTGGTATAGTTTGTTATGATTTTTAGCATTTTTTTGTAATTTTAAAGTGATTGGGCTTAGTTTGTTGCTGTAAAGTGTAGTTGGGGGTGATTTTTGATAGCCGAAGTAATTTAGGTGAGTTTGGCATAGTTTGCTATGGTTAGTAGCATTTTTTTGTAATTTAAAAGTGATTGGGTTTAGTTTGTTGTGGTAAGGGTTAGTTGGTGATGATTTATGGTAGCCGAAGAAATTTAGGTGAGTTTGGCATAATTTGCTATGGTTACTAGCATTTTTTTGTAATTTAAAAGTAATTGGGTTTAGTTTGTTGTAGTAAGGGTTAGTTGGTGATGATTTAGAGTAGCCGAAGTAATTTAGGTGAGTCTGGAATGGTTTGTTATGATTTGTACACCTTTTTTTGTAATTTTTAAGATGATATGGTTTGGTTTGTTGTGGTAAGGGATAGTTGAGGGTGATTTACGGTAGCCGAAGTAATTTAGGTGATTCTGGTATAGTTTGTTATGATTTTTAGCATTTTTTTGTAATTTTAAGTGATTGGGCTTAGTTTGTTGCTGTAAAGTGTAGTTGGGGGTGATTTTTGATAGCCGAAATAATTTAGGTGATTTTGGCATAGTTTGCTATGGTTAGTCGCATTTTTTTGTAATTTAAAAGTGATTGGGTTTAGTTTGTTGTGGTAAGGGTTAGTTGGTGATGATTTATGGTAGCCGAAGAAATTTAGGTGAGTTTGGCATAGATTGCAATGGTTACTAGCATTTTTTTGTAATTTAAAAGTGATTGGGTTTAGTTTGTTATGGTAAGGGTTAGTTGGTGATGATTTAGAGTAGCCGAAGTAATTTCGGTGAGTCTGGCATAGTTTGATATGATTTGTACACCTTTTTTAGTAATTTTAAAATGATATGGTTTGGTTTGTTGTGGTAGGGTATAGTTGGGGGTGATTTACGGTATCCGAAGTAATTTAGTTGATTCTGGTATAGTTTGTTATGATTTTTAGCATTTTTTTGTAATTTTAAAGTGATTGGCTTTAGTTTGTTGCTGTAAAGTGTAGTTGGGGGTGATTTTTGATAGCCGAAGTAATTTAGGTGAGTTTGGCATAGTTTGCTATGGTTAGTAGCATTTTTTTGTAATTTAAAAGTGATTGGGTTTAGTTTGTTGTGGTAAGGGTTAGTTGGTGATGATTTATGGTATCCGAAGTAATTTAGGTGAGTTTGGCATAGTTTGTTATGATTTGTACACCTTTTTTTGTAATTTTAAGATGATATGGTTTGGTTTGTTGTGGTAAGGGATAGTTGGGGGTGATTTACGGTAGCCGAAGTAATTTAGGTGATTCTGGTATAGTTTGTTATGATTTTTAGCATTTTTTTGTAATTTTAAAGTGATTGGGCTTAGTTTGTTGCTGTAAAGTGTAGTTGGGGGTGATTTTTGATAGCCGAAGTAATTTAGGTGAGTTTGGCATAGTTTGCTATGGTTAGTAGCATTTTTTTGTAATTTAAAAGTGATTGGGTTTAGTTTGTTGTGGTAAGGGTTAGTTGGTGATGATTTATGGTAGCCGAAGAAATTTAGGTAATTTTGGCATAATTTGCTATGTTTACTAGCATTTTTTTGTAATTTAAAAGTGATTGGGTTTAGTTTGTTGTAGTAAGGGTTAGTTGGTGATGATTTAGAGTAGCCGAAGTAATTTAGGTGAGTCTGGAATGGTTTGTTATGATTTGTACACCTTTTTTTGTAATTTTAAGATGATATGGTTTGGTTTGTTGTGGTAAGGGATAGTTGAGGGTGATTTACGGTAGCCGAAGTAATTTAGGTGATTCTGGTATAGTTTGTTATGATTTTTAGCATTTTCTTGTAATTTTAAAATGATTGGGCTTAGTTTGTTGCTGTAAAGAGTAGTTGGGGGTGATTTTTAATAGCCGAAGTAATTTAGGTGAGTTTGGCATAGTTTGCTATGGTTAGTAGCATTTTTTTGTAATTTAAAAGTGATTGGGTTTAGTTTGTTGTGGTAAGGGTTAGTTGGTGATGATTTATGGTAGCCGAAGTAATTTAGGTGAGATTGGCATAGTTTGCTATGGTTACTAGCATTTTTTTGTAATTTAAAAGTGATTGGGTTTAGTTTGTTATGGTAAGGGTTAGTTGGTGATGATTTAGAGTAGCCGAAGTAATTTAGGTGAGTCTGGCATAGTTTGTTATGATTTGTACACCTTTTTTTGTAATTTTAAGATGATATGGTTTGGTTTGTTGTGGTAAGGGATAGTTGGGGGTGATTCACGGTAGCCGAAGTAATTTAGGTGATTCTGGTATAGTTTGTTATGATTTTTACCATTTTTTTGTAATTTTAAAGTGATTGGGTTTAGTTTGTTGCTGTAAAGTGTAGTTGGGGGTGATTTTTGATAGCCGAAGTAATTTAGGTGATTTTCGCATAGTTTGCTATGGTTAGTCGCATTTTTTTGTAATTTAAAAGTAATTGGGTTTAGTTTGTTATGGCAAGGGTTAGTTGGTGATGATTTATGGTAGCCGAAGAAATTTAGGTGAGTTTGGCATAGTTTGCTATGGTTACTAGCATTTTTTTGTAATTTAAAAGTGATTGGGTTTAGTTTGTTATGGTAAGGGTTAGTTGGTGATGATTTAGAGTAGCCGAAGTAATTTAGGTGAGTCTGGCATAGTTTGTTATAATTTGTGCACCTTTTTTTGTAATTTTAAGATGATATGGTTTGGTTTGTTGTGGTAAGGGATAGTTGGGGATGATTTACGGTAGCCGAAGTAATTTAGGTGATTCTGGTATAGTTTGTTATGATTTTTAGCATTTTTTTGTAATTTTAAAGTGATTGGGCTTAGTTTGTTGCTGTAAAGTGTTGTTGGGGGTGATTTTTGATAGCCGAAGTAATTTAGGTGATTTTGGCATAGTTTGCTATGGTTAGTCGCATTTTTTTGTAATTTAAAAGTGATTGGGTTTAGTTTGTTGTGGTATGGGTTAGTTAGTGATGATTTATGGTAGCCGAAGAAATTTAGGTGAGTTTGGCATAATTTGCTATGGTTACAAGCATTTTTTTGTAATTTAAAATTTATTGGGTTTAGTTTGTTATGGTAAGGGTTAGTTGGTGATTATTTAGAGTAGCCGAAGTAATTTCGGTGAGTCTGGCATAGTTTGTTATGATTTGTACACCTTTTTTTGTAATTTTAAGATGATATGGTTTGGTTTGTTGTGGTAAGGGATAGTTGGGGGTGATTTACGGTAGCCAAAGTAATTTAGGTGATTCTGGTATAGTTTGTTATGATTTTTAGCATTTTTTTGTAATTTTAAAGTGATTGGGTTTAGTTTGTTGCTGTAAAGTGTAGTTGGGGGTGATTTTTGATAGCCGAAGTAATTTAGGTGAGTTTGGCATAGTTTGCTATGGATAGTAGCATTTTTTTGTAATTTAAAAGTGATTGGGTTTAGTTTGTTGTGGTAAGGGTTAGTTGGTGATGATTTATGGTAGCCGAAGTAATTTAGGTGAGATTGGCATAGTTAGCTATGGTTACTAGCGTTTTTTTGTAATTTAAAAGTGATTGGGTTTAGTTTGTTGTGGTAAGGGTTAGTTGGTGATGATTTATGGTAGCCGAAGTAATTTAGGTAATTTTGACATAGTTTGCTATGGTTAGTCGCATTTTTTTGTAATTTAAAAGTGATTGGGTATAGTTTGTTGTGGTAAGGGTTAGTTGGTGATGATTTATGGTAGCCGAAGTAATTTAGGTGAGTTTGGCATAGTTTGCTATGGTTACTAGCATTTTTATGTAATTTAACAGTGATTGGGTTTAGTTTGTTGTGGTAAGGGTTAGTTGGTGATGATTTAGAGTAGCCGAAGTAATTTAGGTGAGTCTGGCATAGTTTGTTATGATTTGTACACCTTTTTTTGTAATTTTAAGATGATATGGTTTGGTTTGTTGTGGTAAGGGATAGTTGGGGGTGATTTACGGTAGCCGAAGTAACTTAGGTGATTCTGGTATAGTTTGGTATGATTTTTAACATTTTTTTATAATTTTAAAGTGATTGGGCTTAGTTTGTTGCTGTAAAGTGTAGTTGGGGGTGATTTTTAATTGCCGAAGTAATTTTGGTGAGTTTGGCATAGTTTGCTATGGTTACTAGCATTTTTTTGTAATTTAAAAGTGATTGGGTTTAGTTTGTTGTGGTAAGGGTTAGTTGGTGATGATTTAGAGTAGCCGAAGTAATTTAGGTGAGTCTGGCATAGTTTGTTATGATTTGTACACCTTTTTTTGTAATTTTAAGATGATATGGTTTGGTTTGTTGTGGTAAGGGATAGTTGGGGGTGATTTACGGTAGCCGAAGTAATTTAGGTGATTCTGGTATAGTTTGTTATGATTTTTACCATTTTTTTGTAATTTTAAAGTGATTGGGTTTAGTTTGTTGCTGTAAAGTGTAGTTGGGGGTGATTTTTGATAGCCGAAGTAATTTAGTTGATTTTCGCATAGTTTGCTATGGTTAGTCGCATTTTTTTGTAATTTAAAAGTAATTGGGTTTAGTTTGTTGTGGCAAGGGTTAGTTGGTGATGATTTATGGTAGCCGAAGAAATTTAGGTGAGTTTGGCATAGTTTGCTATGGTTACTAGCATTTTTTTGTAATTTAAAAGTGATTGGGTTTAGTTTGTTATGGTAAGGGTTAGTTGGTGATGATTTAGAGTAGCCGAAGTAATTTAGGTGAGTCTGGCATAGTTTGTTATGATTTGTACACCTTTTTTTGTAATTTTAAGATGATATGGTTTGGTTTGATGTGGTAAGGGATAGTTGGGGGTGATTTACGGTAGCCGAAGTAATTTAGGTGATTCTGGTATAGTTTGTTATGATTTTTAGCATTTTTTTGTAATTTTAAAGTGATTGGGCTTAGTTTGTTGCTGTAAAGTGTAGTTGGGGGTGATTTTTGATAGCCGAAGTAATTTAGGTGATTTTGGCATAGTTTGCTATGGTTAGTCGCATTTTTTGTAATTTAAAAGTGATTGGGTTTAGTTTGTTGTGGTAAGGGTTAGTTAGTGATGATTTATGGTAGCCGAAGAAATTTAGGTGAGTTTGGCATAGTTTGCTATGGTTACTAGCATTTTTTTGTAATTTAAAATTGATTGGGTTTAGTTTGTTATGGTAAGGGTTAGTTGGTGATTATTTAGAGTAGCCGAAGTAATTTCGGTGAGTCTGGCATAGTTTGTTATGATTTGTACACCTTTTTTTGTAATTTTAAGATGATATGGTTAGGTTTGTTGTGGTAAGGGATAGTTGGGGATGATTTACGGTAGCCGAAGTAATTTAGGTGATTCTGGTATAGTTTGTTATGATTTTTAGCATTTATTTGTAATTTTAAAGTGATTGGGCTTAGTTTGTTGCTGTAAAGTGTAGTTGGGGGTGATTTTTAATAGCCGAAGTAATTTAGGTGATTTTGGCATAGTTTGCTATGGTTAGTCGCATTTTTTTGTAATTTAAAAGTGATTGGGTTTAGTTTGTTGTGGTAAGGGTTAGTTAGTGATGATTTATGGTAGCCGAAGAAATTTAGGTGAGTTTGGCATAGTTTGCTATGGTTACAAGCATTTTTTTGTAATTTAAAATTGATTGGGTTTAGTTTGTTATGGTAAGGGTCAGTTGGTGATTATTTAGAGTAGCCGAAGTAATTTCGGTGAGTCTGGCAAAGTTTGTTATGATTTGTACACCTTTTTTTGTAATTTTAAGATGATATGGTTTGGTTTGTTGTGGTAAGGGATAGTTGGGGGTGATTTACGGTAGCCAAAGTAATTTAGGTGATTCTGGTATAGTTTGTTATGATTTTTAGCATTTTTTTGTAATTTTAAAGTGATTGGGCTTAGTTTGTTGTTGTAAAGTGTAGTTGGGGGTGATTTTTGATAGCCGAAGTAATTTAGGTGAGTTTGGCATAGTTTGCTATGGATAGTAGCATTTTTTTGTAATTTAAAAGTGATTGGGTTTAGTTTGTTGTGGTAAGGGTTAGTTGGTGATGATTTATGGTAGCCGAAGTAATTTTGGTGAGATTGGCATAGTTTGCCATGGTTACTAGCGTTTTTTTGTAATTTAAAAGTGATTGGGTTTAGTTTGTTGTGGTAAGGGTTAGTTGGTGATGATTTATGGTAGCCGAAGTAATTTAGGTAATTTTGGCATAGTTTGCTATGGTTAGTCGCATTTTTTTGTAATTTAAAAGTGATTGGGTATAGTTTGTTGTGGTAAGGGTTAGTTGGTGATGATTTATGGTAGCCGAAGTAATTTAGGTGAGTTTGGCATAGTTTGCTATGGTTACTAGCATTTTTATGTAATTTAACAGTGATTGGGTTTAGTTTGTTGTGGTAAGGGTTAGTTGGTGATGATTTAGAGTAGCCGAAGTAATTTAGGTGAGTCTGGCATAGTTTGTTATGATTTGTACACCTTTTTTTGTAATTTTAAGATGATATGGTTTGGTTTGTTGTGGTAAGGGATAGTTGGGGGTGATTTACGGTAGCCGAAGTAATTTAGGTGATTCTGGTATAGTTTGTTATGATTTTTAGCATTTTTTTGTAATTTTAAAGTGATTGGGCTTAGTTTGTTGCTGTAAAGTGTAGTTGGGGGTGATTTTTGATAGCCGAAGTAATTTAGGTGATTTTGGCATAGTTTGCTATGGTTAGTCGCATTTTTTGTAATTTAAAAGTGATTGGGTTTAGTTTGTTGTGGTAAGGGTTAGTTAGTGATGATTTATGGTAGCCGAAGAAATTTAGGTGAGTTTGGCATAGTTTGCTATGGTTACTAGCATTTTTTTGTAATTTAAAATTGATTGGGTTTAGTTTGTTATGGTAAGGGTTAGTTGGTGATTATTTAGAGTAGCCGAAGTAATTTCGGTGAGTCTGGCATAGTTTGTTATGATTTGTACACCTTTTTTTGTAATTTTAAGATGATATGGTTTGGTTTGTTGTGGTAAGGGATAGTTGGGGATGATTTACGGTAGCCGAAGTAATTTAGGTGATTCTGGTATAGTTTGTTATGATTTTTAGCATTTATTTGTAATTTTAAAGTGATTGGGCTTAGTTTGTTGCTGTAAAGTGTAGTTGGGGGTGATTTTTAATAGCCGAAGTAATTTAGGTGATTTTGGCATAGTTTGCTATGGTTAGTCGCATTTTTTTGTAATTTAAAAGTGATTGGGTTTAGTTTGTTGTGGTAAGGGTTAGTTAGTGATGATTTATGGTAGCCGAAGAAATTTAGGTGAGTTTGGCATAGTTTGCTATGGTTACAAGCATTTTTTTGTAATTTAAAATTGATTGGGTTTAGTTTGTTATGGTAAGGGTCAGTTGGTGATTATTTAGAGTAGCCGAAGTAATTTCGGTGAGTCTGGCAAAGTTTGTTATGATTTGTACACCTTTTTTTGTAATTTTAAGATGATATGGTTTGGTTTGTTGTGGTAAGGGATAGTTGGGGGTGATTTACGGTAGCCAAAGTAATTTAGGTGATTCTGGTATAGTTTGTTATGATTTTTAGCATTTTTTTGTAATTTTAAAGTGATTGGGCTTAGTTTGTTGTTGTAAAGTGTAGTTGGGGGTGATTTTTGATAGCCGAAGTAATTTAGGTGAGTTTGGCATAGTTTGCTATGGATAGTAGCATTTTTTTGTAATTTAAAAGTGATTGGGTTTAGTTTGTTGTGGTAAGGGTTAGTTGGTGATGATTTATGGTAGCCGAAGTAATTTTGGTGAGATTGGCATAGTTTGCCATGGTTACTAGCGTTTTTTTGTAATTTAAAAGTGATTGGGTTTAGTTTGTTGTGGTAAGGGTTAGTTGGTGATGATTTATGGTAGCCGAAGTAATTTAGGTAATTTTGGCATAGTTTGCTATGGTTAGTCGCATTTTTTTGTAATTTAAAAGTGATTGGGTATAGTTTGTTGTGGTAAGGGTTAGTTGGTGATGATTTATGGTAGCCGAAGTAATTTAGGTGAGTTTGGCATAGTTTGCTATGGTTACTAGCATTTTTATGTAATTTAACAGTGATTGGGTTTAGTTTGTTGTGGTAAGGGTTAGTTGGTGATGATTTAGAGTAGCCGAAGTAATTGTGGTGAGTCTGGCATAGTTTGTTATGATTTGTACACCTTTTTTTGTAATTTTAAGATGATATGGTTTGGTTTGTTGTGGTAAGGGATAGTTGGGGGTGATTTACGGTAGCCGAAGTAACTTAGGTGATTCTGGTATAGTTTGGTATGATTTTTAACATTTTTTTATAATTTTAAAGTGATTGGGCTTAGTTTGTTGCTGTAAAGTGTAGTTGGGGGTGATTTTTAATTGCCGAAGTAATTTTGGTGAGTTTGGCATAGTTTGCTATGGTTACTAGCATTTTTTTGTAATTTAAAAGTGATTGGGTTTAGTTTGTTGTGGTAAGGGTTAGTTGGTGATGATTAAGAGTAGCCGAAGTAATTTAGGTGAGTCTGGCATAGTTTGTTATGATTTGTACACCTTTTTTTGTAATTTTAATATGATATGGTTTGGTTTGTTGTGGTAAGGGATAGTTGGGGGTGATTTACGGTGGCCGAAGTAATTTAGGTGATTCTGGTATAGTTTGTTATGATTTTTACAATTTTTTTGTAATTTTAAAGTGATTGGGTTTAGTTTGTTGCTGTAAAGTGTAGTTGGGGGTGATTTTTGATAGCCGAAGTAATCTAGGTGATTTTCGCATAGTTTGCTATGGTTAGTCGTATTTTTTTGTAATTTAAAAGTAATTGGGTTTAGTTAGTTGTGGCAAGGGTTAGTTGGTGATGATTTATGGTAGCCGAAGAAATTTAGGTGAGTTTGGCATAGTTTGCTTTGGTTACTAGCATTTTTTTGTAATTTAAAAGTGATTGGGTTTAGTTTGTTATGGTAAGGGTTAGTTGGTCATGATTTAGAGTAGCCGAAGTAATTTAGGTGAGTCTGGCATAGTTTGTTATGATTTGTACACCTTTTTTTGTAATTTTAAGATGATATGGTTTGGTTTGTTGTGGTAAGGGATAGTTGGGGGTGATTTACGGTAGCCGAAGTAATTTAGGTGATTCTGGTATAGTTTGTTATGATTTTTAGCATTTTTTTGTAATTTTAATGTGATTGGGCTTAGTTTGTTGCTCTAAAGTGTAGTTGGGGGTGATTTTTGATAGCCGAAGTAATTTAGGTGATTTTGGCATAGTTTGCTATGGTTAGTCGCATTTTTTTGTAATTTAAAAGTGATTGGGTTTAGTTTGTTGTGGTAAGGGTTAGTTAGTGATGATTTATGGTAGCCGAAGAAATTTAGGTGAGTTTGGCATAGTTTGCTATGGTTACTAGCATTTTTTTTTAATTTAAAATTGATTGGGTTTAGTTTGTTATGGTAAGGGTTAGTTGGTGATTATTTAGAGTAGCCGAAGTAATTTCGGTGAGTCTGGCATTGTTTGTTATGATTTGTACACCTTTTTTTGTAATTTTAAGATAATATATGTTTGGTTTGTTGTGGTAAGGGATAGTTGGGGGTGATTTACGGAAGCCAAAGTAATTTTGGTGATTCTGGTATAGTTTGTTATGATTTTTAGCATTTTTTTGTAATTTTAAAGTGATTGGGCTTAGTTTGTTGCTGTAAAGTGTAGTTGGGGGTGATTTTTGATAGCCGAAGTAATTTAGGTGAGTTTGGCATAGTTTGCTATGGATAGTAGAATTTTTTGTGTAATTTAAAAGTGAATGGGTTTAGTTTGTTGTGGTAAGGGTTAGTTGGTGATGATTTATGGTAGCCGAAGTAATTTAGGTGAGATTGGCATAGTTTGCTATGGTTACTAGCGTTTTTTTGTAATTTAAAAGTGATTGGGTTTAGTTTGTTGTGGTAAGGGTTAGTTGGTTATGATTTATGGTAGCTGAAGTAATTTAGGTAATTTTGGCATAGTTTGCTATGGTTAGTCGCATTTTTTTGTAATTTAAAAGTGATTGGGTATAGTTTGTTGTGGTATGGGTTAGTTGGTGATGATTTATGGTAGCCGAAGTAATTTAGGTGAGTTTGGCATAGTTTGCTATGGTTACTAGCATTTTTTTGTAATTTAAAAGTGATTGGGTTTAGTTTGTTATGGTAAGGGTTAGTTGGTGATGATTTAGAGTAGCCGAAGTAATTTCGGTGAGTCTGGCATAGTTTGTTATGATTTGTACATCTTTTTTTGTAATTTTAAGATGATATGGTTTGGTTTGTTGTGGTAAGAGATAGTTGTGGGTGATTTACGGTAGCCGAAGTAATTTAGGTGATTCTGGTATAGTTTGTTATGATTTTTAGCATTTTTTTGTAATTTTAAAGTGATTGGGCTTAGTTTGTTGCTGTAAAGTGTAGTTGGGGGTGATTTTTGATAGCCGAAGTAATTTAGGTGAGTTTGGCATAGTTTGTTATGATTTGTACACCTTTTTTTGTAATTTTAAGATGATATGGTTTGGTTTGTTGTGGTAAGGGATAGTTGGGGGTGATTTACGGTAGCCGAAGTAATTTAGGTGATTCTGGTATAGTTTGTTATGATTTTTAGCATTTTTTTGTCATTTTAAAGTGATTGGGCTTAGTTTGTTGCTGTAAAGTGTAGTTGGGGGTGATTTTTGATAGCCGAAGTAATTTAGGTGAGTTTGGCATAGTTTGCTATGGTTAGTAGCATTTTTTTGTAATTTAAAAGTGATTGGGTTTAGTTTGTTGTGGTAAGGGTTAGTTGGTGATGATTTATGGTAGCCGAAGAAATTTAGGTGAGTTTGGCATAGTTTGCTATGGTTACTAGCATTTTTTTGTAATTTAAAAGTGATTGGGTTTAGTTTGTTGTAGTAAGGGTTAGTTGGTGATGATTTAGAGTAGCCGAAGTAATTTAGGTGAGTCTGGAATGGTTTGTTATGATTTGTACACCTTTTTTTGTAATTTTAAGATGATATGGTTTGGTTTGTTGTGGTAAGGGATAGTTGAAGGTGATTTACGGTAGCCGAAGTAATTTAGGTGATTCTGGTATAGTTTGTTATGATTTTTAGCATTTTTTTGTAATTTTAAAATGATTGGGCTTAGTTTGTTGCTGTAAAGAGTAGTTGGGGGTGATTTTTGATAGCCGAAGTAATTTAGGTGAGTTTGGCATAGTTTGCTATGGTTAGTAGCATTTTTTTGTAATTTAAAAGTGATTGGGTTTAGTTTGTTGTGGTAAGGGTTAGTTGGTGATGATTTATGGTAGTCGAAGTAATTTAGGTGAGTTTGGCATAGTTTGCTATGGTTACTAGCATTTTTTTGTAATTTAAAAGTGATTGGGTTTAGTTTGTTGTGGTAAGGGTTAGTTGGTGATGATTTAGAGTAGCCGAAGTAACTTAGGTGAGTCTGGCATAGTTTGTTATGATTTGTACACCTTTTTTTGTAATTTTAAGATGATATGGTTTGGTTTGTTGTAGTAAGGGACAGTTGGGGGTGATTTACGGTAGCCGAAGTAATTTAGGTGATTCTGGAAATGTTTGTTATGATTTTTAGCATTTTTTTGTAATTTTAAAGTGATTGGGCTTAGTTTGTTGCTGTAAAGTGTAGGTGGGGGTTATTTTTGATAGCCGAAGTAATTTAGGTGAGCTTGGCATAGTTTGCTATGGTTAGTAGCATTTTTTTCTAATTTAAAGTGATTGGGTTTAGTTTGTTGTGGTAAGGGTTAGTTGGTGATGATTTATGGTAGCCGAAGTAATTTAGGTGAGTTTGGCATAGTTTGCTATGGTTACTAGCATTTTTTTGTAATTTAAATGTGATTGGGTTTAGTTTGTTGTGGTAAGGGTTAGTTGGTGATGATTTAGAGTAGCCGAAGTAATTTAGGTGAGTCTGGCATAGTTTGTTATGATTTGTACACTTTCTTTTGTAATTTTAAGATGATATGGTTTGGTTTGTTGTAGTAAGGGATAGTTCGAAGTGATTTACTGTAGCCGAAGTAATTTAGGTGATTCTGGAAATGTTTGTTATGATTTTTAGCATTTTTTTGTAATTTTAAAGTGATTGGGCTTAGTTTGTTGCTGTTAAGTGTAGTTGGGGGTGATTTTTGATAGCCGAAGTAATTTAGGTGAGCTTGGCATAGTTTGCTATGGTTAGTAGCATTTTTTTGTAATTTAAAAGTGATTGGGTTTAGTTTGTTGTGGTAAGGGTTAGTTGGTGATGATTTATGGTAGCCGAAGTAATTTAGGTGAGTTTGGCATAGTTTGCTGTGGTTACTAGCATTTTTTTGTAATTTAAAAGTGATTGGGTTTAGTTTGTTGTGGTAAGGGTTAGTTGGTGATGATTTAGAGTAGCCGAAGTAACTTAGGTGAGTCTGGCATTGTTTGTTATGATTTGTACACCTTTTTTTGTAATTTTAAAATGATATGGTTTGGTTTGTTGTAGTAAGGGATAGTTGGGGGTGATTTACGGTAGCCGAAGTAATTTAGGTGATTCTGGAAATGTTTGTTATGATTTTTAGCATTTTTTTGTAATTTTAAAGTGATTGGGCTTAGTTTGTTGCTGTAAAGTGTAGGTGGGGATTATTTTTGATAGCCGAAGTAATTTAGGTGAGCTTGGCATAGTTTGCTATGATTAGTAGCATTTTTTTGTAATTTAAAAGTGATTGGGTTTAGTTTGTTGTGGTAAGGGTTAGTTGGTGATGATTTATGGTAGCCGAAGTAATTTAGGTGAGTTTGGCATAGTTTGCTACGGTTACTAGCATTTTTTTGTAATTTAAAAATGATTGGGTTTAGTTTGTTGTGGTAAGGGTTAGTTGGTGATGATTTATGGTAGCCGAAGTAATTTAGGTGAGTTTGGCATAGTTTGCTATGGTTACTAGCATTTTTTTGTAATTTAAAGTGATTGGGTTTAGTTTGTTGTGGTAAGGGTTAGTTGGTGATGATTTAGAGTAGCCGAAGTAATTTAGGTGAGTCTGGCATATTTTGTTATGATTTGAACACCTTTTGTTGTAATTTTAAGATGATATAGTATGGTTTGTTGTGGTAGGGGATAGTTAGGGGCAATTTAAGGTAGCCGAAGTAATTTAGGTGATTCTGGTATAGTTTGTTATGATTTGCACACCTTTTGTTGTAATTTTAAGATGATATGGTTTGGTTTGTTGTGGTAAGGGATAGTTGGGGGTGATTTACGCTAGCCGAAGTAATTTAGGTGATTCTGGTATAGTTTGTTATGATTTTTAGCATTTTTTTATAATTTTAAAGTGATTGGGCTTAGTTTGTTGCTGTTAAGTGTAGTTGGGGGTGATTTTTGATAGCCGAAGTAATTTAGGTGAGTTTGGCATAGTTTGCTATGGTTACTAGCATTTTTTTGTAATTTAAAAGTGATTGGGTTTAGTTTGTTGTGGTAAGGGTTAGTTGGTAATGATTTAGAGTAGCCGAAGTAATTTAGGTGAGTCTAGCATGGTTTTTTATGATTTGTACACCTTTTTTGTAATTTTAAGATGATATGGTTTGGTTTGTTGTGGTAAGGGATAGTTGGGGGTGATTTACGGTAGCCGAAGTAATTTAGGTAATTCTGGTATAGTTTGATATGATTTTTAGCATTTTTTTGTAATTTTAAAGTGATTGGGCTTAGTTTGTTGCTGTAAAGTGTAGTTGGGGGTGATTTTTGATAGCCGAAGTAATTTAGGTGAGTTTGGCATAGTTTGCTATGGTTAGTAGCATTTTTTTTAATTTAAAAGTGATTGGGTTTAGTTTGTTATGGTAAGGGTTAGTTGGTGATGATTTATGGTAGCCGAAGTAATTTAGGTGAGTTTGGCATAGTTTGCTATGGTTAGTAGCATTTTTTTGTAATTTAAAAGTGATTGGGTTTAGTTTGTTGTGGTAAGGGTTAGTTGGTGATGATTTAGTGTAGCCGAAGTAATTTAGGTGAGTCTGGCATAGTTTGTTATGATTTGTACACCTTTTTTTGTAATTTTAAGATGCTATGGTTTGGTTTGTTGTGGTAAGAGATAGTTGGGGGTGATTTACGGTAGCCGAAGTAATTTAGGTGATTCTGGTCTAGTTTGTTATGATTTTTAGCATTTTTTTGTAATTTTAAAGTGATTGGGCTTAGTTTGTTGCTGTAAAGTGTAGTTGGGGGTGATTTTTGATAGCCGAAGTAATTTAGGTGATTTTGGCATAGTTTGCTATGGTTAGTCGCATTTTTTGTAATTTAAAAGTGAGTGGGTTTAGTTTGTTGTGGTAAGGGTTAGTTAGTGATGATTTATGGTAGCCGAAGAAATTTAGGTGAGTTTGGCATAGTTTGCTATGGTTACTAGCATTTTTTTGTAATTTAAAATTGATTGGGTTTAGTCTGTTATGGTAAGGGTTAGTTGGTGATTATTTAGAGTAGCCGAAGTAATTTCGGTGAGTCTGGCATAGTTTGTTATGATTTGTAAACCTTTTTTTGTAATTTTAAGATGATATGGTTTTTTTTGTTGTGGTAAGGGATAGTTGGGGATGATTTACGGTAGCCGAAGTAATTTAGGTGATTCTGGTATAGTTTGTTACTAGCTGAATGTACCCGGCGTTGCCCGGACGTAGATTAAATAAACGCAGTGTTGATAAAAGTGGTGTATTTGTGATGTAGACTAATCCACATTATAATACAATTAAACAGGAATGCTCTACTTTTCCAATCACAAAATAAACAAATTTGCTGAAATTAACCTGCATTGCCAGAACCGGGTACTTCAATATGATTTGGAAAATGACGATAATTTTGTTTCTGGGTGCAAGCTGCTTTTTTTTCACTCTTTTTCACTTTTCAAGATAAGGAGAGTTGACAGAGAAGCTGAACTATTCCAAATTATTCCCATTTAGTTCTCTAACAACGTTAAAGAATGTCGTCGAAGAATGTTGAAATATATAAATACATAATTTCACACCATAAAAACGATGTATTTGGTGTAGTTTCGGATAAAAAGTTTTTTTTTGGGGATTGTTTTGAATGGTTATCGATGGTTGGCGGGGTTTAGCTTTGGCGGATTAAACGAAACTTTTGGTAATTTTAATGCGATTGGGGTTAGTTTGGCTTGGTAAGAAGTGGTTGGGGTGATATAGCGGAAGTCGAAGTAATTTATGCGAGTTTAGCGTAGTTTGCTTGTAATTCGTAATTTTTTTACATTTTAGGTTGATGTGGGGTAGTTTGGAATGGCAAGTGTATAATTTTTGAGAGTAGTTTGGAATGGTACATTATGTTTAGGGGTGTTTAACGTATTCAGGTAAAATATACAGAAAATTTGGTAATTTTAAAATGAACAATTATAGTGCGAACCTCTTGAGCTCTATTTTCGGTAATAAAATGCAATAGGAAAGATAGTAAAAAAGACTATTCCCATCACTTTTTAGATGAATTATACGTGGTGGTATTTGTACCCCGCTTACTATTCCTCCATCTTAGTTATAAATAATGCAGAACAATAATGAACACAATGTACATAAAATAAATAGTGTAAATCGTGTATAAGCACACAATACTTATGATGTCAGTGAAATCCGGTTAAACTGCAAATTTCGGATTTTGGCCGGAGCAGGTTTGGTGAAGATCAAATACACCACTATCATTAAATGAACGTAAAAATTAGCGTACGGTATATATGTGGAGTCCGGTACGACGATGGTAATTTTTCTAAAATCGATTGGGGAGATATTTACTTAACGTCAAGAACAAATCGGGAATATTATATTAAAAAAATTAATTTAATAGCGATAGAACTTCGAATACTGATGCGTCGCCTCGACCTTGGCGACGTTGAGTACCTGCGTTCCAGACGCTGAAGCAGCAATTTTAACAATTATATTAGGTGCACGTGCCTAGTGCGTATTAAAAGAATTTGGATTACCAAATAATACTCGCGCAGTTGTACTCGACTGGCCCGTCATAATTTGCACAAAATGAATTGACATACTAAAGTAAATAAATATTTTGACGGGAATGTGGTGGGTGTAAAAATCTTATTCGGCCTCTCCGACAAACTAACACTTGTTTACATTAACATGCATGCCTTCATGGACCTGTGACGAATTACAAACAAATATCTAAATTTCAAGTGTTCCATTTGATTTCGTTTCTGGATGCAAGCGGTTTTTTTCACTCTTGTCAGTCTGAACTTATTACATAGTGATATTTTCACATCCAGGTGCCCTAAATTTATTTTGCCGCTGATTTCAAAAATTTTTCTGGAAGGAAAGTAGTCAGCAGTGGGGCTCGTCAGGGGTGGCAGGGTTGGCAGTGCCACTCCAAGTATAAATTTACTATCGAACACAAAATTAGTTCTGTAATTCAGTTGCAGAATTATGAATTTTTCAGATATTTTCACGAAAATTTAGCGCTTACACCGCCACTGGGATGAATGTCAGTGATATCTGGTACATACAACGGTGAAAATTTCGGGGCAAATTTGGTGAAAAACAAATACACCACTATCATTAACTAAACGTAAAAATTAGCGTACAAATATAAGTGGAGTCCGGTCCGATGCTGATAATTTTTCGAAAATTGATTGGGGGCAGATTTGGTTAACGCGAGGATCAAATGTTAAATTAAAATACTTTATTTGATAGCGGTAGACCTTCGAACACTGATGCGTCGCCTCATCGAATTTGGCGACTTTGCGAACAGTTTCCGACGCTGGAGCAGCAATTTTCACAATTGTAGTTGTGTTAAAATTAAACACCGCGATCGAGTACTGCTCCACACGCTGAACCAGCAATTCTCGAATTCTAAGAAACGATAAGAAAGGCTTATCCAACGCTTGGTATGTGCGAATTTCTGCATAGACACTCAATCAAACTAAATCGAGCATCGCCTTTTCACGTTTCTGACCTTGCCCTTGACGTGGCAGGCTCCAGCTGCTTCAATAATGTAAAAATCTTATTCGGCCTCTCCAATAAACTCACATTTGTTTACATTAACACGCATTCCCTCATGGACTTGTGACGAATTACAAACAAATATTTCAACTTCAAGTGTTCCATTTAATTTCGTTTCTGGGTGCAAGCTCCTTTCTTTTCACTCTAGTCAGTCTAAACTTATTACACAGAGTTATATTTTCAAATCCAGGCGCCCTAAAGAATTTTGTCGTTGTTTTCAAAAGTTTCAAGAGAAGGAGAGTTGACATAGAAGCTAAATTATTCCAAATTATTCCCATTTAGTTCTCTGACAACGTTAAAGACAATGTTGAAATATATAAATACAAAATTTTACACCATAAAAACGAAGTATTTAGGAATTATGTATAAAAAAAATCGAAGTTATTCTTCGCTCTTGAGCTCTATTTCCGGTATTAAAAATGCAATAGGAAAGATAGTAAGAAAGACTATTTCTATCACTTTTCAGGGGAATTATACGTGGTGGTATTTGTTCTCCGCTTACTATTAGATTTTCAAACTGCTCCATCTTAGTTATAAATAATGCAGAACAATAATGAACGCAATGTACGTAAAATAAATAGTGTAAATAAATCGTGTATAAGCATACAATACTTAAGCGTATGATGTCAGTGAAAATTTCGGATTTCGGCCGGAGCAGGTTTGGTGAAGAACAAATACACCACTATCATTAACTGAACGTAAAAATTAGCGTACGAAAATAAGTGAAGTCCGGTCCGACGCTGGATATTTTTCGAAAATCGATTGGGGAGAGTTTTGGTTAACGGCAAGAACAAATCGGGAATATTATATTAAAATAATTTATTTAATATCGATAAAACTGTGAATACCGATGCGTCGCCTCGACCTTGGCGACGTTGAGTACCAGCGATCCAGACGCTGAAGCAGCAATTTTCACAATTATATGAGGTGCACGTGCCTAGTGCGTATAAAAACAATTTGGATAACAAAAGAGATTAATTTGTATGTACCAAATAATACTCGCACAGGTGTACTCGTATGGCCCGTCATAATTTTCACAAAATCAATTTAAGAAATTAACATTCTAAAGTAAATAAATATTTTGACAGGAATGTTAAAAATCTTATTCGGTCTCTCCGACAAACTAACACTTGTTTACATTAACATGCATTCCTTCATGGACCTGTGACGAATTACAAACAAATATCGAAATTTCAAGTGTTCCATGTCAGTCTGAACTTATTACACAGTGATATTTTCACATTCAGGCGCCCTAAATTATTTTGACGTTGATTTATAAAGTTTTCCTGGAAGGAGAGTAGTCAGCAGGTGCCTCGTCAGGGGTGGCAGGGTTGGCAGTGCCACTCCAAGTATAAATTTACTATCGAACACAAAGGTAGTTCTGATTCAATTGCAGAATTTCGAATTTTTCAGATATTTTTACGAAACTCTAGCGCTTACACCGCCTTTATACCTCTTTAAAGTTAAAAACCATAGAGCTGTTTATACAAATGCACGCATGTTGAAAAGGTAGGACTTGCCCCGTCAGCGTGTTGCAATTCAGAAATACGTTTATGTTTGCATTTCAACTGGAACAAATATTTATTGGAAGGTGGAAGAGAATCAAAATAGGTATCAGCATATTTAATATTCAGAATAACGACTATTAGTCGGAACAATATATTTTATGTGCAGATATTTATTAATATTTTATGATTTAATACGATAAGGCATTTATAAATAACACAACCAAATAGAAGATTTTGATTGAAAACGATTATTAATTTATGGTAGCCGAAGTAACTTAAGTGAGTTTGGCATAGCTTGCTATGTTTTGAAGCATTTTTGTAATTTTAAAGTAATTAGGTTAATTTTGGGGCGGTAAGGGGTAGTTGGAGGTGATTTATGGTAGCCGAAGTAATTTAGGTGAGTTTGGAATAGTTTGCTATGGTTTGTAGCATTTTTTGTAATTTTAAAGTGATTGGGCTTAGTTTGGGGTGGTAAGGGGTAGTTGGGGGTGATTTATGGTAGCCGAAGTAATTTAGGTGAGTTAGGCATAGTTTGCTATGGTTTGTAGCATTTTTTTGTAATTTTAAAACGATTGGGCTTATTTTGGGGTAGTAAAGGGTTGTTGGGGGTGATTTATGTTAGCCGAAGTAATTTAGGTGAGTTAGGCATAGTTTGCTATGGTTTGTAGCATTTTTTTGTAATTTTAAAGTGATTGGGCTTATTTTGGGGGTGGTAAGGGGTAGTTGGGGGTGATTTATGGTAGCCGAAGTAATTTAGGTGAGCTAGGCATAGTTTGCTATGATTTGTAGAATATTTTGTAATTTTAAAGTGATTGGGTTTATTTTGGAGTTGTAAGGGGTAGTTCAGGGTGATTTATGGTAGCCGAAGTAATTTGGGGGAGTTTGGCATAGTTTGCTACGGTTTGCAGAATTTTTTTGTAATTTTAAAGTGATTGGGCATTTTTTGGGGCAGTAAGGGGTTGTTGGGGGTGATTTATAGAAGCCAAAGTAATTTAAGTGAGTTTGGCATAGTTTGCTATGGTTTGTAGCTTTTTTTGTAATTTTAAAGTGATTGGGCTTATTTTGGGATGGTAAGGGGTAGTTGGGGGTGATTTATGGTAGCCGAAGTAATTTAGGTGAGTTAGGCATAGTCTGCTATAATTTGTTGAATATTTTGTAATTTTAAAGTGATTGGCCTTTTTTTGGGGTAGTAAGGGGTTGTTGGGGGTGATTTATGTTAGCCGAAGTAATTTAGGTGAGTTAGGCATAGTTTGCTATGGTTTGTAGCATTTTTTGTAATTTTAAAGTTATTGCGATGAGTTAGGGGTGGCAAGGGGTAGTTGGGGGTGATTTATGATAGCCGAAGTAATTTAAGTGAGTTTGGCATAGTTTGGTATGGTTTGTAGAATTTTTTGTAATTTTAAATTGATTGGGCTTATTTTGGGGTTGTAAGGGGTAGTTGGGGGTGATTTATGGTAGCCGAAGTAATTTAGTGGAGTTTGGCACAGTTTGCTACGGTTTGTAGAATTTTTTGTAATTTTAAAGTGATTGAGCCTATTTTGGGGTGGTAAGGGGTAGTTGGGGGTGATTTATGGAAGCCAAAGTAATTTAGATGAGTTTGGCATAGTTTGATATGGCTTGTAACATTTTTTGTAATTTTAAAGTGATTGGGCTGAGTTTGGGGCGGTAAGGGGTAGTTGGGGGTGATTTATGATAGCCGAAGGAATTTAAGTGAGTTTGGCATAGTTTGCTATGGTTTGTAGCATTTTTTGTAATTTTAAAGTGATTGGGTTTAGTTTGTGGTTGGTAAGGGGTAGTTGGCGGTGATTTATGGTAGCCGCAGTAATTTAAGTGAGTTTGGCATAGTTTGCAATGGTTTGTAGCATTTTTTGTAATTTTAAAGTGATTGGGCTTATTTTGGGGTGGTAAGGGGTAGTTGGGGGTGATTTATGGTAGCCGAAGTAATTTAGGTGAGTTAGGCATAGTTTGCTATGGTTTGTAGCATTTTTTTTGTAATTTTAAAGTGATTGGGTTTATTTTGGGGTAGTAAGGGGTTGTTGGGGGTGATTTATGTTAGCCTAAGTAATTGAAGTGAGTTAGGCATAGTTTGCTATGATTTGTAGCATTTTTTGTAATTTTAAAGTGATTGGGATGAGTTAGGGGTGGTAAAGGGTAGTTGGGGGTGATTTATGATAGCCGAAGTAATTTAAGTGAGTTTGGCATAGTTTGCTATGGTTTGTAGCATTTTTTGTAATTTTAAAGTGATTGGGCTTATTTTGGGGTAGTAAGGGGTTGTTGGGGGTGATTTATGTTAGCCGAAGTAATTTAGGTGAGTTAGGCATAGTTTGCTATGGTTTGTAGCATTTTTTGTAATTTTAAAGTTATTGCGATGAGTTAGGGGTGGCAAGGGGTAGTTGGGGGTGATTTATGATAGCCGAAGTAATTTAAGTGAGTTTGGCATAGTTTGGTATGGTTTGTAGAATTTTTTGTAATTTTAAAGTGATTGGGCTTATTTTGGGGTTGTAAGGGGTAGTTTGGTGGTGATTTATGGTAGCCGAAGTAATTTAGTGGAGTTTGGCACAGTTTGCTACGGTTTGTAGAATTTTTTGTAATTTTAAAGTGATTGAGCCTATTTTGGGGAGGTAAGGGGTAGTTGGGGGTGATTAATGGAAGCCGAAGTAATTTAGATGAGTTTGGCATAGTGTGATATTGCTTGTAACATTTTTTGTAATTTTAAAGTGATTGGGCTGAGTTTGGGGTGGTAAGGGGCAGTTGGGTGTGATTTATGGTAGCCGAAGTAATTTAGGTGAGTTAGGGATAGTTTGCTATGATTTGTGTCATTTTGTTTTATTTTAAAGTGATTGGAGTTACTTGGGGTTGCTAAAGGGTGGTAAGGGATGATTTAAGATAACGGATCTAATTTATGTCAGTTTGGCTTAGTTCGGGAATTTTTTGGGGTTGATTTGGTAAAGTTTGCAGTGGTAAGAGATATTTGAGGATGTTTAATGTTGACGGATTAAATTTGGAGTGATTTGGTAATTTTTAATTGAGTCACGGATCGACATTATAATTGAAATCAAAATTATAATTGAAATATCGGCGGCCTCGCTAGGTACGGCAAAAGTATGATCACGAAAGCAGAAACTCGACGTTGAAATTGTTTAGGTTAAATAAGTGCTTTTAATGTAAACCGGTCGCCCGTCGTCGAAGTTGTTTTGGCTAGATACGTGCTTCTAACATAAACACGGTCTCCGCGATCCGATCATTTTTTGTTTATTTTAGCCGGTTTTTATTGAATTACAAAGGAACCGGGCCGAATTTCGCAAAATCCCTTCTTAGTGTTCAGTTTCGGCACATGATACACCCGTGTCTAAAATTTCAAGTCTCCAGCCCTCACGGTTTGGGCTGTGGGTTGATTATGAATCAGTGTGTAGATGAATGAGTGTGTCAGTGAGGACACTTCGCTTTATATATATAGATGATTTTTAGCATTTTTTTGTAATTTTAAAGTGATTGGGCTTAGTTTGTTGCTGTAAAGTGTAGTTGGGGGTGATTTTTGATAGCCGAAGTAATTTAGGTGATTTTGGCATAGTTTGCTATGGTTAGTCGCATTTTTTTGTAATTTAAAAGTGATTGGGTTTAGTTTGTTGTGGTAAGGGTTAGTTAGTGATGATTTATGGTAGCCGAAGAAATTTAGGTGAGTTTGGCATAGTTTGCTATGGTTACAAGCATTTTTTTGTAATTTAAAATTGATTGGGTTTAGTTTGTTATGGTAAGGGTTAGTTGGTGATTACTTAGAGTAGCCGAAGTAATTTCGGTGAGTCTGGCATAGTTTGTTATGATTTGTACACCTTTTTTTGTAATTTTAAGATGATATGGTTTGGTTTGTTGTGGTAAGGGATAGTTGGGGGTGATTTAAGGTAGCCAAAGTAATTTAGGTGATTCTGGTATAGTTTGTTATGATTTTTAGCATTTTTTTGTAATTTTAAAGTGATTGGGCTTAGTTTGTTGTTGTAAAGTGTAGTTGGGTGTGATTTTTGATAGCCGAAGTAATTTAGGTGAGTTTGGCATAGTTTGCTATGGATAGTAGCATTTTTTTGTAATTTAAAAGTGATTGGGTTTAGTTTGTTGTGGTAAGGGTTAGTTGGTGATGATTTATGGTAGCCGGAGTAATTTTGGTGAGATTGGCATAGTTTGCTATGGTTACTAGCGTTTTTTTGTAATTTAAAAGTGATTGGGTTTAGTTTGTTGTGGTAAGGGTTAGTTGGTGATGATTTATGGTAGCCGAAGTAATTTAGGTAATTTTGGCATAGTTTGCTATGGTTAGTCGCATTTTTTTGTAATTTAAAAGTGATTGGGTATAGTTTGTTGTGGTAAGGGTTAGTTGGTGATGATTTATGGTAGCCGAAGTAATTTAGGTGAGTTTGGCATAGTTTGCTATGGTTACTAGCATTTTTATGTAATTTAACAGTGATTGGGTTTAGTTTGTTGTGGTAAGGGTTAGTTGGTGATGATTTAGAGTAGCCGAAGTAATTTAGGTGAGTCTGGCATAGTTTGTTATGATTTGTACACCTTTTTTTGTAATTTTAAGATGATATGGTTTGGTTTGTTGTGGTAAGGGATAGTTGGTTGTGATTTACGGTAGCCGAAGTAACTTAGGTGATTCTGGTATAGTTTGGTATGATTTTTAACATTTTTTTATAATTTTAAAGTGATTGGGCTTAGTTTGTTGCTGTAAAGTGTAGTTGGGGGTGATTTTTAATTGCCGAAGTAATTTTGGTGAGTTTGGCATAGTTTGCTATGGTTACTAGCATTTTTTTGTAATTTAAAAGTGATTGGGTTTAGTTTGTTGTGGTAAGGGTTAGTTGGTGATGATTTAGAGTAGCCGAAGTAATTTAGGTGAGTCTGGCATAGTTTGTTATGATTTGTACACCTTTTTTTGTAATTTTAAGATGATATGGTTTAGTTTGTTGTGGTAAGGGATAGTTGGGGGTGATTTACGGTAGCCGAAGTAATTTAGGTGATTCTGGTATAGTTTGTTATGATTTTTACAATTTTTTTGTAATTTTAAAGTGATTGGGTTTAGTTTGTTGCTGTAAAGTGTAGTTGGGGGTGATTTTTGATAGCCGAAGTAATCTAGGTTATTTTCGCATAGTTTGCTATGGTTAGTCGCATTTTTTTGTAATTTAAAAGTAATTGGGTTTAGTTTGTTGTGGCAAGGGTTAGTTGGTGATGATTTATGGTAGCCGAAGAAATTTAGGTGAGTTTGGCATAGTTTGCTATGGTTACTAGCATTTTTTTGTAATTTAAAAGTGATTGGGTTTAGTTTGTTATGGTAAGGGTTAGTTGGTGATGATTTAGAGTAGCCGAAGTAATTTAGGTGAGTCTGGCATAGTTTGTTATGATTTGTACACCTTTTTTTGTAATTTTAAGATGATATGGTTTGGTTTGTTGTGGTAAGGGACAGTTGGGGGTGATTTACGGTAGCCGAAGTAATTTAGGTGATTCTGGTAGAGTTTGTTATGGTTTTTAGCATTTTTTTGTAATTTTAAAGTGATTGGGCTTAGTTTGTTGCTGTAAAGTGTAGTTGGGGGTGATTTTTGATAGCCGAAGTAATTTAGGTGATTTTGGCATAGTTTGCTATGGTTAGTCGCATTTTTTTGTAATTTAAAAGTGATTGGGTTTAGTTTTTTATGGTAAGGGTTAGTTGGTGATTATTTAGAGTAGCCGAAGTAATTTAGGTGAGTTTGGCATAGTTTGCTATGGTTACTAGCGTTTTTTTGTAATTTAAAAGTGATTGGGTTTAGTTTGTTCTGGTAAGGGTTAGTTGGTTATGATTTATGGTAGCTGAAGTAATTTAGGTAATTTTGGCATAGTTTGCTATGGTTAGTCGCATTTTTTTGTAATTTAAAAGTGATTGGGTATAGTTTGTTGTGGTATGGGTTAGTTGGTGATGATTTATGGTAGCCGAAGTAATTTAGGTGAGTTTGGCATAGTTTGCTATGGTTACTAGCATTTTTTGTAATTTAAAAGTGATTGGGTTTAGTTTGTTATGGTAAGGGTTAGTTGGTGATGATTTAGAGTAGCCGAAGTAATTTCGGTGAGTCTGGCATAGTTTGTTATGATTTATACATCTTTTTTTGTAATTTTAAGATGATATGGTATGGTTTGTTGTGGTAAGAGATAGTTGGGGGTGATTTACGGTAGCCGAAGTAATTTAGGTGATTCTGGTATAGTTTGTTATGATTTTTAGCATTTTTTTGTAATTTTAAAGTGATTGGGCTTAGTTTGTTGTGGTAAGGGTTAGTTGGTGATGATTTAGAGTAGCCGAAGTAATTTAGGTGAGTCTGGCATAATTTGTTATGATTTATACACCTTTTTTAGTAATTTTAAGATGATATGGTTTGGTTTGTTGTGGTAAGGGATAGTTGGGGGTGATTTACGTTATCCGAAGTAATTTAGGTGATTCTGGTATAGTTTGTTATGATTTTTAGCATTTTTTTGTAATTTTAAAGTGATTGGGCTTAGTTTGTTGCTGTAAAGTGTAGTTGGGGGTGATTTTTGATAGCCGAAGTAATTTAGGTGAGTTTGGCATAGTTTGCTATGGTTAGTAGCATTTTTTTGTAATTTAAAAGTGATTGGGTTTAGTTTGTTGTGGTAAGGGTTAGTTGGTGATGATTTATGGTAGCCGAAGAAATTTAGGTGAGTTTGGCATAGTTTGCTATGGTTACTAGCATTTTTTTGTAATTTAAAAGTGATTGGGTTTAGTTTGTTGTAGTAAGGGTTAGTTGGTGATGATTTAGAGTAGCCGAAGTAATTTAGGTGAGTCTGGAATGGTTTGTTATGATTTGTACACCTTTTTTTGTAATTTTAAGATGATATGGTTTGGTTTGTTGTGGTAAGGGATAGTTGGGGGTGATTTACGGTAGCCGAAGTAATTTAGGTGATTCTGGTAAAGTTTGTTATGATTTTTAGCATTTTTTTGTAATTTTAAAGTGATTGGGCTTAGTTTGTTGCTGTAAAGTGTAGGTGGGGGTTATTTTTGATAGCCGAAGTAATTTAGGTGAGCTTGGCATAGTTTGCTATGGTTAGTAGCATTTTTTTGTAATTTAAAAGTGATTGGGTTTAGTTTATTGTGGTAAGGGTTAGTTGGTGATGATTTATGGTAGCCGAAGTAATTTAGGTGAGTTTGGCATAGTTTGCTATGGTTACTAGCATTTTTTTGTAACTTAAAAGTGATTGGGTTTAGTTTGTTGTGGTAAGGGTTAGTTGGTGATGATTTAGAGTAGCCGAAGTAATTTAGGTGAGTCTGGCATAGTTTGTTATGATTTGTACACTTTTTTTTGTAATTTTAAGATGATATGGTTTGGTTTGTTGTGGTAAGGGATAGTTGGGGGTGATTTACGGTAGCCGAAGTAATTTAGGTGAGTTTGGCATAGTTTGCTATGGTTACTAGCATTTTTTTGTAATTTAAAAGTGATTGGGTTTAGTTTGTTGTGGTAAGGGTTAGTTGGTGGTGATTTATGGTAGCCGAAGTAATTTAGGTGAGTTTGGCATAGTTTGCTATGGTTACTAGCATTTTTTTGTAATTTAAAGTGATTGGGTTTAGTTTGTTGTGGTAAGGGTTAGTTGGTGATGATTTAGAGTAGCCGAAGTAATTTAGGTGAGTCTGGCATATTTTGTTATGATTTGAACACCTTTTTTTGTAATTTTAAGATGATATAGTATGGTTTGTTGTGGTAGGGGATAGTTGGGGGTAATTTAAGGTAGCCGAAGTAATTTAGGTGATTCTGGTATAGTTTGTTATGATTTGCACACCTTTTGTTGTAATTTTAAGATGATATGGTTTGGTTTGTTGTGGTAAGGGATAGTTGGGGGTGATTTACGCTAGCAGAAGTAATTTAGGTGATTCTGGTATAGTTTGTTATGATTTTTAGCATTTTTTTTTAATTTTAAAGTGATTGGGCTTAGTTTGTTGCTGTAAAGTGTAGTTGGGGGTGATTTTTGATAGCCGAAGTAATTTAGGTGAGTTTGGCATAGTTTGCTATGGTTACTAGCATTTTTTTGTAATTTAAAAGTGATTGGGTTTAGTTTGTTGTGGTAAGGGTTAGTTGGTAATGATTTAGAGTTGCCGAAGAAATTTAGGTGAGTCTAGCATAGTTTTTTATGATTTGTACACCTTTTTTTGTAATTTTAAGATGATATGGTTTGGTTTGTTGTGGTAAGGGATAGTTGGGGGTGATTTACGGTAGCCGAAGTAATTTAGGTAATTCTGGTATAGTTTGATATGATTTTTAGCATTTTTTTGTAATTTTAAAGTGATTGGGCTTAGTTTGTTGCTGTAAAGTGTAGTTGGGGGTGATTTTTGATAGCCGAAGTAATTTAGGTAAGTTTGGCATAGTTTGCTATGGATAGTAGCATTTTTTTTAATTTAAAAGTGATTGGGTTTATTTTTTTATGGTAAGGGTTAGTTGGTGATGATTTATGGTAGCCGAAGTAATTTAGGTGAGTTTGGCATAGTTTGCTATGGTTACTAGCATTTTTTTGTAATTTAAAAGTGATTGGGTTTAGTTTGTTGTGGTAAGGGTTAGTTGGTGATGATTTATGGTAGCTGAAGTAATTTAGGTGAGTTTGGCATAGTTTGATATGGTTACTAGCATTTTTTTGTAATTTAAAAGTGATTGGGTTTAGTTTGTTGTGGTAAGGGTTAGTTGGTGATGATTTAGAGTAGCCGAAGTAATTTAGGTGAGTCTGGCATAGTTTGTTATGATTTGTACACCTTTCCTTGTAATTTTAAGATGATATGGTTTGGCTTGTTGTGGTAAGGGATAGTTGGGGGTGATTTACGGTAGCCGAAGTAATTTAGGTGACTCTGGTATAGTTTGTTATGATTTTTAGCATTTTTTGTAATTTTAAAGTGCTTGGGCTTAGTTTGTTGCTGTAAAGTGTAGTTGGGGGTGATTTTTGATAGCCGAAGTAATTTAGGTGAGTTTGGCATAGTTTGCTATGGTTAGTACCATTTTTTTGTAATTTTAAGTGATTGGGTTTAGTTTGTTGTGGTAAGGGTTAGTTGGTGATGATTTATGGTAGCCGAAGTAATTTAGGTGAGTTTGGCATAGTTTGCCATGGTTACTAGCATTTTTTTGTAATTTAAAAGTGATTGGGTTTAGTTTGTTGTGGTAAGGGTTAGTTGGTGATGATTTAGTGTAGCCGAAGTAATTTAGGTGAGTCTGGCATAGTTTGTTATGATTTGTACAACTTTTTTTGTAATTTAGGGATGATATGGTTTGGTTTGTTGTGGTAAGGGATAGTGGGGGTGATTTACGGTAGCCGAAGTAATTTAGGTGATTCTGGTATAGTTTGTTATGATTTTTAGCATTTTTTTGTAATTTTAAAGTGATTGGGCTTAGTTTGTTGCTGTAAAGTGTAGTTGGGGGTGATTTTTGATAGCCGAAGTAATTTAGGTGAGTTTGGCATAGTTTGCTTTGGTTAGTAGCATTTTTTTGTAATTTAAAAGTGATTGGGTTTAGTTTGTTGTGGTAAGGGTTAGTTGGTGATGATTTATGGTAGCCGAAGTAATTTAGGTGAGTTTGGCATAGTTTGCTATGGTTACTAGCATTTTTTGTAATTTAAAGTGATTGGGTTCAGTTTGTTGTGGTAAGGGTTAGTTGGTGATGATTTAGAGTAGCCGAAGTAATTTAGGTGAGTCTGGCATAGTTTGTTATGATTTGAACACCTTTTTTTGTAATTTTAAGATGATATGGTTTGGTTTGTTGTGGTAAGGGATAGTTGGGGGTAATTTAAGGTAGCCGAAGTAATTTAGGTAATTCTGGTATAGTTTGTTATGATTTTTAGCATTTTTTTGTAATTTTAAAGTGATTGGGCTTAGTTTGTTGCTGTAAAGTGTAGTTGGGGGTGATTTTTGATAGCCGAAGTAATTTAGGTGAGTTTGGCATAGTTTGCTATGGTTAGTAGCATTTTTTAGTAATTTAAAAGTGATTGGGTTTAGTTTGTTGTGGTAAGGATTAGTTGGTGATGATGTATGGTAGCCGAAGTAATTTAGGTGAGTTTGGCATAGTTTGCTATGGTTACTAGCATTTTTTTGTAATTTAAAGTGATTGGGTTTAGTTTGTTGTGGTAAGGGTTAGTTGGTGATGATTTAGAGTAGCCGAAGTAATTTAGGTGAGTCTGGCATAGTTTGTTATGATTTGAACACCTTTTTTTGTAATTTTAAGATGATATGGTTTGGTTTGTTGTCGTAAGGGATAGTTGGGGGTAATTTAAGGTAGCCGAAGTAATTTAGGTAATTCTGGTATAGTTTGTTATGATTTTTAGCATTTTTTTGTAATTTTAAAGTGATTGGGCTTAGTTTGTTGCTGTAAAGTGTAGTTGGGGGTGATTTTTGATAGCCGAAGTAATTTAGGTGAGTTTGGCATAGGTTGCTATGGTTAGTAGCATTTTTTTTAATTTAAAAGTGATTGGGTTTAGTTTGTTATGGTAAGGGTTAGTTGGTGATGATTTATGGTAGCTGAAGTAATTTAGGTGAGTTTGGCATAGTATGCTATGGTTAGTAGCATTTTTTTGTAATTTAAAAGTGATTGGGTTTAGTTTGTTGTGATAAGGGTTAGTTGGTGATGATTTAGTGTAGCCGAAGTAATTTAGGTGAGTCTGGCATAGTTTGTTATGATTTGTACAACTTTTTTTGTAATTTTAAGATGATATGGTTTGGTTTGTTGTGGTAAGGGATAGTTGGGGGTGATTTACGGTAGCCGAAGTAATTTAGGTGATTCTGGTATAGTTTGTTATGATTTTTAGCATTTTTTTGTAATTTTAAAGTGATTGGGCTTAGTTTGTTGCTGTAAAGTGTAGTTGGGGGTGATTTTTGATAGCCGAAATAATTTAGGTGAGTTTGGCATATTTTGCTTTGGTTAGTAGCATTTTTTTGTAATTTAAAAGTGATTGGGTTTAGTTTGTTGTGGTAAGGGTTAGTTGGTAATGATTTATGGTAGCCGAAGTAATTTAGGTGAGTTTGGCATAGTTTGCTATGGTTACTAGCATTTTTTTGTAATTTAAAAGTGATTGGGTTTAGTTTGTTGTGTTAAGGGTTAGTTGGTGATGATTTATGGTAGCCGAAGTAATTTAGGTGAGTTTGGCCTAGTTTGCTATGGTTACTAGATTTTTTTTGTAATTTACAAGTGATTGGGTTTAGTTTGTTGTGGTAAGGGTTAGTTGGTGATGATTTAGAGTAGCCGAAGTAATTCAGGTGAGTCTGGCATATTTTGTTATGATTTGAACACCTTTTTTTGTAATTTTAAGATGATATAGTATGGTTTGTTGTGGTAGGGGATAGTTGGGGGTAATTTAAGGTAGCCGAAGTAATTTAGGTGATTCTGGTATAGTTTGTTATGATTTGCACACCTTTTGTTGTAATTTTAAGATGATATGGTTTGGTTTGTTGTGGTAAGGGATAGTTGGGGGTGATTTACGCTAGCCGAAGTAATTTAGGTGATTCTGGTATAGTTTGTTATGATTTTTAGCATTTTTTTGTAATTTTAAAGTGATTGGGCTTAGTTTGTTGCTGTAAAGAGTAGTTGGGGGTGATTTTTGATAGCCGATGTAATTTAGGTGAGTTTGGCATAGTTTGCTATGGTTACTAGCATTTTTTTGTAATTTAAAAGTTATTGGGTTTAGTTTGTTGTGGTAAGGGTTAGTTGGTAATGATTTAGAGTAGCCGAAGTAATTTATGTGAGTCTAGCATAGTTTTTTATGATTTGTACACCTTTTTTTGTAATTTTAAGATGATATGGTTTGGTTTGTTGTGGTAAGGGATAGTTGGGGGTGATTTACGGTAGCCGAAGTAATTTAGGTAATTCTGGTATAGTTTGATATGATTTTTAGCATTTTTTTGTAATTTTAAAGTGATTGGGCTTAGTTTGTTGCTGTAAAGTGTAGTTGGGGGTGATTTTTGATAGCCGAAGTAATTTAGGTGAGTTTGGCATAGTTTGCTATGGTTAGTAGCATTTTTTTTAATTTAAAAGTGATTGGGTTTAGTTTGTTATGGTAAGGGTTAGTTGGTGATGATTTATGGTAGCCAAAGTCATTTAGGTGAGTTTGGCATAGTTTGCTATGGTTAGTAGCATTTTTTTGTAATTTAAAAGTGATTGGGTTTAGTTTGTTGTGGTAAGGGTTAGTTGGTGATGATTTAGTGTAGCCGAAGTAATTTAGGTGAGTCTGGCATAGTTTGTTATGATTTGTACAACTTTTTTTGTAATTTAGGGATGATATGGTTTGGTTTGTTGTGGTAAGGGATAGTGGGGGTGATTTACGGTAGCGAAGTAATTTAGGTGATTCTGGTATAGTTTGTTATGATTTTTAGCATTTTTTTGTAATTTTAAAGTGATTGGGCTTAGTTTGTTGCTGTAAAGTGTAGTTGGGGGTGATTTTTGATAGCCGAAGTAATTTAGGTGAGTTTGGCATAGTTTGCTTTGGTTAGTAGCATTTTTTTGTAATTTAAAAGTGATTGGGTTTAGTTTGTTGTGGTAAGGGTTAGTTGGTGATGATTTATGGTAGCCGAAGTAATTTAGGTGAGTTTGGCATAGTTTGCTATGGTTACTAGCATTTTTTGTAATTTAAAGTGATTGGGTTCAGTTTGTTGTGGTAAGGGTTAGTTGGTGATGATTTAGAGTAGCCGAAGTAATTTAGGTGAGTCTGGCATAGTTTGTTATGATTTGAACACCTTTTTTTGTAATTTTAAGATGATATGGTTTGGTTTGTTGTGGTAAGGGATAGTTGGGGGTAATTTAAGGTAGCCGAAGTAATTTAGGTAATTCTGGTATAGTTTGTTATGATTTTTAGCATTTTTTTGTAATTTTAAAGTGATTGGGCTTAGTTTGTTGCTGTAAAGTGTAGTTGGGGGTGATTTTTGATAGCCGAAGTAATTTAGGTGAGTTTGGCATAGTTTGCTATGGTTAGTAGCATTTTTTAGTAATTTAAAAGTGATTGGGTTTAGTTTGTTGTGGTAAGGATTAGTTGGTGATGATGTATGGTAGCCGAAGTAATTTAGGTGAGTTTGGCATAGTTTGCTATGGTTACTAGCATTTTTTTGTAATTTAAAGTGATTGGGTTTAGTTTGTTGTGGTAAGGGTTAGTTGGTGATGATTTAGAGTAGCCGAAGTAATTTAGGTGAGTCTGGCATAGTTTGTTATGATTTGAACACCTTTTTTTGTAATTTTAAGATGATATGGTTTGGTTTGTTGTGGTAAGGGATAGTTGGGGGTAATTTAAGGTAGCCGAAGTAATTTAGGTAATTCTGGTATAGTTTGTTATGATTTTTAGCATTTTTTTGTAATTTTAAAGTGATTGGGCTTAGTTTGTTGCTGTAAAGTGTAGTTGGGGGTGATTTTTGATAGCCGAAGTAATTTAGGTGAGTTTGGCATAGGTTGCTATGGTTAGTAGCATTTTTTTTAATTTAAAAGTGATTGGGTTTAGTTTGTTATGGTAAGGGTTAGTTGGTGATGATTTATGGTAGCTGAAGTAATTTAGGTGAGTTTGGCATAGTATGCTATGGTTAGTAGCATTTTTTTGTAATTTAAAAGTGATTGGGTTTAGTTTGTTGTGATAAGGGTTAGTTGGTGATGATTTAGTGTAGCCGAAGTAATTTAGGTGAGTCTGGCATAGTTTGTTATGATTTGTACAACTTTTTTTGTAATTTTAAGATGATATGGTTTGGTTTGTTGTGGTAAGGGATAGTTGGGGGTGATTTACGGTAGCCGAAGTAATTTAGGTGATTCTGGTATAGTTTGTTATGATTTTTAGCATTTTTTTGTAATTTTAAAGTGATTGGGCTTAGTTTGTTGCTGTAAAGTGTAGTTGGGGGTGATTTTTGATAGCCGAAATAATTTAGGTGAGTTTGGCATAGTTTGCTTTGGTTAGTAGCATTTTTTTGTAATTTAAAAGTGATTGGGTTTAGTTTGTTGTGGTAAGGGTTAGTTGGTAATGATTTATGGTAGCCGAAGTAATTTAGGTGAGTTTGGCATAGTTTGCTATGGTTACTAGCATTTTTTTGTAATTTAAAAGTGATTGGGTTTAGTTTGTTGTGTTAAGGGTTAGTTGGTGATGATTTATGGTAGCCGAAGTAATTTAGGTGAGTTTGGCCTAGTTTGCTATGGTTACTAGATTTTTTTTGTAATTTACAAGTGATTGGGTTTAGTTTGTTGTGGTAAGGGTTAGTTGGTGATGATTTAGAGTAGCCGAAGTAATTCAGGTGAGTCTGGCATATTTTGTTATGATTTGAACACCTTTTTTTGTAATTTTAAGATGATATAGTATGGTTTGTTGTGGTAGGGGATAGTTGGGGGTAATTTAAGGTAGCCGAAGTAATTTAGGTGATTCTGGTATAGTTTGTTATGATTTGCACACCTTTTGTTGTAATTTTAAGATGATATGGTTTGGTTTGTTGTGGTAAGGGATAGTTGGGGGTGATTTACGCTAGCCGAAGTAATTTAGGTGATTCTGGTATAGTTTGTTATGATTTTTAGCATTTTTTTGTAATTTTAAAGTGATTGGGCTTAGTTTGTTGCTGTAAAGAGTAGTTGGGGGTGATTTTTGATAGCCGATGTAATTTAGGTGAGTTTGGCATAGTTTGCTATGGTTACTAGCATTTTTTTGTAATTTAAAAGTTATTGGGTTTAGTTTGTTGTGGTAAGGGTTAGTTGGTAATGATTTAGAGTAGCCGAAGTAATTTATGTGAGTCTAGCATAGTTTTTTATGATTTGTACACCTTTTTTTGTAATTTTAAGATGATATGGTTTGGTTTGTTGTGGTAAGGGATAGTTGGGGGTGATTTACGGTAGCCGAAGTAATTTAGGTAATTCTGGTATAGTTTGATATGATTTTTAGCATTTTTTTGTAATTTTAAAGTGATTGGGCTTAGTTTGTTGCTGTAAAGTGTAGTTGGGGGTGATTTTTGATAGCCGAAGTAATTTAGGTGAGTTTGGCATAGTTTGCTATGGTTAGTAGCATTTTTTTTAATTTAAAAGTGATTGGGTTTAGTTTGTTATGGTAAGGGTTAGTTGGTGATGATTTATGGTAGCCAAAGTCATTTAGGTGAGTTTGGCATAGTTTGCTATGGTTAGTAGCATTTTTTTGTAATTTAAAAGTGATTGGGTTTAGTTTGTTGTGGTAAGGGTTAGTTGGTGATGATTTAGTGTAGCCGAAGTAATTTAGGTGAGTCTGGCATAGTTTGTTATGATTTGTACAACTTTTTTTGTAATTTAGGGATGATATGGTTTGGTTTGTTGTGGTAAGGGATAGTGGGGGTGATTTACGGTAGCGAAGTAATTTAGGTGATTCTGGTATAGTTTGTTATGATTTTTAGCATTTTTTTGTAATTTTAAAGTGATTGGGCTTAGTTTGTTGCTGTAAAGTGTAGTTGGGGGTGATTTTTGATAGCCGAAGTAATTTAGGTGAGTTTGGCATAGTTTGCTATGGGTACTAGCATTTTTTTGTAATTTAAAAGTGATTGGGTTTAGTTTGTTGTGGTAAGGGTTAGTTGGTGATGATTTATGGTAGCCGAAGTAATTTAGGTGAGTTTGGCATAGTTTGCTATGGTTACTAGCATTTTTTTGTAATTTAAAAGTGATTGGGTTTAGTTTGTTGTGGTAAGGGTTAGTTGGTGATGATTTATAGTAGCCGAAGTAATTTAGGTGAGTTTGGCATAGTTTGCTATGGTTACTAGCATTTTTTTGTAATTTAAAAGTGATTGGGTTTAGTTTGTTGTGGTAAGGGTTAGTTGGTGATGATTTAGAGTAGCCGAAGTAATTTAGGTGAGTCTGGCATAGTTTGTTATGATTTGCACACCTTTCCTTGTAATTATAAGATGATATGGTTTGGCTTGTTGTGGTAAGGGATAGTTGGGGGTGATTTACGGTAGCCGAAGTAATTTAGGTGATTCTGATATAGTTTGTTATGATTTTTAGCATTTTTTGTAATTTTAAAGTGCTTGGGCTTAGTTTGTTGCTGTAAAGTGTAGTTGGGGTTGATTTTTGATAGCCGAAGTAATTTAGGTGAGTTTGGCATAGTTTGCTATGGTTAGTACCATTTTTTTGCAATTTTAAGTGATTGGGTTTAGTTTGTTGTGGTAAGGGTTAGTTGGTGATGATTTATGGTAGCCGAAGTAATTTAGGTGAGTTTGGCATAGTTTGCCATGGTTACTAGCATTTTTTTGTAATTTAAAAGTGATTGGGTTTAGTTTGTTGTGGTAAGGGTTAGTTGGTGATGATTTATGGTAGCCGAAGTAATTTAGGTGAGTTTGGCATAGTTTGCTATGGTTACTAGCATTTTTTTGTAATTTAAAGTGATTGGGTTCAGTTTGTTGTGGTAAGGGTTAGTTGGTGATGATTTAGAGTAGCCGAAGTAATTTAGGTGATTCTGGCATAGTTTGTTATGATTTGAACACCTTTTTTTGTAATTTTAAGATGATATAGTTTGGTTTGTTGTGGTAAGGGATAGTTGGGGGTAATTTAAGGTAGCCGAAGTAATTTAGGTGATTCTGGTATAGTTTGTTATGATTTTTAGCATTTTTTTGTAATTTTAAAGTGATTGGGCTTAGTTTGTTGCTGTAAAGTGTAGTTGGGGGTGATTTTTGATAGCCGAAGTAATTTAGGTGAGTTTGGCATAGTTTGCTATGGGTAGCAGCATTTTTTTGTAATTTAAAAGTGATTGGGTTTAGTTTGTTGTGGTAAGGGTTAGTTGGTGATGATTTATGGTAGTCGAAGTAATTTAGGTGAGTTTGGCATAGTTTGCTATGGTTACTAGCATTTTTTTGTAATTTAAAAGTGATTGGGTTTAGTTTGTTGTGGTAAGGGTTAGTTGGTGATGATTTATAGTAGCCGAAGTAATTTAGGTGAGTCTGGCATAGTTTGTTATGATTTGAACACCTTTTTTTGTAATTTTAGGATGATATGGTTTGGTTTGTTGTGGTAAGGGATAGTTGGGGGTAATTTAAGGTAGCCGAAGTAATTTAGGTAATTCTGGTATAGTTTGTTATGATTTTTAGCATTTTTTTGTAATTTTAAAGTGATTGGGCTTAGTTTGTTGCTGTAAAGTGTAGTTGGGGGTGATTTTTGATAGCCGAAGTAATTTAGGTTAGTTTGGCATAGTTTGCTATGGTTAGTAGCATTTTTTAGTAATTTAAAAGTGATTGGGTTTAGTTTGTTGTGGTAAGGATTAGTTGGTGATGATGTATGGTAGCCGAAGTAATTTAGGTGAGTTTGGCATAGTTTGCTATGGTTACTAGCATTTTTTTGTAATTTAAAAGTGATTGGGTTTAGTTTGTTGTGGTAAGGGTTAGTTGGTGATGATTTAGAGTAGCCGAAGTAATTTAGGTGAGTCTGGCATAGTTTGTTATGATTTGTACACCTTTTTTTGTGATTTTAAGATGATATGGTTTGGTTTGTTGTGGTAAGGGAAAGTTGGGGGTGATTTACGGTAGCCGAAGTAGTTTAGGTGATTCTGGTATAGTTTGTTATGATTTTTAGCATTTTTTTGTAATTTTAAAGTGATTGGGCTTTGTTTGTTGATGTTAAGTGTAGTTGAGGGTTATTTTTGATAGCCGAAGTAATTTAGGTGAGTTTGGCATAGTTTGCTATGGTTAGTAGCATTTTTTAGTAATTTAAAAGTGATTGGGTTTAGTTTGTTGTGGTAAGGATTAGTTGGTGATGATTTATGGTAGCCGAAGTAATTTAGGTGAGTTTGGTATAGTTTGCTATGGTTAGTAGCATTTTTTAGTAATTTAAAAGTGATTGGGTTTAGTTTGTTGTGGTAAGGATTAGTTGGTGATGATGTATGGTAGCCGAAGTAATTTCGGTGAGTTTGGCATAGTTTGCTATGGTTACTAGCATTTTTTTGTAATTTAAAATGATTGGGTTTAGTTTGTTGTGGTAAGGGTTAGTTGGTGATGATTTAGAGTAGCCGAAGTAATTTAGGTGAGTCTGGCATAGTTTGTTATGATTTGAACACCTTTTTTTGTAATTTTAAGATGATATGGTTTGGTTTGTTGTGGTAAGGGATAGTTGGGGGTGATTTACGGTAGCCGAAGTAATTTAGGTGATTCTGGTATAGTTTGTTATGATTTTTAGAATTTTTTTGAAATTTTAAAGTGATTGGGCTTAGTTTGTTGCTGTAAAGTGTAGTTGGGGGTGATTTTTGATAGCCGAAGTAATTTAGGTGAGTTTGGCATAGTTTGCTATGGTTAGTAGCATTTTATAGTAATTTAAAAGTGATTGGGTTTAGTTTGCTGTGGTAAGGGTTAGTTGGTGATGATTTAGAGTAGCCGAAGTAATTTAGGTGAGTCTGGCATAGTTTGTTATGATTTGTACACCTTTTTTTGTAATTTTAAGATGATATGGTTTGGTTTGTTGTGGTAAGGGATAGTTGGGGGTGATTTACGGTAGCCGAAGTAATTTAGGTGATTCTGGTATAGTTTGTTATGATTTTCAGCATTTTTTTGTAATTTTAAAGTGATTGGGCTTTGTTTGTTGATGTTAAGTGTAGTTGGGGGTGATTTTTGATAGCCGAAGTAATTTAGGTGAGTTTGGCATAGTTTGCTATGGTTAGTAGCATTTTTTAGTAATTTAAAACTGATTGGGTTTAGTTTGTTGTGGTAAGGATTAGTTGGTAATGATTTATGGTAGCCGAAGTAATTTAGGTGATTCTGGTATAGTTTTTTATGATTTTTAGCATTTTTTTGTAATTTTAAAATGATTGGGCTTAGTTTGTTGCTGTAAAGTGTAGTTGGGGGTGATTTTTGATAGCCAAAGTAATTTAGGTGAGTTTGGCATAGTTTGCTATGGTTAGTAGCATTTTTTAGTAATTTAAAAGTGATTGGGTTTAGTTTGTTGTGGTAAGGTTTAGTTGGTGATGATTTATGGTAGCCGAAGTAATTTAGGGGAGTTTGGCATAGTTTGCTATGTTACTAGTATTTTTTTGTAATTTAAAAGTGATTGGGTTTAGTTTGTTGTGGTAAGGGTTAGTTGGTGATGATTTAGAGTAACCGAAGTAATTTAGGTGAGTCTGGCATAGTTTGTTATGATTTGTACACCTTTTTTTTGTAATTTTAAGATGATATGGTTTGGATTGTTGTGGTAAGGGATTGTTGTGGGTGATTTACGGTAGCCGAAGTAATTTAGGTGATTCTGGTATAGTTTTTTATGATTTTTAGCATTTTTTTGTAATTTTGAAATGATTGGGCTTAGTTTGTTGCTGTAAAGTGTAGTTGGGGGTGATTTTTGATAGCCAAAGTAATTTAGGTGAGTTTGGCATAGTTTGCTATGGTTAGTAGCATTTTTTTGTAATTTAAAAGTGATTGGGTTTAGTTTGTTGTGGTAAGGGTTAGTTAATAATGATTTATGGTAGCCGAAGTAATTTAGGTGAGTTTGGCATAGTTTGCTATGGTTACTAGCATTTTTTTGTAATTTAAAAGTGATTGGGTTTAGTTTGTTGTGGTAAGGGTTAGTTGGTGATGATTTAGAGTAGCCGAAGTAATTTAGGTGAGTCTGGCATAGTTTGTTATGATTTGGACACCTTTTTTTGTAATTTTAAGATGATATGGTTTGGTTTGTTGTGGTAAGGGATAGTTGGGGGTGATTTACGGTAGCCGAAGTAATTTAAGTGATTCTGGTATAGTTTGTTATGATTTTTAGCATTTTTTTGTAATTTTAAAGTTATTGGGCTTATTTTGTTGCTGTAAAGTGTAGTTGGGGGTGATTTTTGATAGCCGAAGTAATTTATGTGAGTTTGGCATAGTTTTCTATGGTTACTAGCATTTTTTTGTAATTTAAAAGTGATTGGGTTTAGTTTGTTGTGGTAAGGGTTAGTTGGTGATGATTTATGGTAGCCGAAGTAATTTAGGTGAGTTTGGCATAGTTTGCTATGGTTACTAGCATTTTTTTGTAATTTAAAAGTGATTGGGTTTAGTTTGTTGTGGTAAGGGTTAGTTGGTGATGATTTAGAGTAGCCGAAGTAATTTAGGTGAGTCTGGCATAGTTTGTTATGATTTGCACACCTTTCCTTGTAATTTTAAGATGATATGGTTTGGCTTGTTGTGGTAAGGGATAGTTGGGGGTGATTTACGGTAGCCGAAGTAATTTAGGTGATTCTGATATAGTTTGTTATGATTTTTAGCATTTTTTGTAATTTTAAAGTGCTTGGGCTTAGTTTGTTGCTGTAAAGTGTAGTTGGGGTTGATTTTTGATAGCCGAAGTAATTTAGGTGAGTTTGGCATAGTTTGCTATGGTTAGTACCATTTTTTTGCAATTTTAAGTGATTGGGTTTAGTTTGTTGTGGTAAGGGTTAGTTGGTGATGATTTATGGTAGCCGAAGTAATTTAGGTGAGTTTGGCATAGTTTGCCATGGTTACTAGCATTTTTTTGTAATTTAAAAGTGATTGGGTTTAGTTTGTTGTGGTAAGGGTTAGTTGGTGATGATTTATGGTAGCCGAAGTAATTTAGGTGAGTCTGGCATAGTTTGTTATGATTTGGACACCTTTTTTTGTAATTTTAAGATGATATGGTTTGGTTTGTTGTGGTAAGGGATAGTTGGGGGTGATTTACGGTAGCCGAAGTAATTTAGGTGATTCTGGTATAGTTTGTTATGATTTTCAGCATTTTTTTTTAATTTTAAAGTGATTGGGCTTTGTTTGTTGATGTTAAGTGTAGTTGGGGGTGATTTTTGATAGCCGAAGTAATTTAGGTGAGTTTGGCATAGTTTGCTATGGTTAGTAGCATTTTTTAGTAATTTAAAAGTGATTGGGTTTAGTTTGTTGTGGTAAGGATTAGTTGGTGATGATTTATGGTAGCCGAAGTAATTTAGGTGAGTTTGGCATAGTTTGTTATGATTTGTACACTTTTTTTTGTAATTTTAAAATGATATGGTTTGGTTTGTTGTGGTAAGGGATAGTTGCGGGTGATTTACGGTAGCCGAAGTAATTTCGGTGATTCTGGTATAGTTTGTTATGATTTTTAGCATTTTTTTGTAATTTTAAAGTGATTGGGCTTAGTTTGTTGCTGTAAAGTGTAGTTGGGGGTGATTTTTGATAGCCGAAGTAATTTAGGTGAATTTGGCATAGTTTGCTATGGTTAGTAGCATTTTTTAGTAATTTAAAAGTGATTGGGTTTAGTTTGTTGTGGTAAGGTATAGTTGGTGATGATTTATGGTAGCCGAAGTAATTTAGGGGAGTTTGGCATAGTTTGCTATGTTACTAGTATTTTTTTGTAATTTAAAAGTGATTGGGTTTAGTTTGTTGTGGTAAGGGTTAGTTGGTGATGATTTAGAGTAGCCGAAGTAATTTAGGTGAGTCTAGCATAGTTTGTTATGATTTGTACACCTTTTTTTTGTAATTTTAAGATGATATGGTTTGGTTTGTTGTGGTAAGGGATAGTTGGGGGTGATTTACGGTAGCCGAAGTAATTTAAGTGATTCTGGTATAGTTTGTTATGATTTTTAGCATTTTTTTGTAATTTTAAAGTGATTGGGCTTAGTTTGTTGCTGTAAAGTGTAGTTGGGGGTGATTTTTGATAGCCGAAGTAATTTATGTGAGTTTGGCATAGTTTGCTATGGTTAGTAGCATTTTTTTGTAATTTAAAAATGATTGGGTTTAGTTTGTTGTGGTAAGGGTTAGTTGGTGGTGATTTATGGTAGCCGAAGTAATTTAAGTGAGTTTGGCATAGTTTGCTATGGTTACTAGCATTTTTTTGTAATTTAAAAGTGATTGGGTTTAGTTTTTTGTGGTAACGGTTATTTGGTGATGATTTATAGTAGCCGAAGTAATTTAGGTGAGTCTGGCATAGTTTGTTATGATTTGTACACCTTTTTTTGGAATTTTAAGATGATATGGTTTGGTTTTTTGTGGTAAAGGATAGTTGGGGGTGATTTACGGTAGCCGAAGTAATTTAGGTGATTCTGGTATAGTTTGTTATGATTTTTAGCATTTTTTTGTAATTTTAAAGTGATTAGGCTTAGTTTGTTGCTGTAAAGTGTAGTTGGGGGTGATTTTTGATAGCCGAAGTAATTTAGGTGAGTTTGGCATAGTTTGCTATGGTTAGTAGCATTTTTTAGTAATTTAAAAGTGATTGGGTTTAGTTTGTTTTGGTTAGGGTTAGTTGGTGATGATTTATGGTAGCCGAAGTAATTTAGGTGAGTTTGGCATAGTTTGCTATGGTTACTAGCATTTTTTTGTAATTTAAAAGTGATTGGGTTTAGTTTGTTGTGGTAAGGGTTAGTTGGTGATGATTTAGAGTAGCCGAAGTAATTTAGGTGAGTCTGGCATAATTTGTTATGATTTGTACACCTTTTTTGTAATTTTAAGGTGATATGGTTTGGTTTGTTGTGGTAAGGGATAGTTGGGGGTGATTTACGGTAGCCGAAGTAATTTAAGTGATTTTAGTATAGTTTGTTATAATTTTCAGCATTTTTTTTGTAATTTTAAGATGATATGGTTTGGTTTGTTGTGGTAAGGGATAGTTGGGGGTGATTTACGGTAGCCGAAGTAATTTAGGTGAGTCTGGTATAGTTTGTTATGATTTTTAACATTTTTTTGTAATTTTAAAGTGATTAGGCTTAGTTTGTTGCTGTAAAGTGTAGTTGGGGGTGATTTTTGATAGTCGAAGTAATTTAGGTGAGTTTGGCATAGTTTGCTATGGTTAGTAGCATTTTTTAGTAATTTAAAAGTGATTGGGTTTAGTTTGTTGTGGTAAGGGTTAGTTGGTGATGATTTATGGTAGCCGAAGTAATTTAGGTGAGTTTGGCATAGTTTGCTATGGTTACTAGCATTTTTTTGTAATTTAAAAGTGATTGGGTTTAGTTTGTTGTGATAAGGGTTAGTTGGTGATGATTTAGAGTTGCCGAAGTAATTTAGGTGAGTCTGGCATAGTTTGTTATGATTTGTACACCTTTTTTTTGGTAATTTTAAGATGATATGGTTTGGTTTGTTGTGGTAAGGAATAGTTGGGGGTGATTTACGGTAGCGGAAGTAATTTAGGTGATTCTGGTATAGTTTGTTATGATTTTTAGCATTTTTTTGTAATTTTAAAGTGATTGGGCTTAGTTTGTTGCTGTAAAGTGTAGTTGGGGGTGATTTTTGATAGCCGAAGTAATTTAGGTGAGTTTGGCATAGTTTGCTATGGTTAGTAGCATTTTTTAGTAATTTAAAAGTGATTGGGTTTAGTTTGTTGTGGTAAGGGTTAGTTGGTGATGATTTATGGTAGCCGAAGTAATTTAGGTGAGTTTGGCATAGTTTGCTATGGTTACTAGCATTTTGTTGTAATTTAAAAGTGATTGGGTTTAGTTTGTTGTGGTAAGGGTTAGTTGGTGATGATTTAGAGTAGCCGAAGTAATTTAGGTGAGTCTGGCATAGTTTGTAATGATTTGTACACCCTTTTTTGTAATTTTAAAATGATATGGTTTGGTTTGTTGTGGTAGGGGATAGTTGGGGGTGATTTACGGTAGCCGAAGTAATTTAGGTGATTCTGGTATAGTTTGTTATGATTTTCAGCATTTTTTTTGTAATTTTAAGATGATATGGTTTGGTTTGTTGTGGTAAGGGATAGTTGGGGGTGATTTACGGTAGCCGAAGTAATTTAGGTGAGTCTGGTATAGTTTGTTATGATTTTTAACATTTTTTTGTAATTTTAAAGTGATTAGGCTTAGTTTGTTGCTGTAAAGTGTAGTTGGGGGTGATTTTTGATAGTCCAAGTAATTTAGGTGAGTTTGGCATAGTTTGCTATGGTTAGTAGCTTTTTTTTGTAATTTAAAAGTGATTGGGTTTAGTTTGTTGTGGTAAGGGTTAGTTGGTGATGATTTATGGTAGCCGAAGTAATTTAGGTGAGTTTGGCATAGTTTGCTATGGTTACTAGCATTTTTTTGTAATTTAAAAGTGATTGGGTTTAATTTGTTGTGGTAAGGGTTAGTTGGTGATGATTTAGAGTAACCGAAGTAATTTAGGTGAGTCTGGCATAGTTTGTTATGATTTGTACACCTTTTTTTGTAATTTTAAGATGATATGGTTTGGTTTGTTGTGGTAAGGGATAGTTGTGGGTGATTTACGGTAGCCGAATTAATTTAGGTGATTCTGGTATAGTTTGTTATGATTTTTAGCATTTTTTTGTAATTTTAAAGTGATTGGGCTTAGTTTGTTGCTGTAAAGTGTAGTTAGGGGTGATTTTTGATAGCCGAAGTAATTTAGGTGAGTTTGGCATAGTTTGCTATGGTTAGTAGCATTTTTTTGTAATTTAAAAGTGATTGGGTTTAGTTTGTTGTGGTAAGGGTTAGTTGGTGATGATTTATGGTAGCCGAAGTAATTTAGGTGAGTTTGGCATAGTTTGCTATGGTTACTAGCATTTTTTTTTATTTAAAAGTGATTGGGTTTAGTTTGTTGTGGTAAGTGTTAGTTGGTGATGATTTAGAGTTGCCGAAGTAATTTAGGTGAGTCTGGCATAGTTTGTTATGATTTGTACACTTTTTTTTTGGTAATTTTAAGATGATATGGTTTGGTTTGTTGTGGTAAGGGATAGTTGGGGGTGATTTACGGTAGCGGAAGTAATTTAGGTGATTCTGGTATAGTTTGTTATGATTTTTAGCATTTTTTTGTAATTTTAAAGTGATTGGGCATAGTTTGTTGCTGTAAAGTGTAGTTGGGGGTGATTTTTGATAGCCGAAGTAATTTAGGTGAGTTTGGCATAGTTTGCTATGGTTAGTAGCATTTTTTTGTAATTTAAAAGTGATTGGGTTTAGTTTGTTGTGGTAAGGGTTAGTTGTATGATTTTTAGCATTTTTTTGTAATTTTAAAGTGATTGGGCTTAGTTTGTTGCTGTAAAGTGTAGTTTGGGGTGATTTTTGATAGCCGAAGTAATTTAGGTGAGTTTGGCATAGTTTGCTATGGTTAGTAGCATTTTTATTTAATTTAAAATTGATTGGGTTTAGTTTGTTGTGGTAAGGGTTAGTTGGTGATGATTTAGAGTAGCCGAAGTAATTTAGGTGAGTTTGGCATAGTTTGCTATGGTTACTAGCATTTTGTTGTAATTTAAAAATGATTGGGTTTAGTTTGTTGTGGTAAGGGTTAGTTGGTGATGATTTAGAGTAGCCGAAGTAATTTAGGTGAGTCTGGCATAGTTTGTAATGATTTGTACACCTTTTTTTGTAATTTTAAAATGATATGGTTTGGTTTGTTGTGGTAGGGGATAGTTGGGGGTGATTTACGGTAGCCGAAGTAATTTAGGTGATTCTGGTATAGTTTGTTATGATTTTTAGCATTTTTTTGTAATTTTAAAGTGATTGGGCTTAGTTTGTTACTGTAAGGTGTAGTTGGGCGTGATTTTTAATTGCCGAAGTAAATTAGGTGAGTTTGGCATAGTTTGCTATGGCTAGTGGAATTTTTTTGTAATTTAAAAGTGATTGGGTTTAGTTTGTTGTGGTAAGGTTTAGTTGGTGATGATTTATGGTAGCCGAAGTAATTTAGGTGAGTTTGGCATAGTTGGCTATGGTTACTAGCATTTTTATTTAATTTAAAATTGATTGGGTTTAGTTTGTTGTGGTAAGGGTTAGTTGGTGATGATTTAGAGTAGCCGAAGTAATTTAGGTGAGTCTGGCATAGTTTGTTATGATTTGTACACCTTTTTTTGTAATTTTAAGATGATATGGTTTGGTTTGTTGTGGTAAGGGATAGTTGGGGGTGATTTACGGTAGCCGAAGTAATTTAGGTGATTCTGGTATAGCTTGTTATGATTTTTAGCATTCCTTTGTAATTTTAAAGTGATTGGGCTTAGTTTGTTGCTGTAAAGTGTATTTGGGGGTGATTTTTGATAACCGAAGTAATTTAGGTGAGTTTGGCATAGTTTGCTATGGTTAGTAGCATTTTTTTTAAATTTAAAAGTGATTGGGTTTAGTTTGTTGTGGAAAGGGTTAGTTGGTGATGATTTATGGTAGCCGAAGTAATTTATGTGAGTTTGGTATAGTTTGCTATGGTTACTAGCATTTTTTTGTAATTTAAAAGTGATTGGGTTTAGTTTGTTGTGGTAAGGGTTAGTTGGTGATGATTTAGAGAAGCCGAAGTAATTTAGATGAGTCTGGCATAGTTTGTTATGATTTGTACACTTTTTTTTGTAATTTTAAGATGATATGGTTTGGTTTGTTGTTGTAAGAGATAGTTGGGGGTGATTTACGGTAGCCGAAGTAATTTAGGTGATTCTGGTATAGTTTGTTATGATTTTTACCATTTTTTTGTAATTTTAAAGTGATTAGGCTTAGTTTGTTGCTGTAAAGTGTAGTTGGGGGTGATTTTTGATAGTCGAAGTAATTTAGGTGAGTATGGCATAGTTTGCTATGGTTAGTAGCATTTTTTTGTAATTTAAAACTGATTGGGTTTAGTTTGTAGTGGTAAGGGTTAGTTGGTGATGATTTATGGTAGCCGAAGTAATTTAGGTGAGTTTGGCATAGTTTGCTATGGTTACTAGCATTTTTTTGTAATTTAAAAGTGATTGGGTTTAGTTTGTTGTGGTAAGGGTTAGTTGGTGATGATTTAGAGTAGCCGAAGTAATTCAGGTGAGTCTGGCATAGTTCGTTATGATTTGTACACCTTTTTTTGTAATTTTAAGATGATATGGTTTGGTTTGTTGTGGTAAGGGATAGTTGTGGGTGATTTACGGTAGCCGAAGTAATTTAGGTGATTCTGGTATAGTTTGTTAATGATTTTTAGCATTTTTTTGTAATTTTCAAGTGATTGGGCTTAGTTTGTTGCTGTAAAGTGTAGTTGGGGGTGATTTTTGATAGCCGAAGTAATTTAGGTGTGTTTGGCATAGTTTGCTATGGTAAGTAGCATTTTTTTGTAATTTAAAAATGATTGAGTTTAGTTTGTTGTGGTAAGGGTTAGCTGGTGATGATTTATGGTAGCCGAAGTAATTTAGGAGAGTGTGGCATAGTTTGCTATGGTTACTAGCATTTTTTTGTAATTTAAAAGTGATTGGGTTTAGTTTGTTGTGGTAAGGGTTAGTTGGTGATGATTTAGAGTAGCCGAAGTAATTTAGGTGAGTCTGGCATAGTTTGTTATGATTTGTACACCTTTTTTTGTAATTTTAAGATGATATGGTTTGGTTTGTTGTGGTAAGGGATAGTTGGGGGTGATTTACGGTAGCCGAAGTAATTTAGGTAATTCTGGTATAGTTTGTTATGATTTTTAGCATTTTTTTGTAATTTTAAAGTGATTGGGCTTAGTTTGTTACTGTAAGGTGTAGTTGAGCGTGATTTTTATTTGCCGAAGTAAATTAGGTGAGTTTGGCATAGTTTGCTATGGCTAGTGGAATTTTTTTGTAATTTAAAAGTGATTGGGTTTAGTTTGTTGTGGTAAGGGTTAGTTGGTGATGATTTATGGTAGCCGAAGTAATTTAGGTGAGTTTGGCATAGTTGGCTATGGTTACTAGCATTTTTATTTAATTTAAAATTGATTGGGTTTAGTTTGTTGTGGTAAGGGTTAGTTGGTGATGATTTAGAGTAGCCGAAGTAATTTAGGTGAGTCTGGCATAGTTTGTTATGATTTGTACACCTTTTTTTGTAATTTTAAGATGATATGGTTTGGTTTGTTGTGGTAAGGGATAGTTGGGGGTGATTTACGGTAGCCGAAGTAATTTAGGTGATTCTGGTATAGCTTGTTATGATTTTTAGCATTCTTTTGTAATTTTAAAGTGATTGGGCATAGTTTGTTGTTGTAAAGTGTAGTTGGGGGTGATTTTTGATAGCCGAAGTAATTTAGGTGAGTTTGGCATAGTTTGCTATGGTTAGTAGCATTTTTTTGTAATTTAAAAGTGATTGGGTTTAGTTTGTTGTGGTAAGGGTTAGTTGGTGATGATTTAGAGTAGCCGAAGTAATTTAGGTGAGTCTGGCATAGTTTGTTATGATTTGTACACCTTTTTTTGTAATTTTATGATGATATGGTTTGGTTTGTTGTTGTAAGGGATAGTTGGGGGTGATTTACGGTAGCCGAAGTAATTTAGGTGATTCTGGTATAGTTTGTTATGATTTTTAGCATTTTTTTTGTAATTTTAAAGTGATTAGGCTTAGTTTGTTGCTCTAAAGGGTAGTTGGGGGTGATTTTTGATAGTCGAAGTAATTTAGGTGAGCTTGACATAGTTTGCTATGGTTAGTAGCATTTTTTTGTAATTTAAAAGTGATTGGGTTTAGTTTGTTGTGGTAAGGGTTAGTTGGTGATGATTTAGAGTAGCCGAAGTAATTTAGGTGAGTCTGGCATAGTTTGTTATGATTTGTACACCTTTTTTTGTAATTTTAAGATGATATGGTTTGGTTTGTTGTGGTAAGGGATAGTTGGGGGTGATTTACGGTAGCGGAAGTAATTTAGGTGATTTTGGTATAGTTTGTTATGATTTTTAGCATTTTTTTGTAATTTTAAAGTGATTGGGCATAGTTTGTTGTTGTAAAGTGTAGTTGGGGGTGATTTTTGATAGCCGAAGTAATTTAGGTGAGTTTGGCATAGTTTGCTATGGTTAGTAGCATTTTTTTGTAATTTAAAAGTGATTGGGTTTAGTTTGTTGTGGTAAGGGTTAGTTGGTGATGATTTTTGGTAGCCGAAGTAACTTAGGTGAGTTTGGCATAGTTTGCTATGGTTACTAGCATTTTTTTGTAATTTAAAAGTGATTGGGTTTAGTTTGTTGTGGTAAGGGTTAGTTGTATGATTTTTAGCATTTTTTTGTAATTTTAAAGTGATTGGGCTTAGTTTGTTGCTGTAAAGTGTAGTTTGGGGTGATTTTTGATAGCCGAAGTAATTTAGGTGAGTTTGGCATAGTTTGCTATGGTTAGTAGCATTTTTTAGTAATTTAAAAGTGATTGGGTTTAGTTTGTTGTGGTAAGGATTAGTTGGTGATGATTTATGGTAGCCGAAGTAATTTAGGTGAGTTTGGCATAGTTTGCTATGGTTACTAGCATTTTGTTGTAATTTAAAAATGATTGGGTTTAGTTTGTTGTGGTAAGGGTTAGTTGGTGATGATTTAGAGTAGCCGAAGTAATTTAGGTGAGTCTGGCATAGTTTGTAATGATTTGTACACCTTTTTTTGAAATTTTAAAATGATATGGTTTGGTTTGTTGTGGTAGGGGATAGTTGGGGGTGATTTACGGTAGCCGAAGTAATTTAGGTGATTCTGGTATAGTTTGTTATGATTTTTATCATTTTTTTGTAATTTTAAAGTGATTGGGCTTAGTTTGTTACTGTAAGGTGTAGTTGAGCGTGATTTTTAATTGCCGAAGTAAATTAGGTGAGTTTGGCATAGTTTGCTATGGTTACTAGCATTTTTTTGTAATTTAAAAGTGATTGGGTTTAGTTTGTTGTGGTAAGGGTTAGTTGGTGATGATTTAGAGTAGCCGAAGTAATTTAGGTGAGTCTGGCATAGTTTGTTATGATTTGTACACCTTTTTTTGTAATTTTAAGATGATATGGTTTGGTTTGTTGTGGTAAGGGATAGTTGGGGGTGATTTACGGTAGCCGAAGTAATTTAGGTAATTCTGGTATAGTTTGTTATGATTTTTAGCATTTTTTTGTAATTTTAAAGTGATTGGGCTTAGTTTGTTGCTGTAAAGTGTAGTTGGGGGTGATTTTTGATAGCCGAAGTAATTTAGGTGAGTTTGGCATAGTTTGCTATGGTTAGTACCATTTTTTAGTAATTTAAAAGTGATTGGGTTTAGTTTGTTGTGGTAAGGGTTAGTTGGGGATGATTTATGGTAGCCGAAGTAATTTAGGTGAGTTTGGCATAGTTTGCTATGGTTACTAGCATTTTTTTGTAATATAAAAGTGATTGGGTTTAGTTTGTTGTGGTAAGGGTTAGTTGGTTATGATTTAGAGTAGCCGAAGTAATTTAGGTGAGTCTGGCATAGTTTGTTATGATTTGTACACCTTTTTTTGTAATTTTATGATGATATGGTTTGGTTTGTTGTTGTAAGGGATAGTTGGGGGTGATTTACGGTAGCCGAAGTAATTTAGGTGATTCTGGTATAGTTTGTTATGATTTTTAGCATTTTTTTTGTAATTTTAAAGTGATTAGGCTTAGTTTGTTGCTGTAAAGGGTAGTTGGGGGTGATTTTTGATAGTCGAAGTAATTTAGGTGAGCTTGGCATAGTTTGCTATGGTTAGTAGCATTTTTTTGTAATTTAAAAGTGATTGGGTTTAGTTTGTTGTGGTAAGGGTTAGTTGGTGATGATTTATGGTAGCCGAAGTAATTTAGGTGAGTTTGGCATAGTTTGCTATGGTTACTAGCATTTTTTTGTAATTTAAAAGTGATTGGGTAAAGTTTGTTGTGGTAAGGGTTAGTTGGTGATGATTTAGAGTAGCCGAAGTAATTTAGGTGAGTCTGGCATAGTTTGTTATGATTTGTACACCTTTTTTTGTAATTTTAAGATGATATGGTTTGGTTTGTTGTGGTAAGGGATAGTTGTGGGTGATTTACGGTAGCCGAAGTAATTTAGGTGATTCTGGTATAGTTTGTTCTGATTTTTAACATTTTTTTGTAATTTTAAAGTGATTGGGTTTAGTTTGTTGTGGTAAGAGTTAGTTGGTGATGATTTATGGTAGCCGAAGTAACTTAGGTGAGTTTGGCATAGTTTGCTATGGTTACTAGCATTTTTTTGTAATTTAAAAGTGATTGGGTTTAGTTTGTTGTGGTAAGGGTTAGTTGTATGATTCTTAGCATTTTTTTTGTAATTTTAAAGTGATTGGGCTTAGTTTGTTGCTGTAAAGTGTAGTTGGGGGTGATTTTTGATAGCCGAAGTAATTTAGGTGAGTTTGGCATAGTTTGCTATGGTTAGTAGCATTTTTTAGTAATTTAAAAGTGATTGGGTTTAGTTTGTTGTGGTAAGGGTTAGTTGGTGATGATTTATGGTAGCCGAAGTAATTTAGGTGAGTTTGGCATAGTTTGTTATGGTTACTAGCATTTTTTTGTAATTTAAAAGTGATTGGGTTTACTTTGTTGTAGTAAGGGTAAGTTGGTGATGATTTAGAGTAGCCGAAGTAATTTAGGTGAGTCTGGCATAGTTTGTTATGATTTGTACACCTTTTTTTGTAATTTTAAGATGATATGGTTGGGTTTGTTGTGGTAAGGGATAGTTGGGGGTGATTTACGGTAGCCGAAGTAATTTAGGTGATTTTGGTATAGTTTGTTATGATTTTCAGCATTTTTTTTGTAATTTTAAGATGATATGGTTTGGTTTGTTGTGGTAAGGGATAGTTGGGGGTGATTTTCGGTAGCCGAAGTAATTTAGGTGAGTCTGGTATAGTTTGTTATGATTTTTAGCATTTTTTTGTAATTTTAAAGTGATTAGGCTTAGTTTGTTGCTGTAAAGTGTAGTTGGGGGTAATTTTTGATAGTCGAAGTAATTTAGGTGAGTTTGGCATAGTGTGCTATGGTTAGTAGCTTTTTTTTGTAATTTAAAATTGATTGGGTTTAGTTTGTTGTGGTAAGGGTTAGTTGGTGATGATTTATGGTAGCCGAAGTAATTTAGGTGAGTTTGGCATAGTTTGCTATGGTTACTAGCATTTTTTTGTAATTTAAAATTGATTGGGTTTAGTTTGTTGTGGTAAGGGTTAGTTGGTGATGATTTAGAGTAACCGAAGTAATTTAGGTGAGTCTGGCATAGTTTGTTATGATTTGTACACCTTTTTTTGTAATTTTAAGATGATATGGTTTGGTTTGTTGTGGTAAGGGATAGTTGTGGGTGATTTACGGTAGCCGAAGTAACTTAGGTGATTCTGGTATAGTTTGTTATGATTTTTAGCATTTTTTTGTAATTTTAAAGTGATTGGGCTTAGTTTGTTGCTGTAAAGTGTAGTTAGGGGTGATTTTTGATACCCGAAGTAATTTAGGTGAGTTTGGCATAGTTTGCTATGGTTAGTAGCATTTTTTTGTAATTTAAAAGTGATTGGGTTTAGTTTGTGTGGTAAGGGTTAGTTGGTGATGATTTATGGTAGCCGAAGTAATTTAGGTGAGTTTGGCATAGTTTGCTATGGTTACTAGCATTTTTTTTTATTTAAAAGTGATTGGGTTTAGTTTGTTGTGGTAAGTGTTAGTTGGTGATGATTTAGAGTTGCCGAAGTAATTTAGGTGAGTCTGGCATAGTTTGTTATGATTTGTACACCTTTTTTTTGGTAATTTTAAGATGATATGGTTTGGTTTGTTGTGGTAAGGGATAGTTGGGGGTGATTTACGGTAGCGGAAGTAATTTAGGTGATTCTGGAATAGTTTGTTATGATTTTTAGCATTTTTTTGTAATTTTAAAGTGATTGGGCTTAGTTTGTTGCTGTAAAGTGTAGTTGGGGGTGATTTTTGATAGCCGAAGTAATTTAGGTGAGTTTGGCATAGTTTGCTATGGTTAGTAGCATTGTTTTGTAATTTAAAAGTGATTGGGTTTAGTTTGTTGTGGTAAGGGTTAGTTGGTGATGATTTATGGTAGCCGAAGTAACTTAGGTGAGTTTGGCATAGTTTGCTATGGTTACTAGCATTTTTTTGTAATTTAAAAGTGATTAGGTTTAGTTTGTTGTGGTAAGGGTTAGTTGTATGGTTTTTAGCATTTTTTTGTAATTTTAAAGTGATTGGGCTTAGTTTGTTGCTGTAAAGTGTAGTTGGGGGTGATTTTTGATAGCCGAAGTAATTTAGGTGAGTTTAGCATAGTTTGCTATGGTTAGTAGCATTTTTTAGTAATTTAAAAGTGATTGGGTTTAGTTTGTTGTGGTAAGGGTTAGTTGGTGATGATTTATGGTAGCCGAAGTAATTTAGGTGAGTTTGGCATAGTTTGCTATGGTTACTAGCATTTTTTTGTAATTTAAAAGTGATTGGGTTTAGTTTGTTGTGGTATGGGTTAGTTGGTGATGATTTAGAGTAGCCGAAGTAATTTAGGTGAGTCTGGCATAATTTGTTATGATTTGTACACCTTTTTTTGTAATTTTAAGATGATATGGTTTGGTTTGTTGTGGTAAGGGATAGTTGGGGGTGATTTAGAGTAGCCGAAGTAATTTGGGTGAGTCTGGCTTAGTTTGTTATGATTTGTACAACTTTTTTTGTAATTTTAAGATAATATGGTTTGGTTTGTTGTGGTAAGGGATAGTTGGGGGAAATTTAGAGTAGCCGAAGTAATTTAGGTGAGTCTGGCATAGTTTGTAATGATTTGTACACCTTTTTTTGTAATTTTAAAATGATATGGTTTGGTTTGTTGTAGTAGGGGATAGTTGGGGGTGATTTACGGTAGCCGAAGTAATTTAGATGATTCTGGTATAGTTTGTTATGATTTTTAGCATTTTTTTGTAATTTTGAAGTGATTGGGCTTAGTTTGTTACTGTAAGGTGTTGTTGGGCGTGATTTTTAATAGCCGAAGTAAATTAGGTGAGTTTGGCATAGTTTGCTATGGCTAGTAGCATTTTTTTGTAATTTAAAAGTGATTGGGTTTAGTTTGTTGTGGTAAGGGTTAGTTGGTGATTATTTATGGTAGCCGAAGTAATTTAGGTGAGTTTGGCATAGTTGGCTATGGTTACTAGCATTTTTATGTAATTTAAAATTGATTGGGTTTAGTTTGTTGTGGTAAGGGTTATTTGGTGATGACTTAGAGTAGCCGAAGTAATTTAGGTGAGTCTGGCATAGTTTGTTATGATTTGTACACCTTTTTTTGTAATTTTAAGATAATATGGTTTGGTTTGTTGTGGTAAGGGATAGTTGGGGATGATTTACGGTAGCCGAAGTAATTTAGGTGATTCTGGTATAGCTTGTTATGATTTTTAGCATTCTTTTGTAATTTTAAAATGATTGGGCTTAGTTTGTTGCTGTAAAGTGTATTTGGGGGAGATTTTTGATAGCCGAAGTAATTTAGGTGAGTTTGGCATAGTTTGCTATGGTTAGTAGCATTTTTTTTTAATTTAAAATTGATTGGGTTTAGTTTGTTGTGGTAAGGGTTAGTTGGTGATAATTTATGGTAGCCGAAGTAATTTATGTGAGTTTGGCATAGTTTGCTATGGTTACTAGCATTTTTTTGTAATTTAAAAGTGATTGGGTTTAGTTTGTTGTGGTATGGGTTAGTTGGTGATGATTTAGAGTAGCCGAAGTAATTTAGTCTGGCATAATTTGTTATGATTTGTACACCTTTTTTTGTAATTTTAAGATGATATGGTTTGGTTTGTTGTGGTAAGGGATAGTTGGGGGTGATTTACGGTAGCGGAAGTAATTTAGGTGATTTTGGTATAGTTTGTTATGATTTTTAGCATTTTTTTGTAATTTTAAAGTGATTGGGCATAGTTTGTTGTTGTAAAGTGTAGTTGGGGGTGATTTTTGATAGCCGAAGTAATTTAGGTGAGTTTGGCATAGTTTGCTATGGTTAGTAGCATTTTTTTGTAATTTAAAAGTGATTGGGTTTAGTTTGTTGTGGTAAGGGTTAGTTGGTGATGATTTTTGGTAGCCGAAGTAACTTAGGTGAGTTTGGCATAGTTTGCTATGGTTACTAGCATTTTTTTGTAATTTAAAAGTGATTGGGTTTAGTTTGTTGTGGTAAGGGTTAGTTGTATGATTTTTAGCATTTTTTTGTAATTTTAAAGTGATTGGGCTTAGTTTGTTGCTGTAAAGTGTAGTTTGGGGTGATTTTTGATAGCCGAAGTAATTTAGGTGAGTTTGGCATAGTTTGCTATGGTTAGTAGCATTTTTTAGTAATTTAAAAGTGATTGGGTTTAGTTTGTTGTGGTAAGGATTAGTTGGTGATGATTTATGGTAGCCGAAGTAATTTAGGTGAGTTTGGCATAGTTTGCTATGGTTACTAGCATTTTGTTGTAATTTAAAAATGATTGGGTTTAGTTTGTTGTGGTAAGGGTTAGTTGGTGATGATTTAGAGTAGCCGAAGTAATTTAGGTGAGTCTGGCATAGTTTGTAATGATTTGTACACCTTTTTTGAAATTTTAAAATGATATGGTTTGGTTTGTTGTGGTAGGGGATAGTTGGGGGTGATTTACGGTAGCCGAAGTAATTTAGGTGATTCTGGTATAGTTTGTTATGATTTTTATCATTTTTTTGTAATTTTAAAGTGATTGGGCTTAGTTTGTTACTGTAAGGTGTAGTTGAGCGTGATTTTTAATTGCCGAAGTAAATTAGGTGAGTTTGGCATAGTTTGCTATGGTTACTAGCATTTTTTTGTAATTTAAAAGTGATTGGGTTTAGTTTGTTGTGGTAAGGGTTAGTTGGTGATGATTTAGAGTAGCCGAAGTAATTTAGGTGAGTCTGGCATAGTTTGTTATGATTTGTACACCTTTTTTTGTAATTTTAAGATGATATGGTTTGGTTTGTTGTGGTAAGGGATAGTTGGGGGTGATTTACGGTAGCCGAAGTAATTTAGGTAATTCTGGTATAGTTTGTTATGATTTTTAGCATTTTTTTGTAATTTTAAAGTGATTGGGCTTAGTTTGTTGCTGTAAAGTGTAGTTGGGGGTGATTTTTGATAGCCGAAGTAATTTAGGTGAGTTTGGCATAGTTTGCTATGGTTAGTACCATTTTTTAGTAATTTAAAAGTGATTGGGTTTAGTTTGTTGTGGTAAGGGTTAGTTGGGGATGATTTATGGTAGCCGAAGTAATTTAGGTGAGTTTGGCATAGTTTGCTATGGTTACTAGCATTTTTTTGTAATATAAAAGTGATTGGGTTTAGTTTGTTGTGGTAAGGGTTAGTTGGTTATGATTTAGAGTAGCCGAAGTAATTTAGGTGAGTCTGGCATAGTTTGTTATGATTTGTACACCTTTTTTTGTAATTTTATGATGATATGGTTTGGTTTGTTGTTGTAAGGGATAGTTGGGGGTGATTTACGGTAGCCGAAGTAATTTAGGTGATTCTGGTATAGTTTGTTATGATTTTTAGCATTTTTTTTGTAATTTTAAAGTGATTAGGCTTAGTTTGTTGCTGTAAAGGGTAGTTGGGGGTGATTTTTGATAGTCGAAGTAATTTAGGTGAGCTTGGCATAGTTTGCTATGGTTAGTAGCATTTTTTTGTAATTTAAAAGTGATTGGGTTTAGTTTGTTGTGGTAAGGGTTAGTTGGTGATGATTTATGGTAGCCGAAGTAATTTAGGTGAGTTTGGCATAGTTTGCTATGGTTACTAGCATTTTTTTGTAATTTAAAAGTGATTGGGTAAAGTTTGTTGTGGTAAGGGTTAGTTGGTGATGATTTAGAGTAGCCGAAGTAATTTAGGTGAGTCTGGCATAGTTTGTTATGATTTGTACACCTTTTTTTGTAATTTTAAGATGATATGGTTTGGTTTGTTGTGGTAAGGGATAGTTGTGGGTGATTTACGGTAGCCGAAGTAATTTAGGTGATTCTGGTATAGTTTGTTCTGATTTTTAACATTTTTTTGTAATTTTAAAGTGATTGGGTTTAGTTTGTTGTGGTAAGAGTTAGTTGGTGATGATTTATGGTAGCCGAAGTAACTTAGGTGAGTTTGGCATAGTTTGCTATGGTTACTAGCATTTTTTTGTAATTTAAAAGTGATTGGGTTTAGTTTGTTGTGGTAAGGGTTAGTTGTATGATTCTTAGCATTTTTTTTGTAATTTTAAAGTGATTGGGCTTAGTTTGTTGCTGTAAAGTGTAGTTGGGGGTGATTTTTGATAGCCGAAGTAATTTAGGTGAGTTTGGCATAGTTTGCTATGGTTAGTAGCATTTTTTAGTAATTTAAAAGTGATTGGGTTTAGTTTGTTGTGGTAAGGGTTAGTTGGTGATGATTTATGGTAGCCGAAGTAATTTAGGTGAGTTTGGCATAGTTTGTTATGGTTACTAGCATTTTTTTGTAATTTAAAAGTGATTGGGTTTACTTTGTTGTAGTAAGGGTAAGTTGGTGATGATTTAGAGTAGCCGAAGTAATTTAGGTGAGTCTGGCATAGTTTGTTATGATTTGTACACCTTTTTTTGTAATTTTAAGATGATATGGTTGGGTTTGTTGTGGTAAGGGATAGTTGGGGGTGATTTACGGTAGCCGAAGTAATTTAGGTGATTTTGGTATAGTTTGTTATGATTTTCAGCATTTTTTTTGTAATTTTAAGATGATATGGTTTGGTTTGTTGTGGTAAGGGATAGTTGGGGGTGATTTTCGGTAGCCGAAGTAATTTAGGTGAGTCTGGTATAGTTTGTTATGATTTTTAGCATTTTTTTGTAATTTTAAAGTGATTAGGCTTAGTTTGTTGCTGTAAAGTGTAGTTGGGGGTAATTTTTGATAGTCGAAGTAATTTAGGTGAGTTTGGCATAGTGTGCTATGGTTAGTAGCTTTTTTTTGTAATTTAAAAGTGATTGGGTTTAGTTTGTTGTGGTAAGGGTTAGTTGGTGATGATTTATGGTAGCCGAAGTAATTTAGGTGAGTTTGGCATAGTTTGCTATGGTTACTAGCATTTTTTTGTAATTTAAAATTGATTGGGTTTAGTTTGTTGTGGTAAGGGTTAGTTGGTGATGATTTAGAGTAACCGAAGTAATTTAGGTGAGTCTGGCATAGTTTGTTATGATTTGTACACCTTTTTTTGTAATTTTAAGATGATATGGTTTGGTTTGTTGTGGTAAGGGATAGTTGTGGGTGATTTACGGTAGCCGAAGTAACTTAGGTGATTCTGGTATAGTTTGTTATGATTTTTAGCATTTTTTTGTAATTTTAAAGTGATTGGGCTTAGTTTGTTGCTGTAAAGTGTAGTTAGGGGTGATTTTTGATACCCGAAGTAATTTAGGTGAGTTTGGCATAGTTTGCTATGGTTAGTAGCATTTTTTTGTAATTTAAAAGTGATTGGGTTTAGTTTGTGTGGTAAGGGTTAGTTGGTGATGATTTATGGTAGCCGAAGTAATTTAGGTGAGTTTGGCATAGTTTGCTATGGTTACTAGCATTTTTTTTTATTTAAAAGTGATTGGGTTTAGTTTGTTGTGGTAAGTGTTAGTTGGTGATGATTTAGAGTTGCCGAAGTAATTTAGGTGAGTCTGGCATAGTTTGTTATGATTTGTACACCTTTTTTTTGGTAATTTTAAGATGATATGGTTTGGTTTGTTGTGGTAAGGGATAGTTGGGGGTGATTTACGGTAGCGGAAGTAATTTAGGTGATTCTGGAATAGTTTGTTATGATTTTTAGCATTTTTTTGTAATTTTAAAGTGATTGGGCTTAGTTTGTTGCTGTAAAGTGTAGTTGGGGGTGATTTTTGATAGCCGAAGTAATTTAGGTGAGTTTGGCATAGTTTGCTATGGTTAGTAGCATTGTTTTGTAATTTAAAAGTGATTGGGTTTAGTTTGTTGTGGTAAGGGTTAGTTGGTGATGATTTATGGTAGCCGAAGTAACTTAGGTGAGTTTGGCATAGTTTGCTATGGTTACTAGCATTTTTTTGTAATTTAAAAGTGATTAGGTTTAGTTTGTTGTGGTAAGGGTTAGTTGTATGGTTTTTAGCATTTTTTTGTAATTTTAAAGTGATTGGGCTTAGTTTGTTGCTGTAAAGTGTAGTTGGGGGTGATTTTTGATAGCCGAAGTAATTTAGGTGAGTTTAGCATAGTTTGCTATGGTTAGTAGCATTTTTTAGTAATTTAAAAGTGATTGGGTTTAGTTTGTTGTGGTAAGGGTTAGTTGGTGATGATTTATGGTAGCCGAAGTAATTTAGGTGAGTTTGGCATAGTTTGCTATGGTTACTAGCATTTTTTTGTAATTTAAAAGTGATTGGGTTTAGTTTGTTGTGGTATGGGTTAGTTGGTGATGATTTAGAGTAGCCGAAGTAATTTAGGTGAGTCTGGCATAATTTGTTATGATTTGTACACCTTTTTTTGTAATTTTAAGATGATATGGTTTGGTTTGTTGTGGTAAGGGATAGTTGGGGGTGATTTAGAGTAGCCGAAGTAATTTGGGTGAGTCTGGCTTAGTTTGTTATGATTTGTACAACTTTTTTTGTAATTTTAAGATAATATGGTTTGGTTTGTTGTGGTAAGGGATAGTTGGGGGAAATTTAGAGTAGCCGAAGTAATTTAGGTGAGTCTGGCATAGTTTGTAATGATTTGTACACCTTTTTTTGTAATTTTAAAATGATATGGTTTGGTTTGTTGTAGTAGGGGATAGTTGGGGGTGATTTACGGTAGCCGAAGTAATTTAGATGATTCTGGTATAGTTTGTTATGATTTTTAGCATTTTTTTGTAATTTTGAAGTGATTGGGCTTAGTTTGTTACTGTAAGGTGTTGTTGGGCGTGATTTTTAATAGCCGAAGTAAATTAGGTGAGTTTGGCATAGTTTGCTATGGCTAGTAGCATTTTTTTGTAATTTAAAAGTGATTGGGTTTAGTTTGTTGTGGTAAGGGTTAGTTGGTGATTATTTATGGTAGCCGAAGTAATTTAGGTGAGTTTGGCATAGTTGGCTATGGTTACTAGCATTTTTATGTAATTTAAAATTGATTGGGTTTAGTTTGTTGTGGTAAGGGTTATTTGGTGATGACTTAGAGTAGCCGAAGTAATTTAGGTGAGTCTGGCATAGTTTGTTATGATTTGTACACCTTTTTTTGTAATTTTAAGATAATATGGTTTGGTTTGTTGTGGTAAGGGATAGTTGGGGATGATTTACGGTAGCCGAAGTAATTTAGGTGATTCTGGTATAGCTTGTTATGATTTTTAGCATTCTTTTGTAATTTTAAAATGATTGGGCTTAGTTTGTTGCTGTAAAGTGTATTTGGGGGAGATTTTTGATAGCCGAAGTAATTTAGGTGAGTTTGGCATAGTTTGCTATGGTTAGTAGCATTTTTTTTTAATTTAAAATTGATTGGGTTTAGTTTGTTGTGGTAAGGGTTAGTTGGTGATAATTTATGGTAGCCGAAGTAATTTATGTGAGTTTGGCATAGTTTGCTATGGTTACTAGCATTTTTTTGTAATTTAAAAGTGATTGGGTTTAGTTTGTTGTGGTATGGGTTAGTTGGTGATGATTTAGAGTAGCCGAAGTAATTTAGTCTGGCATAATTTGTTATGATTTGTACACCTTTTTTTGTAATTTTAAGATGATATGGTTTGGTTTGTTGTGGTAAGGGATAGTTGGGGGTGATTTACGGTAGCCGAAGTAATTTAGGTGATTCTGGTATAGTTTGTTATGATTTTTAGCATTTTTTTGTAATTTTAAAGTCATTGGGCTTAGTTTGTTGCTGTAAAGTGTAGTTGGGGGTGATTTTTGATAGCCGAAGTAATTTAGGTGAGTTTGGCATAGTTTGCTATTTTTAATAGCATTTTTTTGTAATTTAAAAGTTATTGGGTTTAGTTTGTTGTGGTAAGGGTTAGTTGGTGATAATTTATGGTAGCCGAAGTAATTTAGGTGAGTTTGGCATAGTTTGCTATGGTTACTAGCATTTTTTTGTAATTTAAAAGTGATTGGGTTTAGTTTGTTGTGGTAAGGGTTAGTTGGTGATGATTTAGAGTAGCCGAAGTAATTTAGGTGAGTCTGGCATAGTTTGTAATGATTTGTACACCTTTTTTTGTAATTTTAAAATGATATGGTTTGGTTTGTTGTAGTAGGGGATAGTTGGGGGTGATTTACGGTAGCCGAAGTAATTTAGGTGATTCTGGTATAGTTTGTTATGATTTTTAGCATTTTTTTGTAATTTTGAAGTGATTGGGCTTAGTTTGTTACTGTAAGGTGTAGTTGGGCGTGATTTTTAATAGCCGAAGTAAATTAGGTGAGTTTGGCATAGTTTGCTATGGCTAGTAGCATTTTTTGTAATTTAAAAGTGATTGGGTTTAGTTTGTTGTGGTAAGGGTTAGTTGGTGATGATTTATGGTAGCCGAAGTAATTTAGGTGAGTTTGGCATAGTTGGCTATGGTTACTAGCATTTTTATGTAATTTAAAATTGATTGGGTTTAGTTTGTTGTGGTAAGGGTTAGTTGGTGATGACTTAGAGAAGCCGAAGTAATTTAGGTGAGTCTGGCATAGTTTGTTATGATTTGTACACCTTTTTTTGTAATTTTAAGATAATATGGTTTGGTTTGTTGTGGTAAGGGATAGTTGGGTATGATTTACGGTAGCCGAAGTAATTTAGGTGATTCTGGTATAGCTTGTTATGATTTTTAGCATTCTTTTGTAATTTTAAAATGATTGGGCTTAGTTTGTTGCTGTAAAGTGTATTTGGGGGAGATTTTTGATAGCCGAAGTAATTTAGGTGAGTTTGGCATAGTTTGCTATGGTTAGTAGCATTTTTTTTTAATTTAAAATTGATTGGGTTTAGTTTGTTGTGGTAAGGGTTAGTTGGTGATAATTTATGGTAGCCGAAGTAATTTATGTGAGTTTGGCATAGTTTGCTATGGTTACTAGCATTTTTTTGTAATTTAAAAGTGATTGGGTTTAGTTTGTTGTGGTAAGGGTTAGTTGGTGATGATTTAGAGTAGCCGAAGTAATTTAGGTGAGTCTGGCATAATTTGTTATGATTTGTACACCTTTTTTTGTAATTTTAAGATGATATGGTTTGGTTTGTTGTGGTAAGGGTTAGTTGGTGATGATTTAGAGTAGCCGAAGTAATTTAGGTGAGTCTGGCTTAGTTTGTTATGATTTGTACAACTTTTTTTGTAATTTTAAGATGATATGGTTTGGTTTGTTGTGGTAAGGGATAGTTGGGGGTGATTTACGGTAGCCGAAGTAATTTAGGATATTCTGGTATAGTTTGTTATGATTTTTAGCATTTTTTTGTCATTTTAAAGTGATTGGGCTTAGTTTGTTGCTGTAAAGTGTAGTTGGGGGTGATTTTTGATAGCCGAAGTAATTTAGGTGAGTTTGGCATAGTTTGCTATTTTTAGTAGCATTTTTTTGTAATTTAAAAGTGATTGGGTTTAGTTTGTTGTGGTAAGGGTTAGTTGGTGATAATTTATGGTAGCCGAAGTAATTTAGGTGAGTTTGGCATAGTTTGCTATGGTTACTAGCATTTTTTTGTAATTTAAAAGTGATTGGGTTTAGTTTGTTGTGGTAAGGGTTAGTTGGTGATGATTTAGAGTAGCCGAAGTAATTTAGGTAAGTCTGGCATAGTTTGTAATGATTTGTACACCTTTTTTTGTAATTTTAAAATGATATGGTTTGGTTTGTTGTGGTAGGGGATAGTTGGGGGTGATTTACGGTAGCCGAAGTAATTTAGGTGATTCTGGTATAGTTTGTTATGATTTTTAGCATTTTTTTGTAATTTTAAAGTGATTGGGCTTAGTTTGTTACTGTAAGGTGTAGTTGGGCGTGATTTTTAATAGCCGAAGTAAATTAGGTGAGTTTGGCATAGTTTGCTATGGCTAGTAGAATTTTTTTTGTAATTTAAAAGTGATTGGGTTTAGTTTGTTGTGGTAAGGGTTAGTTAGTGATGATTTATGGTAGCCGAAGTAATGTAGGTGAGTTTGGCATAGTTTGCTATGGTTACTAGCATTTTTTTGTAATTTAAAAGTGATTGGGTTTAGTTTGTTGTGGTAAGGGTTAGTTGGTGATGATTTAGAGTAGCCGAAGTAATTTAGGTGAGTCTGGCATAGTTCGTTATGATTTGTACACTTTTTTTTGTAATTTTAAGATGATATGGTTTGGTTTGTTGTGGTAAGGGGTAGTTGTCGGTGATTTACGGTAGCCGAAGTAATTTAGGTGATTCTGGTATAGTTTGTTAATGATTTTTAGCATTTTTTTGTAATTTTCAAGTGATTGGGCATAATTTGTTGCTGTAAAGTGTAGTTGGGGGTGATTTTTGATAGCCGAAGTAATTTAGGTGAGTTTGGCATACTTTGCTATGGTTAGTAGCATTTTTTTGTAATTTAAAAGTGATTGGGTTTAGTTTGTTGTGGTAAGGGTTAGTTAGTTATGATTTATGGTAGCCGAAGTAATGTAGGTGAGTTTGGCATAGTTTACTATGGTTACTAGCATTTTTTTGTAATTTAAAAGTGATTGGGTTTAGTTTGTTGTGGTAAGGGTTAGTTGGTGATGATTTAGAGTTGCTGAAGTTATTTAGGTGAGTCTGGCATAGTTTGTTATGATTTGTACACCTTTTTTTTGGTAATTTTAAGATGATATGGTTTGGTTTGTTGTGGTAAGGGATAGTTGGGGGTGATTTATGGTATCCGAAGTAATTTAGGTGATTCTGGTATGGTTTGTTATGATTTTTAGCATTTTTTTGTAATTTTAAAGTGATTGGGCTTAGTTTGTTGCTGTAAAGTGTAGTTGGGGGTGATTTTTGATAGCCGAAGTAATTTAGGTGAGTTTGGCATAGTTTGCTATGGTTAGTAGCATTTTTTTTTAATATAAAAGTGATTGGGTTTAGTTTGTTGTGGTAAGGGTTAGTTGGTGATGATTTATGGTAGCCGAAGTAATTTAGGTGAGTTTGGCATAGTTTGTTATGGTTACTAGCATTTTTTTGTAATTTAAAAGGGATTGGGTTTAATTTGTTGTGGTAAGGGTTATTTGGTGATGATTTAGAGTAGCCGAAGTAATTTAGGTGAGTCTGGCATAATTTGTTATGATTTGTACACCTTTTTTTGTAATTTTAAGATAATATGGTTTTTTTTGTAGTGGTAAGGGATAGTTGGGGGTGATTTGCGGTAGCCGAAGTAATTTAGGTGATTTTGGCATAGTTTGCTATGGTTAGTCGCATTTTTTTGTATTTTAAAAGTGATTGGGTTTAGTTTGTTGTGGTAAGGGTTAGTTGGTGATGATTTATGGTAGCCGAAGAAATTTAGGTGAGTTTGGCATAGTTTGCTATGGTTACTAGCATTTTTTTGTAATTTAAAATTGATTGGGTTTAGTTTGTTGTGGTAAGGGTTAGTTGGTGATGATTTAGAGTAGCCGAAGTACTTTCGGTGAGTCTGGCATAGTTTGTTATGATTTGTACACCTTTTTTTGTAATTTTAAGATGATATGGTTTGGTTTGTTGTGGTAAGGGATAGTTGGGGGTGATTTGCGGTAGCCGAAGTAATTTGGGTGATTCTGGTATAGTTTGTTATGATTTTTAGCATTTTTTGTAATTTTAAAGTGATTGGGCTTAGTTTGTTGCTGTAAAGTGCAGTTGGGGGTGATTTTTGATAGCCGAAGTAATTTAGGTGAGTTTGGCATAGTTTGCTATGGTTAGTAGCATTTTTTTGTAATTTAAAAGTGATTGGGTTTAGTTTGTTGTGGTAAGGGTTAGTTGGTGATGATTATGGTAGCCGAAGTAATTTAGGTGAGTTTGACATAGTTTGCTATGGTTAGTCGCATTTTTTTGTAATTTAAAAGTGATTGGGTTTAGTTTGTTGTGGTAAGGGTTAGTTGGTGATGATTTATGGTAGCCGAAGAAATTTTGGTGAGTTTGGCATAGTTTGCTATGGTTACTAGCATTTTTTTGTAATTTAAATGTGATTGGGTTTAGTTTGTTATGGTAAGGGTCAGTTGGTGATGATTTAGAGTAGCCGAAGTAATTTCGGTGAGTCTGGCATAGTTTGTTATGATTTGTACACCTTTTTTGTAATTTTAAGATGATATGGTTTGGTTTGTTGTGGTAAGGGATAGTTGGGGGTGATTTACGGTAGCCAAAGTAATTTAGGTGATTCTGGTATAGTTTGTTATGATTTTTAGCATTTTTTTGTAATTTTAAAGTGATTGGGCTTAGTTTGTTGCTGTAAAGTGTAGTTGTGGGTGATTTTTGATAGCCGAAGTAATTTAGGTGATTTTGGCATAGTTTGCTATGGTTAGTCGCATTTTTTTGTAATTTAAAAGTAATTGGGTTTAGTTTGTTGTGGTAAGGGTTAGTTGGTGATGATTTATGGTAGCCGAAGAAATTTAGGTGAGTTTAGCATAGTTTGCTATGGTTACTAGCATTTTTATGTAATTTAACAGTGATTGGGTTTAGTTTGTTGTGGTAAGGGTTAGTTGGTAATGATTTAGAGTAGCCGAAGTAATTTAGGTGAGTCTGGCATAGTTTGTTATGATTTGTACACCTTTTTTTGTAATTTTAAGATGATATGGTTTGGTTTGTTGTGGTAAGGGATAGTTGGGGGTGATTTACGGTAGCCGAAGTAATTTAGGTGATTCTGGTATAGTTTGTTATGATTTTTACCATTTTTTTGTAATTTTAAAGTGATTGGGCTTAGTTTGTTGCTGTAAAGTGTAGTTGGGGGTGATTTTTGATAGCCGAAGTAATTTAGGTGATTTTGGCATAGTTTGCTATGGTTAGTCACATTTTTTTGTAATTTAAAAGTGATTGGGTTTAGTTTGTTGTGGTAAGGGTTAGTTGGTGATGATTTATGGTAGCCGAAGAAATTTAGGTGAGTTTGGCATAGTTTGCTATGGTTACTAGCATTTTTTTGTAATTTAAAAGTGATTGGGTTTAGTTTGTTATGGTAAGGGTTAGTTGGTGATGATTTAGAGTAGCCGAAGTAATTTCGGTGAGTCTGGCATAGTTTGTTATGATTTGTACATCTTTTTTTGTAATTTTAAGATGATATGGTTTGGTTTGTTGTGGTAAGAGATAGTTGGGGGTGATTTATGGTATCCGAAGTAATTTAGGTGATTTTGGCATAGTTTGCTATGGTTAGTAGCATTTTTTTGTAATTTAAAAGTGATTGGGTTTAGTTTGTTGTGGTAAGGGTTAGCTGGTAATGATTTAGAGTAGCCGAAGTAATTTAGGTGAGTCTGGTATAGTGTGTTATGATTTTTAGATTTTTTTGTAATTTTAAAGTGATTGGGCTTAGTTTGTTGCTGTAAAGTGTAGTTGGGGGTGATTTTTGATAGCCGAAGTAATTTAGGTGAGTTTGGCATAGTTTGCAATGGTTAGTAGCATATTTTTGTAATTTAAAAGTGATTGGGTTTAGTTTGTTGTGGTAAGAGTTAGTTGGTGATGATTTATGGTAGCCGAAGTAATTTAGGTGAGTTTGGCATAGTTTGCTATGGTTACTAGCATTTTTTTTGTAATTTAAGAGTGATTGGGTTTAGTTTGTTGTGGTAAGGGTTAGTTGGTGATGATTTATGGTAGCCGAAGTAATTTAGGTGAGTTTGGCATAGTTTGCTATGGTTACTAGCATTTTTTTGTAATTTAAAAGTGATTGGGTTTAGTTTGTTGTGGTAGGTGTTAGTTGGTGATGATTTATGGTAGCCGAAGTAATTTAGATAATTTTGGCATAGTTTGCTATGGTTAGTAGCATTTTTTTGTAATTTAAAAGTGATTGGGTTTAGTTTGTTGTGGTAAGGGTTAGTTGGTGATGATTTATGGTAGCCGAAGTAATTTAGGTGAGTTTGGCATTGTTTGCTATGGTTACTAGCATTTTTTTGTAATTTATAAGTGATTGGGTTTAGTTTGTTGTGGTAAGGGTTAGTTGGTGATGATTTATGGTAGCCGAAGTAATTTAGATAATTTTGGCATAGTTTGCTATGGTTAGTAGCATTTTTTTGTAATTTAAAAGTGACTGGGTTTATTTTGTTGTGGTAAGGGTTAGTTGGTGATGATTTATGGTAGCCGAAGTAATTTAGGTGAGTTTGGCATAGTTTGCTATGGTTACTAGCATTTTTTTGTAATTTAAGAGTGATTGGGTTTAGTTTGTTGTGGTAAGGGTTAGTTGGTGATGATTTATGGTAGCCGAAGTAATTTAGGTGAGTTTGGCATTGTTTGCTATTGTTACTAGCATTTTTTTGTAATTTAAGAGTGATTGGGTTTAGTTTGTTGTGGTAAGGGTTAGTTGGTGATGATTTATGGTAGCCGAAGTAATTTAGGTGAGTTTGGCATAGTTTGCTATGGTTACTAGCATTTTTTTGTAATTTAAGAGTGATTGGGTTTAGTTTGTTGTGGTAAGGGTTAGTTGGTGATGATTTATGGTAGCCGAAGTAATTTAGGTGAGTTTGGCATTGTTTGCTATGGTTACTAGCATTTTTTTGTAATTTATAAGTGATTGGGTTTAGTTTGTTGTGGTAAGGGTTAGTTGGTGATGATTTATGGTAGCCGAAGTAATTTAGATAATTTTGGCATAGTTTGCTATGGTTAGTAGCATTTTTTTGTAATTTAAAAGTGATTGGGTTTAGTTTGTTGTAGTAAGGGTTAGTTGGTGATGATTTATGGTAGCCGAAGTAATTTAGGTGAGTTTGGTATAGTTTGCTATGGTTACTAGCATTTTTTTTAATTTAAAAGTGATTGGGTTTAGTTTGTTGTGGTAAGGGTTAGTTGGTGATGATTTAGAGTAGCCGAAGTAATTTAGGTGAGTTTGGCCATAGTTTGTAATGATTTGTACACCTTTTTTTGTAATTTTAAGATGATATGGTTTGGTTTGTTGTGGTAAGGGATAGTTGGGCGTGATTTACGGTAGCCGAAGTAATTTAGGTGATTCTGGTATAGTTTGTTATGATTTTTAGCATTTTTTTGTAATTTTAAAGTGATTGGGCTTAGTTTGTTTCTGTAAAGTGTATTTGGGGGTGATTTTTGATAGATGAACTAATTTAGGTGAGTTTGGCATAGTTTGCTATGGTTAGTAGCATTTTTTTGTAATTTAAAAGTGATTGGGTTTAGTTTGTTGTGGTAAGGGTTAGTTGGTGATGATTTATGGTAGCCGAAGTAATTTAGGTGAGTTTGGTATAGTTTGCTATGGTTATTAGCATTTTTTTTAATTTAAAAGTGATTGGGTTTAGTTTGTTGTGGTAAGGGTTAGTTGGTGATGATTTAGAGTAGCCGAAGTAATTTAGGTGAGTCTGGCATTGTTTGTAATGATTTGTACACCTTTTTTTGTAATTTTAAGATGATATGGTTTGGTTTGTTGTGGTAAGGGATAGTTGGGGGTGATTTACGGTAGCCGAAGTAATTTAGGTAATTCTGGTATAGTTTGTTATGATTTTTAGCATTTTTTTGTAATTTTAAAGTGATTGGGCTTAGTTTGTTTCTGTAAAGTGTATTTGGGGGTGATTTTTGATAGATGAACTAATTTAGGTGAGTTTGGCATAGTTTGCTATGGTTAGTAGCATTTTTTTGTAATTTAAAAGTGATTGGGTTTAGTTTGTTATGGTAAGGGTTAGTTGGTGATGATTTAGAGTAGCCGAAGTAATTTCGGTGAGTCTGGCATAGTTTGTTATGATTTGTACATCTTTTTTTGTAATTTTAAGATGATATGGTTTGGTTTGTTGTGGTAAGAGATAGTTGGGGGTGATTTATGGTATCCGAAGTAATTTAGGTGATTTTGGCATAGTTTGCTATGGTTAGTAGCATTTTTTTGTAATTTAAAAGTGATTGGGTTTAGTTTGTTGTGGTAAGGGTTAGCTGGTAATGATTTAGAGTAGCCGAAGTAATTTAGGTGAGTCTGGTATAGTGTGTTATGATTTTTAGATTTTTTTGTAATTTTAAAGTGATTGGGCTTAGTTTGTTGCTGTAAAGTGTAGTTGGGGGTGATTTTTGATAGCCGAAGTAATTTAGGTGAGTTTGGCATAGTTTGCAATGGTTAGTAGCATTTTTTTGTAATTTAAAAGTGATTGGGTTTAGTTTGTTGTGGTAAGAGTTAGTTGGTGATGATTTATGGTAGCCGAAGTAATTTAGGTGAGTTTGGCATAGTTTGCTATGGTTACTAGCATTTTTTTTGTAATTTAAGAGTGATTGGGTTTAGTTTGTTGTGGTAAGGGTTAGTTGGTGATGATTTATGGTAGCCGAAGTAATTTAGGTGAGTTTGGCATAGTTTGCTATGGTTACTAGCATTTTTTTGTAATTTAAAAGTGATTGGGTTTAGTTTGTTGTGGTAGGTGTTAGTTGGTGATGATTTATGGTAGCCGAAGTAATTTAGATAATTTTGGCATAGTTTGCTATGGTTAGTAGCATTTTTTTGTAATTTAAAAGTGATTGGGTTTAGTTTGTTGTGGTAAGGGTTAGTTGGTGATGATTTATGGTAGCCGAAGTAATTTAGGTGAGTTTGGCATTGTTTGCTATGGTTACTAGCATTTTTTTGTAATTTATAAGTGATTGGGTTTAGTTTGTTGTGGTAAGGGTTAGTTGGTGATGATTTATGGTAGCCGAAGTAATTTAGATAATTTTGGCATAGTTTGCTATGGTTAGTAGCATTTTTTTGTAATTTAAAAGTGACTGGGTTTATTTTGTTGTGGTAAGGGTTAGTTGGTGATGATTTATGGTAGCCGAAGTAATTTAGGTGAGTTTGGCATAGTTTGCTATGGTTACTAGCATTTTTTTGTAATTTAAGAGTGATTGGGTTTAGTTTGTTGTGGTAAGGGTTAGTTGGTGATGATTTATGGTAGCCGAAGTAATTTAGGTGAGTTTGGCATTGTTTGCTATTGTTACTAGCATTTTTTTGTAATTTAAGAGTGATTGGGTTTAGTTTGTTGTGGTAAGGGTTAGTTGGTGATGATTTATGGTAGCCGAAGTAATTTAGGTGAGTTTGGCATAGTTTGCTATGGTTACTAGCATTTTTTTGTAATTTAAGAGTGATTGGGTTTAGTTTGTTGTGGTAAGGGTTAGTTGGTGATGATTTATGGTAGCCGAAGTAATTTAGGTGAGTTTGGCATTGTTTGCTATGGTTACTAGCATTTTTTTGTAATTTATAAGTGATTGGGTTTAGTTTGTTGTGGTAAGGGTTAGTTGGTGATGATTTATGGTAGCCGAAGTAATTTAGATAATTTTGGCATAGTTTGCTATGGTTAGTAGCATTTTTTTGTAATTTAAAAGTGATTGGGTTTAGTTTGTTGTAGTAAGGGTTAGTTGGTGATGATTTATGGTAGCCGAAGTAATTTAGGTGAGTTTGGTATAGTTTGCTATGGTTACTAGCATTTTTTTTAATTTAAAAGTGATTGGGTTTAGTTTGTTGTGGTAAGGGTTAGTTGGTGATGATTTAGAGTAGCCGAAGTAATTTAGGTGAGTTTGGCCATAGTTTGTAATGATTTGTACACCTTTTTTTGTAATTTTAAGATGATATGGTTTGGTTTGTTGTGGTAAGGGATAGTTGGGCGTGATTTACGGTAGCCGAAGTAATTTAGGTGATTCTGGTATAGTTTGTTATGATTTTTAGCATTTTTTTGTAATTTTAAAGTGATTGGGCTTAGTTTGTTTCTGTAAAGTGTATTTGGGGGTGATTTTTGATAGATGAACTAATTTAGGTGAGTTTGGCATAGTTTGCTATGGTTAGTAGCATTTTTTTGTAATTTAAAAGTGATTGGGTTTAGTTTGTTGTGGTAAGGGTTAGTTGGTGATGATTTATGGTAGCCGAAGTAATTTAGGTGAGTTTGGTATAGTTTGCTATGGTTACTAGCATTTTTTTTAATTTAAAAGTGATTGGGTTTAGTTTGTTGTGGTAAGGGTTAGTTGGTGATGATTTAGAGTAGCCGAAGTAATTTAGGTGAGTCTGGCATTGTTTGTAATGATTTGTACACCTTTTTTTGTAATTTTAAGATGATATGGTTTGGTTTGTTGTGGTAAGGGATAGTTGGGGGTGATTTACGGTAGCCGAAGTAATTTAGGTAATTCTGGTATAGTTTGTTATGATTTTTAGCATTTTTTTGTAATTTTAAAGTGATTGGGCTTAGTTTGTTTCTGTAAAGTGTATTTGGGGGTGATTTTTGATAGATGAACTAATTTAGGTGAGTTTGGCATAGTTTGCTATGGTTAGTAGCATTTTTTTGTAATTTAAAAGTGATTGGGTTTAGTTTGTTATGGTAAGGGTTAGTTGGTGATGATTTAGAGTAGCCGAAGTAATTTCGGTGAGTCTGGCATAGTTTGTTATGATTTGTACATCTTTTTTTGTAATTTTAAGATGATATGGTTTGGTTTGTTGTGGTAAGAGATAGTTGGGGGTGATTTATGGTATCCGAAGTAATTTAGGTGATTTTGGCATAGTTTGCTATGGTTAGTAGCATTTTTTTGTAATTTAAAAGTGATTGGGTTTAGTTTGTTGTGGTAAGGGTTAGCTGGTAATGATTTAGAGTAGCCGAAGTAATTTAGGTGAGTCTGGTATAGTGTGTTATGATTTTTAGATTTTTTTGTAATTTTAAAGTGATTGGGCTTAGTTTGTTGCTGTAAAGTGTAGTTGGGGGTGATTTTTGATAGCCGAAGTAATTTAGGTGAGTTTGGCATAGTTTGCAATGGTTAGTAGCATTTTTTTGTAATTTAAAAGTGATTGGGTTTAGTTTGTTGTGGTAAGAGTTAGTTGGTGATGATTTATGGTAGCCGAAGTAATTTAGGTGAGTTTGGCATAGTTTGCTATGGTTACTAGCATTTTTTTTGTAATTTAAGAGTGATTGGGTTTAGTTTGTTGTGGTAAGGGTTAGTTGGTGATGATTTATGGTAGCCGAAGTAATTTAGGTGAGTTTGGCATAGTTTGCTATGGTTACTAGCATTTTTTTGTAATTTAAAAGTGATTGGGTTTAGTTTGTTGTGGTAGGTGTTAGTTGGTGATGATTTATGGTAGCCGAAGTAATTTAGATAATTTTGGCATAGTTTGCTATGGTTAGTAGCATTTTTTTGTAATTTAAAAGTGATTGGGTTTAGTTTGTTGTGGTAAGGGTTAGTTGGTGATGATTTATGGTAGCCGAAGTAATTTAGGTGAGTTTGGCATTGTTTGCTATGGTTACTAGCATTTTTTTGTAATTTATAAGTGATTGGGTTTAGTTTGTTGTGGTAAGGGTTAGTTGGTGATGATTTATGGTAGCCGAAGTAATTTAGATAATTTTGGCATAGTTTGCTATGGTTAGTAGCATTTTTTTGTAATTTAAAAGTGACTGGGTTTATTTTGTTGTGGTAAGGGTTAGTTGGTGATGATTTATGGTAGCCGAAGTAATTTAGGTGAGTTTGGCATAGTTTGCTATGGTTACTAGCATTTTTTTGTAATTTAAGAGTGATTGGGTTTAGTTTGTTGTGGTAAGGGTTAGTTGGTGATGATTTATGGTAGCCGAAGTAATTTAGGTGAGTTTGGCATTGTTTGCTATTGTTACTAGCATTTTTTTGTAATTTAAGAGTGATTGGGTTTAGTTTGTTGTGGTAAGGGTTAGTTGGTGATGATTTATGGTAGCCGAAGTAATTTAGGTGAGTTTGGCATAGTTTGCTATGGTTACTAGCATTTTTTTGTAATTTAAGAGTGATTGGGTTTAGTTTGTTGTGGTAAGGGTTAGTTGGTGATGATTTATGGTAGCCGAAGTAATTTAGGTGAGTTTGGCATTGTTTGCTATGGTTACTAGCATTTTTTTGTAATTTATAAGTGATTGGGTTTAGTTTGTTGTGGTAAGGGTTAGTTGGTGATGATTTATGGTAGCCGAAGTAATTTAGATAATTTTGGCATAGTTTGCTATGGTTAGTAGCATTTTTTTGTAATTTAAAAGTGATTGGGTTTAGTTTGTTGTAGTAAGGGTTAGTTGGTGATGATTTATGGTAGCCGAAGTAATTTAGGTGAGTTTGGTATAGTTTGCTATGGTTACTAGCATTTTTTTTAATTTAAAAGTGATTGGGTTTAGTTTGTTGTGGTAAGGGTTAGTTGGTGATGATTTAGAGTAGCCGAAGTAATTTAGGTGAGTTTGGCCATAGTTTGTAATGATTTGTACACCTTTTTTTGTAATTTTAAGATGATATGGTTTGGTTTGTTGTGGTAAGGGATAGTTGGGCGTGATTTACGGTAGCCGAAGTAATTTAGGTGATTCTGGTATAGTTTGTTATGATTTTTAGCATTTTTTTGTAATTTTAAAGTGATTGGGCTTAGTTTGTTTCTGTAAAGTGTATTTGGGGGTGATTTTTGATAGATGAACTAATTTAGGTGAGTTTGGCATAGTTTGCTATGGTTAGTAGCATTTTTTTGTAATTTAAAAGTGATTGGGTTTAGTTTGTTGTGGTAAGGGTTAGTTGGTGATGATTTATGGTAGCCGAAGTAATTTAGGTGAGTTTGGTATAGTTTGCTATGGTTACTAGCATTTTTTTTAATTTAAAAGTGATTGGGTTTAGTTTGTTGTGGTAAGGGTTAGTTGGTGATGATTTAGAGTAGCCGAAGTAATTTAGGTGAGTCTGGCATTGTTTGTAATGATTTGTACACCTTTTTTTGTAATTTTAAGATGATATGGTTTGGTTTGTTGTGGTAAGGGATAGTTGGGGGTGATTTACGGTAGCCGAAGTAATTTAGGTAATTCTGGTATAGTTTGTTATGATTTTTAGCATTTTTTTGTAATTTTAAAGTGATTGGGCTTAGTTTGTTTCTGTAAAGTGTATTTGGGGGTGATTTTTGATAGATGAACTAATTTAGGTGAGTTTGGCATAGTTTGCTATGGTTAGTAGCATTTTTTTGTAATTTAAAAGTGATTGGGTTTAGTTTGTTGTGGTAAGGGTTAGTTGGGGATGATTTAAAGTAGCCGAAGTAATTTAGGTGAGTCTGGCATAGTTTGTTATGATTTGTACACCTTTTTTTGTAATTTTAAGATGATATAGTTTGGTTTGTTGTGGTAAGGGATAGTTGGGGGTGATTTACGGTAGCCGAAGTAATTTAGGTGATTCTGGTATAGTTTGTTATGATTTTTAGCATTTTTTTGTAATTTTAAAGTGATTGGGCTTAGTTTGTTGCTGTAAAGTGTAGTTAGGGGTGATTTTTGATAGCCGAAGTAATTTAGGTGAGTTTGGCATAGTTTGCTATGGTTAGTAGCATTTTTTAGTAATTTAAAAGTGATTGGGTTTAGTTTGTTGTGGTAAGGGTTAGTTGGTGATGATTTATGGTAGCCGAAGTAATTTAGGTGAGTTTGGCATAGTTTGCTATGGTTACTAGCATTTTTTTGTAATTTAAAAGTGATTGGGTTTAGTTTGTTGTGGTAAGGGTTAGTTGGTGATGATTTAGAGTAGCCGAAGTAATTTAGGTGAGTCTGGCATAATTTGTTATGATTTGTACACCTTTTTTTGTAATTTTAAGATGATATGGTTTGGTTTGTTGTGGTAAGGGATAGTTGGGGGTGATTTAAGGTAGCCGAAGTAATTTAGGTGATTCTGGTATAGTTTGTTATGATTTTTAGCATTTTTTTGTAATTTTAAATTTATTGGGCTTAGTTTGTTGCTGTAAATTGTACTTGGGGGTGATTTTTGATAGTCAAAGTAATTTAGGTGAGTTTGGCATAGTTTGCTATGGTTAGTAGCATTTTTTATTAATTTAAAAGTGATTGGGTTTAGTTTGTTGTGGTAAGGGTTAGTTGGTGATGATTTATGGTAGTCGAAGTAATTTAGGTGAGTTTGGCATAGTTTGCTGTGGTTACTAGCATTTTTTTGTAATTTAAAAGTGATTGGGTTTAGTTTGTTGTGGTAACGGTTAGTTGGTGATGATTTAGAGTAGCCGAAGTAATTTAGGTGAGTCTGGCATAGTTTGTTATGATTTGTACACATTTTTATGTAATTTTAAGATGATATGGTTTGGTTTGTTGTGGTAAGGGATAGTTGGGGGTGATTTACGGTAGCCGAAGTAATTTAGGTGATTCTGGTATAGTTTGTTATGATTTTTAGCATTTTTTTGTAATTTTAAAGTGATTGGGCTTAGTTTGTTGCTGTAAAGTGTAGTTGGGGGTGATTTTTGATAGCCGAAGTAATTTAGGTGAGTTTGGCATAGTTTGCTATGGTTAGTAGCATTTTTTAGTAATTTAAAAGTGATTGGGTTTAGTTTGTTGTGGTAAGGGTTAGTTGGTGATGATTTATGGTAGCCGAAGTAATTTAGGTGAGTTTGGCATAGTTTGCTATGGTTACTAGCATTTTTTTGTAATTTAAAAGTGATTGGGTTTAGTTTGTTGTGGTAAGGGTTAGTTGGTGATGATTTAGAGTAGCCGAAGTAATTTAGGTGAGTCTGGCATAATTTGTTATGATTTGTACACCTTTTTTTCTAATTTTAAGATGATATGGTTTGGTTTGTTGTGGTAAGGGATAGTTGGGGGTGATTTACGGTAGCCGAAGTAATTTAGGTGATTCTGGTATAGTTTGTTATGATTTTTAGCATTTTTTTGTAATTTTAAAGTGATTAGGCTTAGTTTGTTGCTGTAAAGTGTAGTTGGGGGTGATTTTTGATAGTCGAAGTAATTTAGGTGAGTTTGGCATATTTTGCTATACTTAGTAGCATTTTTTTGTAATTTAAAAGTGATTGGGTTTAGTTTGTTGTGGTAAGGGTTGGTTGGTGATGATTTATGATAGCCGAAGTAATTTAGGTGAGTTTGGCATAGTTTGCTATGGTTACTAGCATTTTTTTTAATTTAAAAGTGATTGGGTTTAGTTTGTTGTGGTAACGGTTAGTTGGTGATGATTTAGAGTAGCCGAAGTAATTTAGGTGAGTCTGGCATAGTTTGTTATGATTTGTACACATTTTTTTGTAATTTTAAGATGATATGGTTTGGTTTGTTGTGGTAAGGGATAGTTGGGGGTGATTTACGGTAGCCGAAGTAATTTAGGTGATTCTGGTATAGTTTGTTATGATTTTTAGCATTTTTTTGTAATTTTAAAGTGATTGGGCTTAGCTTGTTGCTGTAAAGTGTATTTGGGGGTGATTTTTGATAGCCGAAGTAATTTAGATTAGTTTGGCATAGTTTGCTATGGTTAGTAGCATTTTTTTGTAATTTAAAAGTGATTGGGTTTAGTTTGTTGTGGTAAGGGTTAGTTGGTGATGATTTATGGTAGCCGAAGTAACTTAGGTGAGTTTGTCATAGTTTGCTATGGTTAGTAGCATTTTTTTGTAATTTAAAAGTGATTGGGTTTAGTTTGTTGTGGTAAGGGTTGGTTGGTGATGATTTATGATAGCCGAAGTAATTTAGGTGAGTTTGGCATAGTTTGCTATGGTTACTAGCATTTTTTTGTAATTTGAAAGTGATTGGGTTTAGTTTGTTGTGGTAAGGGTTAGTTGGTGATGATTTAGAGTAGCCGAAGTAATTTAGGTGAGTCTGGCATAGTTTGTTATGATTTGTACACCTTTTTTTGTAATTTTAAGATGATATAGTTTGGTTTGTTGTGGTAAGGGATAGTTGGGGGTGATTTACGGTAGCCGAAGTAATTTAGGTGATTCAGGTATAGTTTGTTATGATTTTTAGCATTTTTTTGTAATTTTAAAGTGATTGGGCTTAGTTTGTTGCTGTAAAGTGTAGTTGGGGGTGTTTTTTGATAGCCGAAGTAATTTAGGTGAGTTTGGCATAGTTTGCTATGGTTAGTAGCATTTTTTTTTAATTTAAAACTGATTGGGTTTAGTTTGTTGTGGTAAGGGTTAGTTGGTGATGATTTATGGTAGCCGAAGTAATTTATGTGAGTTTGGCATAGTTTGCTATGGTTACTAGCATTTTTTTGTAATTTAAAAGTGATTGGGTTTAGTTTGTTGTGGTAAGTGTTAGTTGGTGATGATTTAGAGAAGCCGAAGTAATTTAGGTGAGTCTGGCATAGTTTGTTATGATTTGTACACCTTTTTTTGCAATTTTAAGATGAAATGGTTTGGTTTGTTGTTGTAAGGGATAGTTGGGGGTGATTTACGGTAGCCGAAGTAATTTAGGTGATTCTGGTATAGTTTGTTATGATTTTTAGCATTTTTTTGTAATTTTAAAGTGATTAGGCTTAGTTTGTTGCTGTAAAGTGTAGTTGGGTGTGATTTTTGATAGTCGAAGTAATTTAGGTGAGTTTGGCATATTTTGCTATAGTTAGTAGCATTTTTTTGTAATTTAAAAGTGATTGGGTTTAGTTTGTTGTGGTAAGGGTTAGTTGGTGATGATTTAGAGTAGCCGAAGTAATTTAGGTGAGTCTGGCATAGTTTGTTATGATTTGTACACCTTTTTTTGTAATTTTAAGATGATATGGTTTGGTTTGTTGTGGTAAGGGATAGTTGTAGGTGATTTACGGTAGCCGAAGTAATTTAGGTGATTCTGGTATAATTTGTTATGATTTTTAGCATTTTTTTGTAATTTCAAAGTGATTGGGCTTAGTTTGTTGCTGTAAAGTGTAGTTGGGGGTGATTTTTGATAGCCGAAGTAATTTAGGTGAGTTTGGCATAGTTTGCTATGGTTAGTAGCATTTTTTTGTAATTTAAAAGTGATTGGATTTAGTTTGTTGTGGTAAGGGTTAGTTGGTGATGATTTAGAGTTGCCGAAGTAATTTAGGTGAGTCTGGCATAGTTTGTTATGACTTGTACACCTTTTTTTTGGTAATTTTAAAATGATATGGTTTGGTTTGTCGTGGTAAGGGATAGTTGGGGGTGATTTACGGTAGCGGAAGTAATTTAGGTGATTCTGGTATAGTTTGTTATGATTTTTAGCCTTTTTTTGTAATTTTAAAGTGATTGGGCTTAGTTTGTTGCTGTAAAGTGTAGTTGGGGGTGATTTTTGATAGCCGAAGTAATTTAGGTGAGTTTGGCATAGTTTGCTATGGTTAGTAGCATTTTTTTGTTATTTAAAAATGATTGGGTTTAGTTTGTTGTGGTAAGGGTTAGTTGGTGATGATTTATGGTAGCCGAAGAAATTTAGGTGAGTTTGGCATAGATTGCTATGGTTACTAGCATTTTTTTGTAATTTAAAAGTGATTGGGTTTAGTTTGTTGTGGTAAGGGTTAGTTGGTGATGGTTTAGAGTAGCCGAAGTAATTTAGGTGAGTCTGGCATAGTTTGTTATGATTTGTACATCTTTTTTTGTAATTTTAAGATGATATGGTTTGGTTTGTTGTGGTAAGGGATAGTTGGGGGTGATTTACGGTAGCCGAAGTAATTTAGGTGACTCTGGTATAGTTTGTTATGATTTTTAGCATTTTTTTGTAATTTTAAAGTGATTGGGCTTAGTTTGTTGCTGTAAAGTGTATTTGGGGGTGATTTTTGATAGCCGAAGAAATTTAGGTGATTTTGGCATAGTTTGCTATGGTTAGTCGCATTTTTTTGTAATTTAAAAGAGATTGGGTTTAGTTTGTTGTGGTAAGGGTTAGTTGGTGATGATTTATGGTAGCCGAAGAAGTTTAGGTGAGTTTGGCATAGTTTGCTATGGTTACTAGCATTTTTTTGTAATTTAAAAGTGATTGGGTTTAGTTTGTTATGGTAAGGGTTAGTTGGTGATGATTTAGAGTAGCCGAAGTAATTTCGGTGAGTCTGGCATAGTTTGTTATGATTTGTACACCTTTTTTTGTAATTTTAAGATGATATGGTTTGGTTTGTTGTGGTAAGGGATAGCTGGGGGTGATTTACGGTAGCCGAAGTAATTTAGGTGACTCTGGTATAGTTTATTATGATTTTTAGCATTTTTTTGTAATTTTAAAGTGATTGGGCTTAGTTTGTTGCTGTAAAGTGTAGTTGGGGATGATTTTTGATAGCCGAAGTAATTTAGGTGAGTTTGGCATAGTTTGCAATGGTTACTAGCATTTTTTTGTAATTTAAAAGTGATTGGGTTTAGTTTGTTGTGGTAAGGGTTAGTTGGTGATGATTTAGAGTAGCCGAAGTAATTTAGGTGAGTCTGGCATAGTTTGTTATGATTTTTACACCATTTTTTGTAATTTTAAGATGATATGGTTTTTTTTGTTGTGGTAAGGGATAGTTGGGGGTGATTTACGGTAGCCAAAGTAATTTAAGTGCTTCTGGTATAGTTAGTTATGATTTTTAGCATTTTTTTGTAATTTTAAAGTTATTGGGCTTACTTTGTTGCTGTAAAGTGTAGTTGGGGGTGATTTTTGATAGCCGAAGTAATTTAGGTGAGTTTGGCATAGTTTGCTATAGTTAGTAGCATTTTTTTGTAATTTAAAAGTGATTGGGTTTAGTTTGTTGTGGTAAGGGTTAGTTGGTGATGATTTAGAGTAGCCGAAGTAATTTAGGTGAGACTGGCATAGTTTGTTATGATTTGTACACCTTTTTTTGTAATTTTAAAATGATATGGTTTGGTTTGTTGTAGTAAGGGATAGTTGGGGGTGATTTAGGGTAGCCGAAGTAATTTAGGTGATTCTGGTATAGTTTGGTATGATTTTTAGCATTTTTTTGTAATTTTAAAGTGATTGGGCTTAGTTTGTTGCTGTAAAGTGTAGTTGGGGGTGATTTTTGATAGCCGAAGTAATTTAGGTGAGTTTGGCATAGTTTGCTATGGTTACTAGCATTTTTTTGTAATTTAAAAGTGATTGGGTTTAGTTTGTTGTGGTAAGGGTTAGTTGGTGATGATTTAGAGTAGCCAAAGTAATTTAGGTGAGTCTGGCATAGTTTGTTATGATTTGTACACCTTTTTTAGTTATTTTAAGATGATATGGTTGGGTTTGTTGTGGTAAGGGATAGTTGGGGGTGATTTACGGTAGCCGAAGTAATTTAGGTGATTCTGGTAAAGTTTGTTATGATTTTTAGCATTTTTTTGTAATTTTAAAGTGATTGGGTTTAGTTTGTTGCTGTAAAGCGTAGTTGGGGGTGATTTTTGATAGCCGAAGTAATTTAGGTGAATTTGCATAGTTTGCTATGGTTAGTAGCATTTTTTTGTAATTTAAAAGTCATTGGGTTTAATTTGTTGTGATAAGGGTTAGTTGGTGATGATTTATGGTAGCCGAAGTAATTTAGGTGAGTTTGGCATAGTTTGCTATGGTTACTAGCATTTTTTTGTAATTTAAAAGTGATTGGGTTTAGTTTGTTGTGGTAAGGGTTAGTTGGTGATGATTTAGAGTTGCCGAAGTAATTTAGGTGAGTCTGGCATAGTTTGTTATGATTTGTACATCTTTTATTGTAATTTTAAGATGATATGGTTTGGTTTGTTGTGGTAAGGGATAGTTGGGGGTGATTTACGGTAGCCGAAGTAATTTAGGTGACTCTGGTATAGTTTGTTATGATTTTTAGCATTTTTTTGTAATTTTAAAGTGATTGGGCTTAGTTTGTTGCTGTAAAGTGTAGTTGGGGGTGATTTTTGATAGCCGAAGAAATTTAGGTGATTTTGGCATAGTTTGCTATGGTTAGTCGCATTTTTTTGTAATTTAAAAGAGATTGGGTTTAGTTTGTTGTGGTAAGGGTTAGTTGGTGATGATTTATGGTAGCCGAAGAAATTTAGGTGAGTTTGGCATAGTTTGCTATGGTTACTAGCATTTTTTTGTAATTTAAAAGTGATTGAGTTTAGTTTGTTATGGTAAGGGTTAGTTGGTGATGATTTAGAGTAGCCGAAGTAATTTCGGTGAGTCTGGCATAGTTTGTTATGATTTGTACACCTTTTTTTGTAATTTTAAGATGATATGGTTTGGTTTGTTGTGGTAAGGGATAGTTGGGGGTGATTTACGGTAGCCGAAGTAATTTAGGTGACTCTGGTATAGTTTATTATGATTTTTAGCATTTTTTTGTAATTTTAAAGTTATTGGGCTTACTTTGTTGCTGTAAAGTGTAGTTGGGGGTGATTTTTGATAGCCGAAGTAATTTAGGTGAGTTTGGCATAGTTTGCTATAGTTAGTAGCATTTTTTTGTAATTTAAAAGTGATTGGGTTTAGTTTGTTTTGGTAAGGGTTAGTTGGTGATGATTTATGGTAGCCGAAGTAATTTATGTGAGTTTGGCATAGTTTGCTATGGTTACTAGCATTTTTTTGTAATTTAAAAGTGATTGGGTTTAGTTTGTTGTGGTAAGGGTTAGTTGGTGATGATTTAGAGTAGCCGAAGTAATTTAGGTGAGACTGGCATAGTTTGTTATGATTTGTACACCTTTTTTTGTAATTTTAAAATGATATGGTTTGGTTTGTTGTAGTAAGGGATAGTTGGGGGTGATTTAGGGTAGGCGAAGTAATTTAGGTGATTCTGGTATAGTTTGGTATGATTTTTAGCATTTTTTTGTAATTTTAAAGTGATTGGGCTTAGTTTGTTGCTGTAAAGTGTAGTTGGGGGTGATTTTTGATAGCCGAAGTAATTTAGGTGAGTTTGGCATAGTTTGCTATGGTTACTAGCATTTTTTTGTAATTTAAAAGTGATTGGGTTTAGTTTGTTGTGGTAAGGGTTAGTTGGTGATGATTTAGAGTAGCCGAAGTAATTTAGGTGAGTCTGGCATAGTTTGTTATGATTTGTACACCTTTTTTAGTTATTTTAAGATGATATGGTTTGGTTTGTTGTGGTAAGGGATAGTTGGGGGTGATTTACGGTAGCCGAAGTAATTTAGGTGATTCTGGTAAAGTTTGTTATGATTTTTAGCATTTTTTTGTAATTTTAAAGTGATTGGATTTAGTTTGTTGCTGTAAAGCGTAGTTGGGGGTGATTTTTGATAGCCGAAGTAATTTAGGTGAATTTGCATAGTTTGCTATGGTTAGTAGCATTTTTTTGTAATTTAAAAGTCATTGGGTTTAATTTGTTGTGATAAGGGTTAGTTGGTGATGATTTATGGTAGCCGAAGTAATTTAGGTGAGTTTGGCATAGTTTGCTATGGTTACTAGCATTTTTTTGTAATTTAAAAGTGATTGGGTTTAGTTTGTTGTGGTAAGGGTTAGTAGGTGATGATTTAGAGTAGCCGAAGTAATTTAGGTGATTCTGGTATAGTTTGGTATGATTTTTAGCATTTTTTTGTAATTTTAAAGTGATTGGGCTTAGTTTGTTGCTGTAAAGTGTAGTTGGGGGTGATTTTTGATAGCCGAAGTAATTTAGGTGATTTTGGCATAGTTTGCTATGGTTAGTAGAATTTTTTTGTAATTTAAAAGTGATTGGGTTTAGTTTGTTGTGGTAAGGGTTAGTTGGTGACGATTTATGGTAGCGGAAGTAATTTAGGTGAGCTTGGCATAGATTGTTATGGTTACTAGCATTTTTTTGTAATTTAAAAGTGATTGGGTTTAGTTTGTTTTGGTAAGGGTTAGTTGGTGATGATTTAGAGTTGCCGAAGTAATTTAGGTGAGTCTGGCATAGTTCGTTATGATTTGTACACCTTTTTTTGTAATTTTAAGATGATATGGTTTGGTTTGTTGTGGTAAGGGATAGTTGTGGGTGATTTACGGTAGCCGAAGTAATTTAGGTGATTCTGGTATAGTTTGTTAATGATTTTTAGCATTTTTTTGTAATTTTCAAGTGATTGGGCTTAGTTTGTTGCTGTAAAGTGTAGTTGGGGGTGATTTTTGATAGCCGAAGTAATTTAGGTGAGTTTGGCATAGTTTGCTATGGTTAGTAGCATTTTTTTGTAATTTAAAAGTGATTGAGTTTAGTTTGTTGTGGTAAGGGTTAGCTGGTGATGATTTATGGTAGCCGAAGTAATTTAGGAGAGTTTGGCATAGTTTGCTATGGTTACTAGCATTTTTTTGTAATTTAAAAGTGATTGGGTTTAGTTTGTTGTGGTAAGGGTTAGTTGGTGATGATTTAGAGTAGCCGAAGTAATTTAGGTGAGTCTGGCATAGTTTGTTATGATTTGTACACCTTTTTTTGTAATTTTAAGATGATATGGTTTGGTTTGTTGTGGTAAGGGATAGTTGGGGGTGATTTACGGTAGCCGAAGTAATTTAGGTAATTCTGGTATAGTTTGTTATGATTTTTAGCATTTTTTTGTAATTTTAAAGTGATTGGGCTTAGTTTGTTGCTGTAAAGTGTAGTTGGGGGTGATTTTTGATAGCCGAAGTAATTTAGGTGAGTTTGGCATAGTTTGCTATGGTTAGTACCATTTTTTAGTAATTTAAAAGTGATTGGGTTTAGTTTGTTGTGGTAAGGGTTAGTTGGGGATGATTTATGGTAGCCGAAGTAATTTAGGTGAGTTTGGCATAGTTTGCTATGGTTACTAGCATTTTTTTGTAATATAAAAGTGATTGGGTTTAGTTTGTTGTGGTAAGGGTTAGTTGGTTATGATTTAGAGTAGCCGAAGTAATTTAGGTGAGTCTGGCATAGTTTGTTATGATTTGTACACCTTTTTTTGTAATTTTATGATGATATGGTTTGGTTTGTTGTTGTAAGGGATAGTTGGGGGTGATTTACGGTAGCCGAAGTAATTTAGGTGATTCTGGTATAGTTTGTTATGATTTTTAGCATTTTTTTTGTAATTTTAAAGTGATTAGGCTTAGTTTGTTGCTGTAAAGGGTAGTTGGGGGTGATTTTTGATAGTCGAAGTAATTTAGGTGAGCTTGGCATAGTTTGCTATGGTTAGTAGCATTTTTTTGTAATTTAAAAGTGATTGGGTTTAGTTTGTTGTGGTAAGGGTTAGTTGGTGATGATTTATGGTAGCCGAAGTAATTTAGGTGAGTTTGGCATAGTTTGCTATGGTTACTAGCATTTTTTTGTAATTTAAAAGTGATTGGGTAAAGTTTGTTGTGGTAAGGGTTAGTTGGTGATGATTTAGAGTAGCCGAAGTAATTTAGGTGAGTCTGGCATAGTTTGTTATGATTTGTACACCTTTTTTTCTAATTTTAAGATGATATGGTTTGGTTTGTTGTGGTAAGGGATAGTTGTGGGTGATTTACGGTAGCCGAAGTAATTTAGGTGATTCTGGTATAGTTTGTTCTGATTTTTAGCATTTTTTTGTAATTTTAAAGTGATTGGGTTTAGTTTGTTGTGGTAAGAGTTAGTTGGTGATGATTTATGGTAGCCGAAGTAACTTAGGTGAGTTTGGCATAGTTTGCTATGGTTACTAGCATTTTTTTGTAATTTAAAAGTGATTGGGTTTAGTTTGTTGTGGTAAGGGTTAGTTGTATGATTCTTAGCATTTTTTTTGTAATTTTAAAGTGATTGGGCTTAGTTTGTTGCTGTAAAGTGTAGTTGGGGGTGATTTTTGATAGCCGAAGTAATTTAGGTGAGTTTGGCATAGTTTGCTATGGTTAGTAGCATTTTTTAGTAATTTAAAAGTGATTGGGTTTAGTTTGTTGTGGTAAGGGTTAGTTGGTGATGATTTATGGTAGCCGAAGTAATTTAGGTGAGTTTGGCATAGTTTGTTATGGTTACTAGCATTTTTTTGTAATTTAAAAGTGATTGGGTTTACTTTGTTGTAGTAAGGGTAAGTTGGTGATGATTTAGAGTAGCCGAAGTAATTTAGGTGAGTCTGGCATAGTTTGTTATGATTTGTACACCTTTTTTTGTAATTTTAAGATGATATGGTTGGGTTTGTTGTGGTAAGGGATAGTTGGGGGTGATTTACGGTAGCCGAAGTAATTTAGGTGATTTTGGTATAGTTTGTTATGATTTTCAGCATTTTTTTTGTAATTTTAAGATGATATGGTTTGGTTTGTTGTGGTAAGGGATAGTTGGGGGTGATTTTCGGTAGCCGAAGTAATTTAGGTGAGTCTGGTATAGTTTGTTATGATTTTTAGCATTTTTTTGTAATTTTAAAGTGATTAGGCTTAGTTTGTTGCTGTAAAGTGTAGTTGGGGGTAATTTTTGATAGTCGAAGTAATTTAGGTGAGTTTGGCATAGTGTGCTATGGTTAGTAGCTTTTTTTTGTAATTTAAAAGTGATTGGGTTTAGTTTGTTGTGGTAAGGGTTAGTTGGTGATGATTTATGGTAGCCGAAGTAATTTAGGTGAGTTTGGCATAGTTTGCTATGGTTACTAGCATTTTTTTGTAATTTAAAAGTGATTGGGTTTAGTTTGTTGTGGTAAGGGTTAGTTGGTGATGATTTAGAGTAACCGAAGTAATTTAGGTGAGTCTGGCATAGTTTGTTATGATTTGTACACCTTTTTTTGTAATTTTAAGATGATATGGTTTGGTTTGTTGTGGTAAGGGATAGTTGTGGGTGATTTACGGTAGCCGAAGTAACTTAGGTGATTCTGGTATAGTTTGTTATGATTTTTAGCATTTTTTTGTAATTTTAAAGTGATTGGGCTTAGTTTGTTGCTGTAAAGTGTAGTTAGGGGTGATTTTTGATACCCGAAGTAATTTAGGTGAGTTTGGCATAGTTTGCTATGGTTAGTAGCATTTTTTTGTAATTTAAAAGTGATTGGGTTTAGTTTGTGTGGTAAGGGTTAGTTGGTGATGATTTATGGTAGCCGAAGTAATTTAGGTGAGTTTGGCATAGTTTGCTATGGTTACTAGCATTTTTTTTTATTTAAAAGTGATTGGGTTTAGTTTGTTGTGGTAAGTGTTAGTTGGTGATGATTTAGAGTTGCCGAAGTAATTTAGGTGAGTCTGGCATAGTTTGTTATGATTTGTACACCTTTTTTTTGGTAATTTTAAGATGATATGGTTTGGTTTGTTGTGGTAAGGGATAGTTGGGGGTGATTTACGGTAGCGGAAGTAATTTAGGTGATTCTGGAATAGTTTGTTATGATTTTTAGCATTTTTTTGTAATTTTAAAGTGATTGGGCTTAGTTTGTTGCTGTAAAGTGTAGTTGGGGGTGATTTTTGATAGCCGAAGTAATTTAGGTGAGTTTGGCATAGTTTGCTATGGATAGTAGCATTGTTTTGTAATTTAAAAGTGATTGGGTTTAGTTTGTTGTGGTAAGGGTTAGTTGGTGATGATTTATGGTAGCCGAAGTAACTTAGGTGAGTTTGGCATAGTTTGCTATGGTTACTAGCATTTTTTTGTAATTTAAAAGTGATTAGGTTTAGTTTGTTGTGGTAAGGGTTAGTTGTATGGTTTTTAGCATTTTTTTGTAATTTTAAAGTGATTGGGCTTAGTTTGTTGCTGTAAAGTGTAGTTGGGGGTGATTTTTGATAGCCGAAGTAATTTAGGTGAGTTTAGCATAGTTTGCTATGGTTAGTAGCATTTTTTAGTAATTTAAAAGTGATTGGGTTTAGTTTGTTGTGGTAAGGGTTAGTTGGTGATGATTTATGGTAGCCGAAGTAATTTAGGTGAGTTTGGCATAGTTTGCTGTGGTTACTAGCATTTTTTTGTAATTTAAAAGTGATTGGGTTTAGTTTGTTGTGGTATGGGTTAGTTGGTGATGATTTAGAGTAGCCGAAGTAATTTAGGTGAGTCTGGCATAATTTGTTATGATTTGTACACCTTTTTTTGTAATTTTAAGATGATATGGTTTGGTTTGTTGTGGTAAGGGATAGTTGGGGGTGATTTAGAGTAGCCGAAGTAATTTGGGTGAGTCTGGCTTAGTTTGTTATGATTTGTACAACTTTTTTTGTAATTTTAAGATAATATGGTTTGGTTTGTTGTGGTAAGGGATAGTTGGGGGAAATTTAGAGTAGCCGAAGTAATTTAGGTGAGTCTGGCATAGTTTGTAATGATTTGTACACCTTTTTTTGTAATTTTAAAATGATATGGTTTGGTTTGTTGTAGTAGGGGATAGTTGGGGGTGATTTACGGTAGCCGAAGTAATTTAGATGATTCTGGTATAGTTTGTTATGATTTTTAGCATTTTTTTGTAATTTTGAAGTGATTGGGCTTAGTTTGTTACTGTAAGGTGTAGTTGGGCGTGATTTTTAATAGCCGAAGTAAATTAGGTGAGTTTGGCATAGTTTGCTATGGCTAGTAGCATTTTTTTGTAATTTAAAAGTGATTGGGTTTAGTTTGTTGTGGTAAGGGTTAGTTGGTGATTATTTATGGTAGCCGAAGTAATTTAGGTGAGTTTGGCATAGTTGGCTATGGTTACTAGCATTTTTATGTAATTTAAAATTGATTGGGTTTAGTTTGTTGTGGTAAGGGTTATTTGGTGATGACTTAGAGTAGCCGAAGTAATTTAGGTGAGTCTGGCATAGTTTGTTATGATTTGTACACCTTTTTTTGTAATTTTAAGATAATATGGTTTGGTTTGTTGTGGTAAGGGATAGTTGGGGATGATTTACGGTAGCCGAAGTAATTTAGGTGATTCTGGTATAGCTTGTTATGATTTTTAGCATTCTTTTGTAATTTTAAAATGATTGGGCTTAGTTTGTTGCTGTAAAGTGTATTTGGGGGAGATTTTTGATAGCCGAAGTAATTTAGGTGAGTTTGGCATAGTTTGCTATGGTTAGTAGCATTTTTTTTTAATTTAAAATTGATTGGGTTTAGTTTGTTGTGGTAAGGGTTAGTTGGTGATAATTTATGGTAGCCGAAGTAATTTATGTGAGTTTGGCATAGTTTGCTATGGTTACTAGCATTTTTTTGTAATTTAAAAGTGATTGGGTTTAGTTTGTTGTGGTATGGGTTAGTTGGTGATGATTTAGAGTAGCCGAAGTAATTTAGGTGAGTCTGGCATAATTTGTTATGATTTGTACACCTTTTTTTGTAATTTTAAGATGATATGGTTTGGTTTGTTGTAGTAGGGGATAGTTGGGGGTGATTTACGGTAGCCGAAGTAATTTAGGTGATTCTGGTATAGTTTGTTATGATTTTTAGCATTTTTTTGTAATTTTGAAGTGATTGGGCTTAGTTTGTTACTGTAAGGTGTAGTTGGGCGTGATTTTTAATAGCCGAAGTAAATTAGGTGAGTTTGGCATAGTTTGCTATGGCTAGTAGCATTTTTTGTAATTTAAAAGTGATTGGGTTTAGTTTGTTGTGGTAAGGGTTAGTTGGTGATGATTTATGGTAGCCGAAGTAATTTAGGTGAGTTTGGCATAGTTGGCTATGGTTACTAGCATTTTTATGTAATTTAAAATTGATTGGGTTTAGTTTGTTGTGGTAAGGGTTAGTTGGTGATGACTTAGAGAAGCCGAAGTAATTTAGGTGAGTCTGGCATAGTTTGTTATGATTTGTACACCTTTTTTTGTAATTTTAAGATAATATGGTTTGGTTTGTTGTGGTAAGGGATAGTTGGGTATGATTTACGGTAGCCGAAGTAATTTAGGTGATTCTGGTATAGCTTGTTATGATTTTTAGCATTCTTTTGTAATTTTAAAATGATTGGGCTTAGTTTGTTGCTGTAAAGTGTATTTGGGGGAGATTTTTGATAGCCGAAGTAATTTAGGTGAGTTTGGCATAGTTTGCTATGGTTAGTAGCATTTTTTTTTAATTTAAAATTGATTGGGTTTAGTTTGTTGTGGTAAGGGTTAGTTGGTGATAATTTATGGTAGCCAAAGTAATTTATGTGAGTTTGGCATAGTTTGCTATGGTTACTAGCATTTTTTTGTAATTTAAAAGTGATTGGGTTTAGTTTGTTGTGGTAAGGGTTAGTTGGTGATGATTTAGAGTAGCCGAAGTAATTTAGGTGAGTCTGGCATAATTTGTTATGATTTGTACACCTTTTTTTGTAATTTTAAGATGATATGGTTTGGTTTGTTGTGGTAAGGGTTAGTTGGTGATGATTTAGAGTAGCCGAAGTAATTTAGGTGAGTCTGGCTTAGTTTGTTATGATTTGTACAACTTTTTTTGTAATTTTAAGATGATATGGTTTGGTTTGTTGTGGTAAGGGATAGTTGGGGGTGATTTACGGTAGCCGAAGTAATTTAGGATATTCTGGTATAGTTTGTTATGATTTTTAGCATTTTTTTGTCATTTTAAAGTGATTGGGCTTAGTTTGTTGCTGTAAAGTGTAGTTGGGGGTGATTTTTGATAGCCGAAGTAATTTAGGTGAGTTTGGCATAGTTTGCTATTTTTAGTAGCATTTTTTTGTAATTTAAAAGTGATTGGGTTTAGTTTGTTGTGGTAAGGGTTAGTTGGTGATAATTTATGGTAGCCGAAGTAATTTAGGTGAGTTTGGCATAGTTTGCTATGGTTACTAGCATTTTTTTGTAATTTAAAAGTGATTGGGTTTAGTTTGTTGTGGTAAGGGTTAGTTGGTGATGATTTAGAGTAGCCGAAGTAATTTAGGTGAGTCTGGCATAGTTTGTAATGATTTGTACACCTTTTTTTGCAATTTTAAAATGATATGGTTTGGTTTGTTGTGGTAGGGGATAGTTGGGGGTGATTTACGGTAGCCGAAGTAATTTAGGTGATTCTGGTATAGTTTGTTATGATTTTTAGCATTTTTTTGTAATTTTAAAGTGATTGGGCTTAGTTTGTTACTGTAAGGTGTAGTTGGGCGTGATTTTTAATAGCCGAAGTAAATTAGGTGAGTTTGGCATAGTTTGCTATGGCTAGTAGCATTTTTTTTGTAATTTAAAAGTGATTGGGTTTAGTTTGTTGTGGTAAGGGTTAGTTAGTGATGATTTATGGTAGCCGAAGTAATGTAGGTGAGTTTGGCATAGTTTGCTATGGTTACTAGCATTTTTTTGTAATTTAAAAGTGATTGGGTTTAGTTTGTTGTGGTAAGGGTTAGTTGGTGATGATTTAGAGTAGCCGAAGTAATTTAGGTGAGTCTGGCATAGTTCGTTATGATTTGTACACTTTTTTTTGTAATTTTAAGATGATATGGTTTGGTTTGTTGTGGTAAGGGGTAGTTGTCGGTGATTTACGGTAGCCGAAGTAATTTAGGTGATTCTGGTATAGTTTGTTAATGATTTTTAGCATTTTTTTGTAATTTTCAAGTGATTGGGCATAATTTGTTGCTGTAAAGTGTAGTTGGGGGTGATTTTTGATAGCCGAAGTAATTTAGGTGAGTTTGGCATAGTTTGCTATGGTTAGTAGCATTTTTTTGTAATTTAAAAGTGATTGGGTTTAGTTTGTTGTGGTAAGGGTTAGTTAGTTATGATTTATGGTAGCCGAAGTAATGTAGGTGAGTTTGGCATAGTTTGCTATGGTTACTAGCATTTTTTTGAAATTTAAAAGTGATTGGGTTTAGTTTGTTGTGGTAAGGGTTAGTTGGTGATGATTTAGAGTTGCTGAAGTTATTTAGGTGAGTCTGGCATAGTTTGTTATGATTTGTACACCTTTTTTTTGGTAATTTTAAGATGATATGGTTTGGTTTGTTGTGGTAAGGGATAGTTGGGGGTGATTTATGGTATCCGAAGTAATTTAGGTGATTCTGGTATGGTTTGTTATGATTTTTAGCATTTTTTTGTAATTTTAAAGTGATTGGGCTTAGTTTGTTGCTGTAAAGTGTAGTTGGGGGTGATTTTTGATAGCCGAAGTAATTTAGGTGAGTTTGGCATAGTTTGCTATGGTTAGTAGCATTTTTTTTTAATATAAAAGTGATTGGGTTTAGTTTGTTGTGGTAAGGGTTAGTTGGTGATGATTTATGGTAGCCGAAGTAATTTAGGTGAGTTTGGCATAGTTTGTTATGGTTACTAGCATTTTTTTGTAATTTAAAAGGGATTGGGTTTAATTTGTTGTGGTAAGGGTTATTTGGTGATGATTTAGAGTAGCCGAAGTAATTTAGGTGAGTCTGGCATAATTTGTTATGATTTGTACACCTTTTTTTGTAATTTTAAGATAATATGGTTTTTTTTGTAGTGGTAAGGGATAGTTGGGGGTGATTTGCGGTAGCCGAAGTAATTTAGGTGATTTTGGCATAGTTTGCTATGGTTAGTCGCATTTTTTTGTATTTTAAAAGTGATTGGGTTTAGTTTGTTGTGGTAAGGGTTAGTTGGTGATGATTTATGGTAGCCGAAGAAATTTAGGTGAGTTTGGCATAGTTTGCTATGGTTACTAGCATTTTTTTGTAATTTAAAATTGATTGGGTTTAGTTTGTTGTGGTAAGGGTTAGTTGGTGATGATTTAGAGTAGCCGAAGTACTTTCGGTGAGTCTGGCATAGTTTGTTATGATTTGTACACCTTTTTTTGTAATTTTAAGATGATATGGTTTGGTTTGTTGTGGTAAGGGATAGTTGGGGGTGATTTGCGGTAGCCGAAGTAATTTGGGTGATTCTGGTATAGTTTGTTATGATTTTTAGCATTTTTTGTAATTTTAAAGTGATTGGGCTTAGTTTGTTGCTGTAAAGTGCAGTTGGGGGTGATTTTTGATAGCCGAAGTAATTTAGGTGAGTTTGGCATAGTTTGCTATGGTTAGTAGCATTTTTTTGTAATTTAAAAGTGATTGGGTTTAGTTTGTTGTGGTAAGGGTTAGTTGGTGATGATTATGGTAGCCGAAGTAATTTAGGTGAGTTTGACATAGTTTGCTATGGTTAGTCGCATTTTTTTGTAATTTAAAAGTGATTGGGTTTAGTTTGTTGTGGTAAGGGTTAGTTGGTAATGATTTATGGTAGCCGAAGAAATTTAGGTGAGTTTGGCATAGTTTGCTATGGTTACTAGCATTTTTTTGTAATTTAAATGTGATTGGGTTTAGTTTGTTATGGTAAGGGTCAGTTGGTGATGATTTAGAGTAGCCGAAGTAATTTCGGTGAGTCTGGCATAGTTTGTTATGATTTGTACACCTTTTTTGTAATTTTAAGATGATATGGTTTGGTTTGTTGTGGTAAGGGATAGTTGGGGGTGATTTACGGTAGCCAAAGTAATTTAGGTGATTCTGGTATAGTTTGTTATGATTTTTAGCATTTTTTTGTAATTTTAAAGTGATTGGGCTTAGTTTGTTGCTGTAAAGTGTAGTTGTGGGTGATTTTTGATAGCCGAAGTAATTTAGGTGATTTTGGCATAGTTTGCTATGGTTAGTCGCATTTTTTTGTAATTTAAAAGTAATTGGGTTTAGTTTGTTGTGGTAAGGGTTAGTTGGTGATGATTTATGGTAGCCGAAGAAATTTAGGTGAGTTTGGCATAGTTTGCTATGGTTACTAGCATTTTTATGTAATTTAACAGTGATTGGGTTTAGTTTGTTGTGGTAAGGGTTAGTTGGTGATGATTTAGAGTAGCCGAAGTAATTTAGGTGAGTCTGGCATAGTTTGTTATGATTTGTACACCTTTTTTTGTAATTTTAAGATGATATGGTTTGGTTTGTTGTGGTAAGGGATAGTTGGGGGTGATTTACGGTAGCCGAAGTAATTTAGGTGATTCTGGTATAGTTTGTTATGATTTTTACCATTTTTTTGTAATTTTAAAGTGATTGGGCTTAGTTTGTTGCTGTAAAGTGTAGTTGGGGGTGATTTTTGATAGCCGAAGTAATTTAGGTGATTTTGGCATAGTTTGCTATGGTTAGTCACATTTTTTTGTAATTTAAAAGTGATTGGGTTTAGTTTGTTATGGTAAGGGTTAGTTGGTGATGATTTAGAGTAGCCGAAGTAATTTCGGTGAGTCTGGCATAGTTTGTTATGATTTGTACATCTTTTTTTGTAATTTTAAGATGATATGGTTTGGTTTGTTGTGGTAAGAGATAGTTGGGGGTGATTTATGGTATCCGAAGTAATTTAGGTGATTTTGGCATAGTTTGCTATGGTTAGTAGCATTTTTTTGTAATTTAAAAGTGATTGGGTTTAGTTTGTTGTGGTAAGGGTTAGCTGGTAATGATTTAGAGTAGCCGAAGTAATTTAGGTGAGTCTGGTATAGTGTGTTATGATTTTTAGATTTTTTTGTAATTTTAAAGTGATTGGGCTTAGTTTGTTGCTGTAAAGTATAGTTGGGGGTGATTTTTGATAGCCGAAGTAATTTAGGTGAGTTTGGCATAGTTTGCAATGGTTAGTAGCATTCTTTTGTAATTTAAAAGTGATTGGGTTTAGTTTGTTGTGGTAAGAGTTAGTTGGTGATGATTTATGGTAGCCGAAGTAATTTAGGTGAGTTTGGCATAGTTTGCTATGGTTACTAGCATTTTTTTTGTAATTTAAGAGTGATTGGGTTTAGTTTGTTGTGGTAAGGGTTAGTTGGTGATGATTTATGGTAGCCGAAGTAATTTAGGTGAGTTTGGCATAGTTTGCTATGGTTACTAGCATTTTTTTGTAATTTAAAAGTGATTGGGTTTAGTTTGTTGTGGTAGGTGTTAGTTGGTGATGATTTATGGTAGCCGAAGTAATTTAGATAATTTTGGCATAGTTTGCTATGGTTAGTAGCATTTTTTTGTAATTTAAAAGTGATTGGGTTTAGTTTGTTGTGGTAAGGGTTAGTTGGTGATGATTTATGGTAGCCGAAGTAATTTAGGTAAGTTTGGCATTGTTTGCTATGGTTACTAGCATTTTTTTGTAATTTATAAGTGATTGGGTTTAGTTTGTTGTGGTAAGGGTTAGTTGGTGATGATTTATGGTAGCCGAAGTAATTTAGATAATTTTGGCATAGTTTGCTATGGTTAGTAGCATTTTTTTGTAATTTAAAAGTGACTGGGTTTATTTTGTTGTGGTAAGGGTTAGTTGGTGATGATTTATGGTAGCCGAAGTAATTTAGGTGAGTTTGGCATAGTTTGCTATGGTTACTAGCATTTTTTTGTAATTTAAGAGTGATTGGGTTTAGTTTGTTGTGGTAAGGGTTAGTTGGTGATGATTTATGGTAGCCGAAGTAATTTAGGTGAGTTTGGCATTGTTTGCTATTGTTACTAGCATTTTTTTGTAATTTAAGAGTGATTGGGTTTAGTTTGTTGTGGTAAGGGTTAGTTGGTGATGATTTATGGTAGCCGAAGTAATTTAGGTGAGTTTGGCATAGTTTGCTATGGTTACTAGCATTTTTTTGTAATTTAAGAGTGATTGGGTTTAGTTTGTTGTGGTAAGGGTTAGTTGGTGATGATTTATGGTAGCCGAAGTAATTTAGGTGAGTTTGGCATTGTTTGCTATGGTTACTAGCATTTTTTTGTAATTTATAAGTGATTGGGTTTAGTTTGTTGTGGTAAGGGTTAGTTGGTGATGATTTATGGTAGCCGAAGTGATTTAGATAATTTTGGCATAGTTTGCTATGGTTAGTAGCATTTTTTTGTAATTTAAAAGTGATTGGGTTTAGTTTGTTGTGGTAAGGGTTAGTTGGTGATGATTTATGGTAGCCGAAGTAATTTAGGTGAGTTTGGTATAGTTTGTTATGATTTGTACATCTTTTTTTGTAATTTTAAGATGATATGGTTTGGTTTGTTGTGGTAAGAGATAGTTGGGGGTGATTTATGGTATCCGAAGTAATTTAGGTGATTTTGGCATAGTTTGCTATGGTTAGTAGCATTTTTTTGTAATTTAAAAGTGATTGGGTTTAGTTTGTTGTGGTAAGGGTTAGCTGGTAATGATTTAGAGTAGCCGAAGTAATTTAGGTGAGTCTGGTATAGTGTGTTATGATTTTTAGATTTTTTTGTAATTTTAAAGTGATTGGGCTTAGTTTGTTGCTGTAAAGTGTAGTTGGGGGTGATTTTTGATAGCCGAAGTAATTTAGGTGAGTTTGGCATAGTTTGCAATGGTTAGTAGCATTCTTTTGTAATTTAAAAGTGATTGGGTTTAGTTTGTTGTGGTAAGAGTTAGTTGGTGATGATTTATGGTAGCCGAAGTAATTTAGGTGAGTTTGGCATAGTTTGCTATGGTTACTAGCATTTTTTTTGTAATTTAAGAGTGATTGGGTTTAGTTTGTTGTGGTAAGGGTTAGTTGGTGATGATTTATGGTAGCCGAAGTAATTTAGGTGAGTTTGGCATAGTTTGCTATGGTTACTAGCATTTTTTTGTAATTTAAAAGTGATTGGGTTTAGTTTGTTGTGGTAGGTGTTAGTTGGTGATGATTTATGGTAGCCGAAGTAATTTAGATAATTTTGGCATAGTTTGCTATGGTTAGTAGCATTTTTTTGTAATTTAAAAGTGATTGGGTTTAGTTTGTTGTGGTAAGGGTTAGTTGGTGATGATTTATGGTAGCCGAAGTAATTTAGGTGAGTTTGGCATTGTTTGCTATGGTTACTAGCATTTTTTTGTAATTTATAAGTGATTGGGTTTAGTTTGTTGTGGTAAGGGTTAGTTGGTGATGATTTATGGTAGCCGAAGTAATTTAGATAATTTTGGCATAGTTTGCTATGGTTAGTAGCATTTTTTTGTAATTTAAAAGTGACTGGGTTTATTTTGTTGTGGTAAGGGTTAGTTGGTGATGATTTATGGTAGCCGAAGTAATTTAGGTGAGTTTGGCATAGTTTGCTATGGTTACTAGCATTTTTTTGTAATTTAAGAGTGATTGGGTTTAGTTTGTTGTGGTAAGGGTTAGTTGGTGATGATTTATGGTAGCCGAAGTAATTTAGGTGAGTTTGGCATTGTTTGCTATTGTTACTAGCATTTTTTTGTAATTTAAGAGTGATTGGGTTTAGTTTGTTGTGGTAAGGGTTAGTTGGTGATGATTTATGGTAGCCGAAGTAATTTAGGTGAGTTTGGCATAGTTTGCTATGGTTACTAGCATTTTTTTGTAATTTAAGAGTGATTGGGTTTAGTTTGTTGTGGTAAGGGTTAGTTGGTGATGATTTATGGTAGCCGAAGTAATTTAGGTGAGTTTGGCATTGTTTGCTATGGTTACTAGCATTTTTTTGTAATTTATAAGTGATTGGGTTTAGTTTGTTGTGGTAAGGGTTAGTTGGTGATGATTTATGGTAGCCGAAGTGATTTAGATAATTTTGGCATAGTTTGCTATGGTTAGTAGCATTTTTTTGTAATTTAAAAGTGATTGGGTTTAGTTTGTTGTGGTAAGGGTTAGTTGGTGATGATTTATGGTAGCCGAAGTAATTTAGGTGAGTTTGGTATAGTTTGCTATGGTTACTAGCATTTTTTTTAATTTAAAAGTGATTGGGTTTAGTTTGTTGTGGTAAGGGTTAGTTGGTGATGATTTAGAGTAGCCGAAGTAATTTAGGTGAGTTTGGCCATAGTTTGTAATGATTTGTACACCTTTTTTTGTAATTTTAAGATGATATGGTTTGGTTTGTTGTGGTAAGGGATAGTTGGGCGTGATTTACGGTAGCCGAAGTAATTTAGGTGATTCTGGTATAGTTTGTTATGATTTTTAGCATTTTTTTGTAATTTTAAAGTGATTGGGCTTAGTTTGTTTCTGTAAAGTGTATTTGGGGGTGATTTTTGATAGATGAACTAATTTAGGTGAGTTTGGCATAGTTTGCTATGGTTAGTAGCATTTTTTTGTAATTTAAAAGTGATTGGGTTTAGTTTGTTGTGGTAAGGGTTAGTTGGTGATGATTTATGGTAGCCGAAGTAATTTAGGTGAGTTTGGTATAGTTTGCTATGGTTACTAGCATTTTTTTTAATTTAAAAGTGATTGGGTTTAGTTTGTTGTGGTAAGGGTTAGTTGGTGATGATTTAGAGTAGCCGAAGTAATTTAGGTGAGTCTGGCATAGTTTGTAATGATTTGTACACCTTTTTTTGTAATTTTAAGATGATATGGTTTGGTTTGTTGTGGTAAGGGATAGTTGGGGGTGATTTACGGTAGCCGAAGTAATTTAGGTAATTCTGGTATAGTTTGTTATGATTTTTAGCATTTTTTTGTAATTTTAAAGTGATTGGGCTTAGTTTGTTTCTGTAAAGTGTATTTGGGGGTGATTTTTGATAGATGAACTAATTTAGGTGAGTTTGGCATAGTTTGCTATGGTTAGTAGCATTTTTTTGTAATTTAAAAGTGATTGGGTTTAGTTTGTTGTGGTAAGGGTTAGTTGGGGATGATTTAAAGTAGCCGAAGTAATTTAGGTGAGTCTGGCATAGTTTGTTATGATTTGTACACCTTTTTTTGTAATTTTAAGATGATATGGTTTGGTTTGTTGTGGTAAGGGATAGTTGGGGGTGATTTACGGTAGCCGAAGTAATTTAGGTGATTCTGGTATAGTTTGTTATGATTTTTAGCATTTTTTTGTAATTTTAAAGTGATTGGGCTTAGTTTGTTGCTGTAAAGTGTAGTTGGGGGTGATTTTTGATAGCCGAAGTAATTTAGGTGAGTTTGGCATAGTTTGCTATGGTTAGTAGCATTTTTTAGTAATTTAAAAGTGATTGGGTTTAGTTTGTTGTGGTAAGGGTTAGTTGGTGATGATTTATGGTAGCCGAAGTAATTTAGGTGAGTTTGGCATAGTTTGCTATGGTTACTAGCATTTTTTTGTAATTTAAAAGTGATTGGGTTTAGTTTGTTGTGGTAAGGGTTAGTTGGTGATGATTTAGAGTAGCCGAAGTAATTTAGGTGAGTCTGGCATAATTTGTTATGATTTGTACACCTTTTTTTGTAATTTTAAGATGATATGGTTTGGTTTGTTGTGGTAAGGGATAGTTGGGGGTGATTTAAGGTAGCCGAAGTAATTTAGGTGATTCTGGTATAGTTTGTTATGATTTTTAGCATTTTTTTGTAATTTTAAATTTATTGGGCTTAGTTTGTTGCTGTAAAGTGTAGTTGGGGGTGATTTTTGATAGCCGAAGTAATTTAGGTGAGTTTGGCATAGTTTGCTATGGTTAGTAGCATTTTTTATTAATTTAAAAGTGATTGGGTTTAGTTTGTTGTGGTAAGGGTTAGTTGGTGATGATTTATGGTAGCCGAAGTAATTTAGGTGAGTTTGGCATAGTTTGCTATGGTTACTAGCATTTTTTTGTAATTTAAAAGTGATTGGGTTTAGTTTGTTGTGGTAACGGTTAGTTGGTGATGATTTAGAGTAGCCGAAGTAATTTAGGTGAGTCTGGCATAGTTTGTTATGATTTGTACACATTTTTTTGTAATTTTAAGATGATATGGTTTGGTTTGTTGTGGTAAGGGATAGTTGGGGGTGATTTACGGTAGCCGAAGTAATTTAGGTGATTCTGGTATAGTTTGTTATGATTTTTAGCATTTTTTTGTAATTTTAAAGTGATTGGGCTTAGTTTGTTGCTGTAAAGTGTAGTTGGGGGTGATTTTTGATAGCCGAAGTAATTTAGGTGAGTTTGGCATAGTTTGCTATGGTTAGTAGCATTTTTTAGTAATTTAAAAGTGATTGGGTTTAGTTTGTTGTGGTAAGGGTTAGTTGGTGATGATTTATGGTAGCCGAAGTAATTTAGGTGAGTTTGGCATAGTTTGCTATGGTTACTAGCATTTTTTTGTAATTTAAAAGTGATTGGGTTTAGTTTGTTGTGGTAAGGGTTAGTTGGTGATGATTTAGAGTAGCCGAAGTAATTTAGGTGAGTCTGGCATAATTTGTTATGATTTGTACACCTTTTTTTCTAATTTTAAGATGATATGGTTTGGTTTGTTGTGGTAAGGGATAGTTGGGGGTGATTTACGGTAGCCGAAGTAATTTAGGTGATTCTGGTATAGTTTGTTATGATTTTTAGCATTTTTTTGTAATTTTAAAGTGATTAGGCTTAGTTTGTTGCTGTAAAGTGTAGTTGGGGGTGATTTTTGATAGTCGAAGTAATTTAGGTGAGTTTGGCATATTTTGCTATACTTAGTAGCATTTTTTTGTAATTTAAAAGTGATTGGGTTTAGTTTGTTGTGGTAAGGGTTGGTTGGTGATGATTTATGATAGCCGAAGTAATTTAGGTGAGTTTGGCATAGTTTGCTATGGTTACTAGCATTTTTTTTAATTTAAAAGTGATTGGGTTTAGTTTGTTGTGGTAACGGTTAGTTGGTGATGATTTAGAGTAGCCGAAGTAATTTAGGTGAGTCTGGTATAGTTTGTTATGATTTATACACATTTTTTTGTAATTTTAAGATGATATGGTTTGGTTTGTTGTGGTAAGGGATAGTTGGGGGTGATTTACGGTAGCCGAAGTAATTTAGGTGATTCTGGTATAGTTTGTTATGATTTTTAGCATTTTTTTGTAATTTTAAAGTGATTGGGCTTAGCTTGTTGCTGTAAAGTGTATTTGGGGGTGATTTTTGATAGCCGAAGTAATTTAGATTAGTTTGGCATAGTTTGCTATGGTTAGTAGCATTTTTTTGTAATTTAAAAGTGATTGGGTTTAGTTTGTTGTGGTAAGGGTTAGTTGGTGATGATTTATGGTAGCCGAAGTAACTTAGGTGAGTTTGTCATAGTTTGCTATGGTTAGTAGCATTTTTTTGTAATTTAAAAGTGATTGGGTTTAGTTTGTTGTGGTAAGGGTTAGTTGGTGATGATTTATGGTATCCGAAGTAATTTAGGTCAGTTTGGCATAGTTGGCTATGGTTACTAGCATTTTTTTGTAATTTGAAAGTGATTGGGTTTAGTTTGTTGTGGTAAGGGTTAGTTGGTGATGATTTAGAGTAGCCGAAGTAATTTAGGTGAGTCTGGCATAGTTTGTTATGATTTGTACACCTTTTTTTGTAATTTTAAGATGATATAGTTTGGTTTGTTGTGGTAAGGGATAGTTGGGGGTGATTTACGGTAGCCGAAGTAATTTAGGTGATTCAGGTATAGTTTGTTATGATTTTTAGCATTTTTTTGTAATTTTAAAGTGATTGGGCTTAGTTTGTTGCTGTAAAGTGTAGTTGGGGGTGTTTTTTGATAGCCGAAGTAATTTAGGTGAGTTTGGCATAGTTTGCTATGGTTAGTAGCATTTTTTTTTAATTTAAAACTGATTGGGTTTAGTTTGTTGTGGTAAGGGTTAGTTGGTGATGATTTATGGTAGCCGAAGTAATTTATGTGAGTTTGGCATAGTTTGCTATGGTTACTAGCATTTTTTTGTAATTTAAAAGTGATTGAGTTTAGTTTGTTGTGGTAAGTGTTAGTTGGTGATGATTTAGAGAAGCCGAAGTAATTTAGGTGAGTCTGGCATAGTTTGTTATGATTTGTACACCTTTTTTTGCAATTTTAAGATGAAATGGTTTGGTTTGTTGTTGTAAGGGATAGTTGGGGGTGATTTACGGTAGCCGAAGTAATTTAGGTGATTCTGGTATAGTTTGTTATGATTTTTAGCATTTTTTTGTAATTTTAAAGTGATTAGGCTTAGTTTGTTGCTGTAAAGTGTAGTTGGGTGTGATTTTTGATAGTCGAAGTAATTTAGGTGAGTTTGGCATATTTTGCTATAGTTAGTAGCATTTTTTTGTAATTTAAAAGTGATTGGGTTTAGTTTGTTGTGGTAAGGGTTAGTTGGTGATGATTTATGGTAGCCGAAGTAATTTAGGTGAGTTTGGCATAGTTTGCTATGGTTACTAGCATTTTTTTGTAATTTAAGAGTGATTGGGTTTAGTTTGTTGTGGTAAGGGTTAGTTGGTGATGATTTATGGTAGCCGAAGTAATTTAGGTGAGTTTGGCATTGTTTGCTATGGTTACTAGCATTTTTTTGTAATTTATAAGTGATTGGGTTTAGTTTGTTGTGGTAAGGGTTAGTTGGTGATGATTTATGGTAGCCGAAGTGATTTAGATAATTTTGGCATAGTTTGCTATGGTTAGTAGCATTTTTTTGTAATTTAAAAGTGATTGGGTTTAGTTTGTTGTGGTAAGGGTTAGTTGGTGATGATTTATGGTAGCCGAAGTAATTTAGGTGAGTTTGGTATAGTTTGTTATGATTTGTACATCTTTTTTTGTAATTTTAAGATGATATGGTTTGGTTTGTTGTGGTAAGAGATAGTTGGGGGTGATTTATGGTATCCGAAGTAATTTAGGTGATTTTGGCATAGTTTGCTATGGTTAGTAGCATTTTTTTGTAATTTAAAAGTGATTGGGTTTAGTTTGTTGTGGTAAGGGTTAGCTGGTAATGATTTAGAGTAGCCGAAGTAATTTAGGTGAGTCTGGTATAGTGTGTTATGATTTTTAGATTTTTTTGTAATTTTAAAGTGATTGGGCTTAGTTTGTTGCTGTAAAGTGTAGTTGGGGGTGATTTTTGATAGCCGAAGTAATTTAGGTGAGTTTGGCATAGTTTGCAATGGTTAGTAGCATTCTTTTGTAATTTAAAAGTGATTGGGTTTAGTTTGTTGTGGTAAGAGTTAGTTGGTGATGATTTATGGTAGCCGAAGTAATTTAGGTGAGTTTGGCATAGTTTGCTATGGTTACTAGCATTTTTTTTGTAATTTAAGAGTGATTGGGTTTAGTTTGTTGTGGTAAGGGTTAGTTGGTGATGATTTATGGTAGCCGAAGTAATTTAGGTGAGTTTGGCATAGTTTGCTATGGTTACTAGCATTTTTTTGTAATTTAAAAGTGATTGGGTTTAGTTTGTTGTGGTAGGTGTTAGTTGGTGATGATTTATGGTAGCCGAAGTAATTTAGATAATTTTGGCATAGTTTGCTATGGTTAGTAGCATTTTTTTGTAATTTAAAAGTGATTGGGTTTAGTTTGTTGTGGTAAGGGTTAGTTGGTGATGATTTATGGTAGCCGAAGTAATTTAGGTGAGTTTGGCATTGTTTGCTATGGTTACTAGCATTTTTTTGTAATTTATAAGTGATTGGGTTTAGTTTGTTGTGGTAAGGGTTAGTTGGTGATGATTTATGGTAGCCGAAGTAATTTAGATAATTTTGGCATAGTTTGCTATGGTTAGTAGCATTTTTTTGTAATTTAAAAGTGACTGGGTTTATTTTGTTGTGGTAAGGGTTAGTTGGTGATGATTTATGGTAGCCGAAGTAATTTAGGTGAGTTTGGCATAGTTTGCTATGGTTACTAGCATTTTTTTGTAATTTAAGAGTGATTGGGTTTAGTTTGTTGTGGTAAGGGTTAGTTGGTGATGATTTATGGTAGCCGAAGTAATTTAGGTGAGTTTGGCATTGTTTGCTATTGTTACTAGCATTTTTTTGTAATTTAAGAGTGATTGGGTTTAGTTTGTTGTGGTAAGGGTTAGTTGGTGATGATTTATGGTAGCCGAAGTAATTTAGGTGAGTTTGGCATAGTTTGCTATGGTTACTAGCATTTTTTTGTAATTTAAGAGTGATTGGGTTTAGTTTGTTGTGGTAAGGGTTAGTTGGTGATGATTTATGGTAGCCGAAGTAATTTAGGTGAGTTTGGCATTGTTTGCTATGGTTACTAGCATTTTTTTGTAATTTATAAGTGATTGGGTTTAGTTTGTTGTGGTAAGGGTTAGTTGGTGATGATTTATGGTAGCCGAAGTGATTTAGATAATTTTGGCATAGTTTGCTATGGTTAGTAGCATTTTTTTGTAATTTAAAAGTGATTGGGTTTAGTTTGTTGTGGTAAGGGTTAGTTGGTGATGATTTATGGTAGCCGAAGTAATTTAGGTGAGTTTGGTATAGTTTGCTATGGTTACTAGCATTTTTTTTAATTTAAAAGTGATTGGGTTTAGTTTGTTGTGGTAAGGGTTAGTTGGTGATGATTTAGAGTAGCCGAAGTAATTTAGGTGAGTTTGGCCATAGTTTGTAATGATTTGTACACCTTTTTTTGTAATTTTAAGATGATATGGTTTGGTTTGTTGTGGTAAGGGATAGTTGGGCGTGATTTACGGTAGCCGAAGTAATTTAGGTGATTCTGGTATAGTTTGTTATGATTTTTAGCATTTTTTTGTAATTTTAAAGTGATTGGGCTTAGTTTGTTTCTGTAAAGTGTATTTGGGGGTGATTTTTGATAGATGAACTAATTTAGGTGAGTTTGGCATAGTTTGCTATGGTTAGTAGCATTTTTTTGTAATTTAAAAGTGATTGGGTTTAGTTTGTTGTGGTAAGGGTTAGTTGGTGATGATTTATGGTAGCCGAAGTAATTTAGGTGAGTTTGGTATAGTTTGCTATGGTTACTAGCATTTTTTTTAATTTAAAAGTGATTGGGTTTAGTTTGTTGTGGTAAGGGTTAGTTGGTGATGATTTAGAGTAGCCGAAGTAATTTAGGTGAGTCTGGCATAGTTTGTAATGATTTGTACACCTTTTTTTGTAATTTTAAGATGATATGGTTTGGTTTGTTGTGGTAAGGGATAGTTGGGGGTGATTTACGGTAGCCGAAGTAATTTAGGTAATTCTGGTATAGTTTGTTATGATTTTTAGCATTTTTTTGTAATTTTAAAGTGATTGGGCTTAGTTTGTTTCTGTAAAGTGTATTTGGGGGTGATTTTTGATAGATGAACTAATTTAGGTGAGTTTGGCATAGTTTGCTATGGTTAGTAGCATTTTTTTGTAATTTAAAAGTGATTGGGTTTAGTTTGTTGTGGTAAGGGTTAGTTGGGGATGATTTAAAGTAGCCGAAGTAATTTAGGTGAGTCTGGCATAGTTTGTTATGATTTGTACACCTTTTTTTGTAATTTTAAGATGATATGGTTTGGTTTGTTGTGGTAAGGGATAGTTGGGGGTGATTTACGGTAGCCGAAGTAATTTAGGTGATTCTGGTATAGTTTGTTATGATTTTTAGCATTTTTTTGTAATTTTAAAGTGATTGGGCTTAGTTTGTTGCTGTAAAGTGTAGTTGGGGGTGATTTTTGATAGCCGAAGTAATTTAGGTGAGTTTGGCATAGTTTGCTATGGTTAGTAGCATTTTTTAGTAATTTAAAAGTGATTGGGTTTAGTTTGTTGTGGTAAGGGTTAGTTGGTGATGATTTATGGTAGCCGAAGTAATTTAGGTGAGTTTGGCATAGTTTGCTATGGTTACTAGCATTTTTTTGTAATTTAAAAGTGATTGGGTTTAGTTTGTTGTGGTAAGGGTTAGTTGGTGATGATTTAGAGTAGCCGAAGTAATTTAGGTGAGTCTGGCATAATTTGTTATGATTTGTACACCTTTTTTTGTAATTTTAAGATGATATGGTTTGGTTTGTTGTGGTAAGGGATAGTTGGGGGTGATTTAAGGTAGCCGAAGTAATTTAGGTGATTCTGGTATAGTTTGTTATGATTTTTAGCATTTTTTTGTAATTTTAAATTTATTGGGCTTAGTTTGTTGCTGTAAAGTGTAGTTGGGGGTGATTTTTGATAGCCGAAGTAATTTAGGTGAGTTTGGCATAGTTTGCTATGGTTAGTAGCATTTTTTATTAATTTAAAAGTGATTGGGTTTAGTTTGTTGTGGTAAGGGTTAGTTGGTGATGATTTATGGTAGCCGAAGTAATTTAGGTGAGTTTGGCATAGTTTGCTATGGTTACTAGCATTTTTTTGTAATTTAAAAGTGATTGGGTTTAGTTTGTTGTGGTAACGGTTAGTTGGTGATGATTTAGAGTAGCCGAAGTAATTTAGGTGAGTCTGGCATAGTTTGTTATGATTTGTACACATTTTTTTGTAATTTTAAGATGATATGGTTTGGTTTGTTGTGGTAAGGGATAGTTGGGGGTGATTTACGGTAGCCGAAGTAATTTAGGTGATTCTGGTATAGTTTGTTATGATTTTTAGCATTTTTTTGTAATTTTAAAGTGATTGGGCTTAGTTTGTTGCTGTAAAGTGTAGTTGGGGGTGATTTTTGATAGCCGAAGTAATTTAGGTGAGTTTGGCATAGTTTGCTATGGTTAGTAGCATTTTTTAGTAATTTAAAAGTGATTGGGTTTAGTTTGTTGTGGTAAGGGTTAGTTGGTGATGATTTATGGTAGCCGAAGTAATTTAGGTGAGTTTGGCATAGTTTGCTATGGTTACTAGCATTTTTTTGTAATTTAAAAGTGATTGGGTTTAGTTTGTTGTGGTAAGGGTTAGTTGGTGATGATTTAGAGTAGCCGAAGTAATTTAGGTGAGTCTGGCATAATTTGTTATGATTTGTACACCTTTTTTTCTAATTTTAAGATGATATGGTTTGGTTTGTTGTGGTAAGGGATAGTTGGGGGTGATTTACGGTAGCCGAAGTAATTTAGGTGATTCTGGTATAGTTTGTTATGATTTTTAGCATTTTTTTGTAATTTTAAAGTGATTAGGCTTAGTTTGTTGCTGTAAAGTGTAGTTGGGGGTGATTTTTGATAGTCGAAGTAATTTAGGTGAGTTTGGCATATTTTGCTATACTTAGTAGCATTTTTTTGTAATTTAAAAGTGATTGGGTTTAGTTTGTTGTGGTAAGGGTTGGTTGGTGATGATTTATGATAGCCGAAGTAATTTAGGTGAGTTTGGCATAGTTTGCTATGGTTACTAGCATTTTTTTTAATTTAAAAGTGATTGGGTTTAGTTTGTTGTGGTAACGGTTAGTTGGTGATGATTTAGAGTAGCCGAAGTAATTTAGGTGAGTCTGGTATAGTTTGTTATGATTTATACACATTTTTTTGTAATTTTAAGATGATATGGTTTGGTTTGTTGTGGTAAGGGATAGTTGGGGGTGATTTACGGTAGCCGAAGTAATTTAGGTGATTCTGGTATAGTTTGTTATGATTTTTAGCATTTTTTTGTAATTTTAAAGTGATTGGGCTTAGCTTGTTGCTGTAAAGTGTATTTGGGGGTGATTTTTGATAGCCGAAGTAATTTAGATTAGTTTGGCATAGTTTGCTATGGTTAGTAGCATTTTTTTGTAATTTAAAAGTGATTGGGTTTAGTTTGTTGTGGTAAGGGTTAGTTGGTGATGATTTATGGTAGCCGAAGTAACTTAGGTGAGTTTGTCATAGTTTGCTATGGTTAGTAGCATTTTTTTGTAATTTAAAAGTGATTGGGTTTAGTTTGTTGTGGTAAGGGTTAGTTGGTGATGATTTATGGTATCCGAAGTAATTTAGGTCAGTTTGGCATAGTTGGCTATGGTTACTAGCATTTTTTTGTAATTTGAAAGTGATTGGGTTTAGTTTGTTGTGGTAAGGGTTAGTTGGTGATGATTTAGAGTAGCCGAAGTAATTTAGGTGAGTCTGGCATAGTTTGTTATGATTTGTACACCTTTTTTTGTAATTTTAAGATGATATAGTTTGGTTTGTTGTGGTAAGGGATAGTTGGGGGTGATTTACGGTAGCCGAAGTAATTTAGGTGATTCAGGTATAGTTTGTTATGATTTTTAGCATTTTTTTGTAATTTTAAAGTGATTGGGCTTAGTTTGTTGCTGTAAAGTGTAGTTGGGGGTGTTTTTTGATAGCCGAAGTAATTTAGGTGAGTTTGGCATAGTTTGCTATGGTTAGTAGCATTTTTTTTTAATTTAAAACTGATTGGGTTTAGTTTGTTGTGGTAAGGGTTAGTTGGTGATGATTTATGGTAGCCGAAGTAATTTATGTGAGTTTGGCATAGTTTGCTATGGTTACTAGCATTTTTTTGTAATTTAAAAGTGATTGAGTTTAGTTTGTTGTGGTAAGTGTTAGTTGGTGATGATTTAGAGAAGCCGAAGTAATTTAGGTGAGTCTGGCATAGTTTGTTATGATTTGTACACCTTTTTTTGCAATTTTAAGATGAAATGGTTTGGTTTGTTGTTGTAAGGGATAGTTGGGGGTGATTTACGGTAGCCGAAGTAATTTAGGTGATTCTGGTATAGTTTGTTATGATTTTTAGCATTTTTTTGTAATTTTAAAGTGATTAGGCTTAGTTTGTTGCTGTAAAGTGTAGTTGGGTGTGATTTTTGATAGTCGAAGTAATTTAGGTGAGTTTGGCATATTTTGCTATAGTTAGTAGCATTTTTTTGTAATTTAAAAGTGATTGGGTTTAGTTTGTTGTGGTAAGGGTTAGTTGGTGATGATTTAGAGTAGCCGAAGTAATTTAGGTGAGTCTGGCATAGTTTGTTATGATTTGTACACCTTTTTTTGTAATTTTAAGATGATATGGTTTGGTTTGTTGTGGTAAGGGATAGTTGTAGGTGATTTACGGTAGCCGAAGTAATTTAGGTGATTCTGGTATAATTTGTTATGATTTTTAGCATTTTTTTGTAATTTCAAAGTGATTGGGCTTAGTTTGTTGCTGTAAAGTGTAGTTGGGGGTGATTTTTGATAGCCGAAGTAATTTAGGTGAGTTTGGCATAGTTTGCTATGGTTAGTAGCATTTTTTTGTAATTTAAAAGTGATTGGATTTAGTTTGTTGTGGTAAGGGTTAGTTGGTGATGATTTAGAGTTGCCGAAGTAATTTAGGTGAGTCTGGCATAGTTTGTTATGACTTGTACACCTTTTTTTTGGTAATTTTAAAATGATATGGTTTGGTTTGTCGTGGTAAGGGATAGTTGGGGGTGATTTACGGTAGCGGAAGTAATTTAGGTGATTCTGGTATAGTTTGTTATGATTTTTAGCCTTTTTTTGTAATTTTAAAGTGATTGGGCTTAGTTTGTTGCTGTAAAGTGTAGTTGGGGGTGATTTTTGATAGCCGAAGTAATTTAGGTGAGTTTGGCATAGTTTGCTATGGTTAGTAGCATTTTTTTGTTATTTAAAAATGATTGGGTTTAGTTTGTTGTGGTAAGGGTTAGTTGGTGATGATTTATGGTAGCCGAAGAAATTTAGGTGAGTTTGGCATAGATTGCTATGGTTACTAGCATTTTTTTGTAATTTAAAAGTGATTGGGTTTAGTTTGTTGTGGTAAGGGTTAGTTGGTGATGGTTTAGAGTAGCCGAAGTAATTTAGGTGAGTCTGGCATAGTTTGTTATGATTTGTACATCTTTTTTTGTAATTTTAAGATGATATGGTTTGGTTTGTTGTGGTAAGGGATAGTTGGGGGTGATTTACGGTAGCCGAAGTAATTTAGGTGACTCTGGTATAGTTTGTTATGATTTTTAGCATTTTTTTGTAATTTTAAAGTGATTGGGCTTAGTTTGTTGCTGTAAAGTGTATTTGGGGGTGATTTTTGATAGCCGAAGAAATTTAGGTGATTTTGGCATAGTTTGCTATGGTTAGTCGCATTTTTTTGTAATTTAAAAGAGATTGGGTTTAGTTTGTTGTGGTAAGGGTTAGTTGGTGATGATTTATGGTAGCCGAAGAAGTTTAGGTGAGTTTGGCATAGTTTGCTATGGTTACTAGCATTTTTTTGTAATTTAAAAGTGATTGGGTTTAGTTTGTTATGGTAAGGGTTAGTTGGTGATGATTTAGAGTAGCCGAAGTAATTTCGGTGAGTCTGGCATAGTTTGTTATGATTTGTACACCTTTTTTTGTAATTTTAAGATGATATGGTTTGGTTTGTTGTGGTAAGGGATAGTTGGGGGTGATTTACGGTAGCCGAAGTAATTTAGGTGACTCTGGTATAGTTTATTATGATTTTTAGCATTTTTTTGTAATTTTAAAGTGATTGGGCTTAGTTTGTTGCTGTAAAGTGTAGTTGGGGATGATTTTTGATAGCCGAAGTAATTTAGGTGAGTTTGGCATAGTTTGCAATGGTTACTAGCATTTTTTTGTAATTTAAAAGTGATTGGGTTTAGTTTGTTGTGGTAAGGGTTAGTTGGTGATGGTTTAGAGTAGCCGAAGTAATTTAGGTGAGTCTGGCATAGTTTGTTATGATTTGTACATCTTTTTTTGTAATTTTAAGATGATATGGTTTGGTTTGTTGTGGTAAGGGATAGTTGGGGGTGATTTACGGTAGCCGAAGTAATTTAGGTGACTCTGGTATAGTTTGTTATGATTTTTAGCATTTTTTTGTAATTTTAAAGTGATTGGGCTTAGTTTGTTGCTGTAAAGTGTATTTGGGGGTGATTTTTGATAGCCGAAGAAATTTAGGTGATTTTGGCATAGTTTGCTATGGTTAGTCGCATTTTTTTGTAATTTAAAAGAGATTGGGTTTAGTTTGTTGTGGTAAGGGTTAGTTGGTGATGATTTATGGTAGCCGAAGAAGTTTAGGTGAGTTTGGCATAGTTTGCTATGGTTACTAGCATTTTTTTGTAATTTAAAAGTGATTGGGTTTAGTTTGTTATGGTAAGGGTTAGTTGGTGATGATTTAGAGTAGCCGAAGTAATTTCGGTGAGTCTGGCATAGTTTGTTATGATTTGTACACCTTTTTTTGTAATTTTAAGATGATATGGTTTGGTTTGTTGTGGTAAGGGATAGTTGGGGGTGATTTACGGTAGCCGAAGTAATTTAGGTGACTCTGGTATAGTTTATTATGATTTTTAGCATTTTTTTGTAATTTTAAAGTGATTGGGCTTAGTTTGTTGCTGTAAAGTGTAGTTGGGGATGATTTTTGATAGCCGAAGTAATTTAGGTGAGTTTGGCATAGTTTGCAATGGTTACTAGCATTTTTTTGTAATTTAAAAGTGATTGGGTTTAGTTTGTTGTGGTAAGGGTTAGTTGGTGATGATTTAGAGTAGCCGAAGTAATTTAGGTGAGTCTGGCATAGTTTGTTATGATTTTTACACCATTTTTTGTAATTTTAAGATGATATGGTTTTTTTTGTTGTGGTAAGGGATAGTTGGGGGTGATTTACGGTAGCCAAAGTTATTTAAGTGCTTCTGGTATAGTTAGTTATGATTTTTAGCATTTTTTTGTAATTTTAAAGTTATTGGGCTTACTTTGTTGCTGTAAAGTGTAGTTGGGGGTGATTTTTGATAGCCGAAGTAATTTAGGTGAGTTTGGCATAGTTTGCTATAGTTAGTAGCATTTTTTTGTAATTTAAAAGTGATTGGATTTAGTTTGTTGTGGTAAGGGTTAGTTGGTGATGATTTAGAGTAGCCGAAGTAATTTAGGTGAGACTGGCATAGTTTGTTATGATTTGTACACCTTTTTTTGTAATTTTAAAATGATATGGTTTGGTTTGTTGTAGTAAGGGATAGTTGGGGGTGATTTAGGGTAGCCGAAGTAATTAAGGTGATTCTGGTATAGTTTGGTATGATTTTTAGCATTTTTTTGTAATTTTAAAGTGATTGGGCTTAGTTTGTTGCTGTAAAGTGTAGTTGGGGGTGATTTTTGATAGCCGAAGTAATTTAGGTGAGTTTGGCATAGTTTGCTATGGTTACTAGCATTTTTTTGTAATTTAAAAGTGATTGGGTTTAGTTTGTTGTGGTAAGGGTTAGTTGGTGATGATTTAGGGTAGCCAAAGTAATTTAGGTGAGTCTGGCATAGTTTGTTATGATTTGTACACCTTTTTTAGTTATTTTAAGATGATATGGTTGGGTTTGTTGTGGTAAGGGATAGTTGGGGGTGATTTACGGTAGCCGAAGTAATTTAGGTGATTCTGGTAAAGTTTGTTATGATTTTTAGCATTTTTTTGTAATTTTAAAGTGATTGGGTTTAGTTTGTTGCTGTAAAGCGTAGTTGGGGGTGATTTTTGATAGCCGAAGTAATTTAGGTGAATTTGCATAGTTTGCTATGGTTAGTAGCATTTTTTTGTAATTTAAAAGTCATTGGGTTTAATTTGTTGTGATAAGGGTTAGTTGGTGATGATTTATGGTAGCCGAAGTAATTTAGGTGAGTTTGGCATAGTTTGCTATGGTTACTAGCATTTTTTTGTAATTTAAAAGTGATTGGGTTTAGTTTGTTGTGGTAAGGGTTAGTTGGTGATGATTTAGAGTTGCCGAAGTAATTTAGGTGAGTCTGGCATAGTTGGTTATGATTTGTACATCTTTTTTTGTAATTTTAAGATGATATGGTTTGGTTTGTTGTGGTAAGGGATAGTTGGGGGTGATTTACGGTAGCCGAAGTAATTTAGGTGACTCTGGTATAGTTTGTTATGATTTTTAGCATTTTTTTGTAATTTTAAAGTGATTGGGCTTAGTTTGTTGCTGTAAAGTGTAGTTGGGGGTGATTTTCGATAGCCGAAGAAATTTAGGTGATTTTGGCATAGTTTGCTATGGTTAGTCGCATTTTTTTGTAATTTAAAAGAGATTGGGTTTAGTTTGTTGTGGTAAGGGTTAGTTGGTGATGATTTATGGTAGCCGAAGAAATTTAGGTGAGTTTGGCATAGTTTGCTATGGTTACTAGCATTTTTTTGTAATTTAAAAATGATTGAGTTTAGTTTGTTATGGTAAGGGTTAGTTGGTGATGATTTAGAGTAGCCGAAGTAATTTCGGTGAGTCTGGCATAGTTTGTTATGATTTGTACACCTTTTTTTGTAATTTTAAGATGATATGGTTTGGTTTGTTGTGGTAAGGGATAGTTGGTGATGATTTATGGTAGCCGAAGTAATTTAGGTGACTCTGGTATAGTTTATTATGATTTTTAGCATTTTTTTGTAATTTTAAAGTTATTGGGCTTACTTTGTTGCTGTAAAGTGTAGTTGGGGGTGATTTTTGATAGCCGAAGTAATTTAGGTGAGTTTGGCTTAGTTTGCTATAGTTAGTAGCATTTTTTTGTAATTTAAAAGTGATTGGGTTTAGTTTGTTTTGGTAAGGGTTAGTTGGTGATGATTTATGGTAGCCGAAGTAATTTATGTGAGTTTGGCATAGTTTGCTATGGTTACTAGCATTTTTTTGTAATTTAAAAGTGATTGGGTTTAGTTTGTTGTGGTAAGGGTTAGTTGGTGATGATTTAGAGTAGCCGAAGTAATTTAGGTGAGACTGGCATAGTTTGTTATGATTTGTACACCTTTTTTTGTAATTTTAAAATGATATGGTTTGGTTTGTTGTAGTAAGGGATAGTTGGGGGTGATTTAGGGTAGGCGAAGTAATTTAGGTGATTCTGGTATAGTTTGGTATGATTTTTAGCATTTTTTTGTAATTTTAAAGTGATTGGGCTTAGTTTGTTGCTGTAAAGTGTAGTTGGGGGTGATTTTTGATAGCCGAAGTAATTTAGGTGAGTTTGGTATAGTTTGCTATGGTTACTAGCATTTTTTTGTAATTTAAAAGTGATTGGGTTTAGTTTGTTGTGGTAAGGGTTAGTTGGTGATGATTTAGAGTAGCCGAAGTAATTTAGGTGAGTCTGGCATAGTTTGTTATGATTTGTACACCTTTTTTAGTTATTTTAAGATGATATGGTTTGGTTTGTTGTGGTAAGGGATAGTTGGGGGTGATTTACGGTAGCCGAAGTAATTTAGGTGATTCTGGTAAAGTTTGTTATGATTTTTAGCATTTTTTTGTAATTTTAAAGTGATTGGATTTAGTTTGTTGCTGTAAAGCGTAGTTGGGGGTGATTTTTGATAGCCGAAGTAATTTAGGTGAATTTGCATAGTTTGCTATGGTTAGTAGCATTTTTTTGTAACTTAAAAGTCATTGGGTTTAATTTGTTGTGATAAGGGTTAGTTGGTGATGATTTATGGTAGCCGAAGTAATTTAGGTGAGTTTGGCATAGTTTGCTATGGTTACTAGCATTTTTTTGTAATTTAAAAGTGATTGGGTTTAGTTTGTTGTGGTAAGGGTTAGTAGGTGATGATTTAGAGTAGCCGAAGTAATTTAGGTGAGTCTGGTATAGTTTGTTATGATTTTTAGCATTTTTTTGTAATTTTAAAGTGATTGGGCTTAGTTTGTTGCTGTAAAGTGTAGTTGGGGGTGATTTTTGATAGCCGAAGTAATTTAGGTGATTTTGGCATAGTTTGCTATGGTTAGTAGAATTTTTTTGTAATTTAAAAGTGATTGGGTTTAGTTTGTTGTGGTAAGGGTTAGTTGGTGATGATTTAGAGAAGCCGAAGTAATTTAGGTGAGTTTGGCATAGTTTGCTATGGTTACTAGCATTTTTTTGTAATTTAAAATTGATTGGGTTTAGTTTGTCGTGGTAAGGGTTAGTTGGTCATGATTTAGAGTAGCCGAAGTAATTTAGGTGAGTTTGGCATAGTTTGCTATGGTTACTAGCATTTTTTTGTAATTTAAAAGTGATTGGGTTTAGTTTGTTGTGGTAAGGGTTAGTTGGTGATGATTTAGAGTAGCCGAAGTAATTTAGGTGAGTCTGGCATAGTTCGTTATGATTTGTACACCTTTTTTTGTAATTTTAAGATGATATGGTTTGGTTTGTTGTGGTAAGGGATAGTTGTGGGTGATTTACGGTAGCCGAAGTAATTTAGGTGATTCTGGTATAGTTTGTTAATGATTTTTAGCATTTTTTTGTAATTTTCAAGTGATTGGGCTTAGTTTGTTGCTGTAAAGTGTAGTTGGGGGTGATTTTTGATAGCCGAAGTAATTTAGGTGAGTTTGGCATAGTTTGCTATGGTTAGTAGCATTTTTTTGTAATTTAAAAGTGATTGAGTTTAGTTTGTTGTGGTAAGGGTTAGCTGGTGATGATTTATGGTAGCCGAAGTAATTTAGGAGAGTTTGGCATAGTTTGCTATGGTTACTAGCATTTTTTTGTAATTTAAAAGTGATTGGGTTTAGTTTGTTGTGGTAAGGGTTAGTTGGTGATGATTTAGAGTAGCCGAAGTAATTTAGGTGAGTCTGGCATAGTTTGTTATGATTTGTACACCTTTTTTTGTAATTTTAAGATGATATGGTTTGCTTTGTTGTGGTAACGGATAGTTGGGGGTGATTTACGGTAGCCGAAGTAATTTAGGTGATTCTGGTATAGTTTGTTATGATTTTTAGCATTTTTTTGTAATTTTAAAGTGATTGGGCATAGTTTGTTGCTGTAAAGTGTAGTTGGGGGTGATTTTTGATAGCCGAAGTAATTTAGGTGAGTTTGGCATAGTTTGCTATGGTTAGTAGCATTTTTTTGTAATTTAAAAGTGATTGGGTTTAGTTTTTTGTGGTAAGGGTTAGTTGGTGATGATTTAGAGTAGCCGAAGTAATTTAGGTGAGTCTGGCATAGTTTGTTATGATTTGTACACCTTTTTTTGTAATTTTATGATGATATGATTTGGTTTGTTGTTGTAAGGGATAGTTGGGGGTGATTTACGGTAGCCGAAGTAATTTAGGTGATTCTGGTATAGTTTGTTATGATTTTTAGCATTTTTTTTGTAATTTTAAAGTGATTAGGCTTAGTTTGTTGCTGTAAAGGGTAGTTGGGGGTGATTTTTGATAGTCGAAGTAATTTAGGTGAGCTTGGCATAGTTTGCTATGGTTAGTAGCATTTTTTTGTAATTTAAAAGTGATTGGGTTTAGTTTGTTGTGGTAAGGGTTAGTTGGTGATGATTTATGGTAGCCGAAGTAATTTAGGTGAGTTTGGCATAGTTTGCTATGGTTACTAGCATTTTTATGTAATTTAAAAGTGATTGGGTTTAGTTTGTTGTGGTAAGGGTTAGTTGGTTGTGATTTAGAGTAGCCGAAGTAATTTAGGTGAGTCTGGCATAGTTTGTTATGATTTGTACACCTTTTTTTGTAATTTTAAGATGATATGGTTTGGTTTGTTGTGGTAAGGGATAGTTGTGGGTGATTTACGGTAGCCGAAGTAATTTAGGTGATTCTGGTATAATTTGTTCTGATTTTTAGCATTTTTTTGTAATTTTAAAGTGATTGGGCTTAGTTTGTTGCTGTAAAGTGTAGTTGGGGGTGATTTTTGATAGCCGAAGTAATTTAGGTGAGTTTGGCATAGTTTGCTATGGTTAGTAGCATTTTTTTGTAATTTAAAAGTGATTGGGTTTAGTTTGTTGTGGTAAGGGTTAGTTGGTGATGATTTATGGTAGCCGAAGTAATTTAGGTGAATTTGGCATAGTTTGCTATGGTTACTAGCATTAGTTTGTAATTTAAAAGTGATTGGGTTTAGTTTGTTGGGGTAAGGGTTAGTTGGTGATGATTTAGAGTTGCCGAAGTAATTTAGGTTAGTCTGGCATAGTTTGTTATGATTTGTACAACTTTTTTTCTAATTTTAAGATGATATGGTTTGGTTTGTTGTGGTAAGGGATAGTTGGGGGTGATTTACGGTAGCCGAAGTAATTTAGGTGATTCTGGTATAGTTTGTTATGATTTTTAGCATTTTTTTGTAATTTAAAAGTGATTGGGTTTAGTTTGTTGTGGTAAGGGTTGGTTGGTGATGATTTATGGTAGCCGAAGTAATTTAGGTGAGTTTGGCATAGTTTGCTATGGTTACTAGCATTTTTTTTAATTTAAAAGTGATTGGGTTTAGTTTGTTGTGGTAACGGTTAGTTGGTGATGATTTAGAGTAGCCGAAGTAATTTAGGTGAGTCTGGCATAGTTTGTTATGATTTGTATACATTTTTTTGTAATTTTAAGATGATATGGTTTGGTTTGTTGTGGTAAGGAATAGTTGGGGGTGATTTACGGTAGCCGAAGTAATTTAGGTGATTCTGGTATAGTTTGTTATGATTTTTAGCATTTTTTTGTAATTTTAAAGTGATTGGGCTTAGCTTGTTGCTGTAAAGTGTATTTGGGGGTGACTTTTGATAGCCGAAGTAATTTAGGTGAGTTTGGCATAGTTTGCTATGGTTAGTAGCATTTTTTTGTAATTTAAAAGTGATTGGGTTTAGTTTGTTGTGGTAAGGGTTAGTTGGTGATGATTTATGGTAGCCGAAGTAACTTAGGTGAGTTTAACATAGTTTGCTATGGTTAGTAGCATTTTTTTGTAATTTAAAAATGATTGGGTTTAGTTTGTTGTGGTAAGGGTTAGTTGGTGATGATTTATGGTATCCGAAGTAATTTAGGTAAGTTTGGCATAGTTGGCTATGGTTACTAGCATTTTTTTGTAATTTAAAAGTGATTGGGTTTAGTTTGTTGTGGTAAGGGTTAGTTGGTGATGATTTAGAGTAGCCGAAGTAATTTAGGTGAGTCTGGAATAGTTTGTTATGATTTGTACACCTTTTTTTGTAATTTTAAGATGATATGGTTTGGTTTGTTGTGGTAAGGGATAGTTGGGGGTGATTTACGGTAGCCGAAGTAATTTAGGTGATTCAGGTATAGTTTGTTATGATTTTTAGCATTTTTTTGTAATTTTAAAGTGATTGGGCTTAGTTTGTTGCTGTAAAGTGTAGTTGGGGGTGTTTTTTGATAGCCGAAGTAATTTAGGTGAGTTTGGCATAGTTTGCTATGGTTAGTAGCATTTTTTTTAATTTAAAACTGATTGGGTTTAGTTTGTTGTGGTAAGGGTTAGTTGGTGATGATTTATGGTAGCCGAAGTAATTTATGTGAGTTTGGCATAGTTTGCTATGGTTACTAGCATTTTTTTGTAATTTAAAAGTGATTGGGTTTAGTTTGTTGTGGTAAGGGTTAGTTGGTGATGATTTAGAGAAGCCGAAGTAATTTAGGTGAGTCTGGCATAGTTTGTTATGATTTGTACACCTTTTTTTGCAATTTTAAGATGATATGGTTTGGTTTGTTGTTGTAAGGGATAGTTGGGGGTGATTTACGGTAGCCGAAGTAATTTAGGTGATTCTGGTATAGTATGTTATGATTTTTAGCATTTTTTTGTAATTTTAAAGTGATTAGGCTTAGTTTGTTGCTGTAAAGTGTAGTTGGGGGTGATTTTTGATAGTCGAAGTAATTTAGGTGAGTTTGGCATATTTTGCTATAGTTAGTAGCATTTTTTTGTAATTTAAAAGTGATTGGGTTTAGTTTGTTGTGGTAAGGGTTAGTTGGTGATGATTTAGAGTAGCCGAAGTAATTTAGGTGAGTCTGGCATAGTTTGTTATGATTTGTACACCTTTTTTTGTAATTTTAAGATGATATGGTTTGGTTTGTTGTGGTAAGGGATAGTTGTAGGTGATTTACGGTAGCCGAAGTAATTTAGGTGATTCTGGTATAATTTGTTATGATTTTTAGCATTTTTTTGCAATTTCAAAGTGATTGGGCTTAGTTTGTTGCTGAAAATTGTAGTTGGGGGTGATTTTTGATAGCCGAAGTAATTTAGGTGAGTTTGGCATAGTTTGCTATGGTTAGTAGCATTTTTTTGTAATTTAAAAGTGATTGGGTTTAGTTTGTTGTGGTAAGGGTTAGTTGGTGATGATTTATGGTAGCCGAAGTAATTTAGGTGAGTTTGGCATAGTTTGCTATGGTTACTAGCATTTTTTTGTAATTTAAAAGTGATTGGGTTTAGTTTGTTGTGGTAAGGGTTAGTTGGTGATGATTTAGAGTTGCCGAAGTAATTTAGGTGAGTCTGGCATAGTTTGTTATGATTTGTACACTTTTTTTTGGTAATTTTAAGATGATATGGTTTGGTTTGTCGTGGTAAGGGATAGTTGGGGGTGATTTACGGTAGCGAAAGTAATTTAGGTGATTCTGGTATAGTTTGTTATGATTTTTAGCCTTTTTTTGTAATTTTAAAGTGATTGGGCTTAGTTTGTTGCTGTAAAGTGTAGTTGGGGGTGATTTTTAATAGCCGAAGTAATTTAGGTGAGTTTGGCATAGTTTGCTATGGTTAGTAGCATTTTTTTGTTATTTAAAAGTGATTGGGTTTAGTTTGTTGTGGTAAGGGTTAGTTGGTGATGATTTATGGAAGCCGAAGTAACTTAGGTGAGTTTGGCATAGTTTGCTATGGTTACTAGCATTTTTTTGTAATTTAAAAGTGATTGGGTTTAGTTTGTTGTGGTAAGGGTTAGTTGGTGATGGTTTAGAGTAGCCGAAGTAATTTAGGTGAGTCTGGCATAGTTTGTTATGATTTGTACATCTTTTTTTGTAATTTTAAGATGATATGGTTTGGTTTGTTGTGGTAAGAGATAGTTGGGGGTGATTTACGGTAGCCGAAGTAATTTAGGTGACTCTGGTATAGTTTGTTATGATTTTTAGCATTTTTTTGTAATTTTAAAGTGATTGGGCTTAGTTTGTTGCTGTAAAGTGTAGTTGGGGGTGATTTTTGATAGCCGAAGGAATTTAGGTGATTTTGACATAGTTTGCTATGGTTAGTCGCATTTTTTTGTAATTTAAAAGAGATTGGGTTTAGTTTGTTGTGGTAAGGGTTAGTTGGTGATGATTTATGGTAGCCGAAGAAATTTAGGTGAGTTTGGCATAGTTTGCTATGGTTACTAGCATTTTTTTGTAATTTAAAAGTGATTGGGTTTAGTTTGTTATGGTAAGGGTTAGTTGGTGATGATTTAGAGTAGCCGAAGTAATTTCGGTGAGTCTGGCATAGTTTGTTATGATTTGTACACCTTTTTTTGTATTTTTAAGATGATATGGTTTGGTTTGTAGTGGTAAGGGATAGTTGGGGGTGATTTACGGTAGCCGAAGTAATTTAGGTGACTCTGGTATAGTTTATTAGGATTTTTAGCATTTTTTTGTAATTTTAAAGTGATTGGGCTTAGTTTGTTGCTGTAAAGTGTAGTTGGGGATGATTTTTGATAGCCGAAGTAATTTAGGTGAGTTTGGCATAGTTTGCAATGGTTACTAGCATTTTTTTGTAATTTAAAAGTGATTGGGTTTTGTTTGTTGTGGTAAGGGTTAGTTGGTGATGATTTAGAGTAGCCGAAGTAATTTAGGTGAGTCTGGCATAGTTTGTTATGATTTGTACACCATTTTTTGTAATTTTAAGATGATATGGTTTTTTTTGTTGTGGTAAGGGATAGTTGGGGGTGATTTACGGTAGCCAAAGTAATTTAAGTGCTTCTGGTATAGTTAGTTATGATTTTTAGCATTTTTTTGTAATTTTAAAGTTATTGGGCTTACTTTGTTGCTGTAAAGTGTAGTTGGGGGTGATTTTTGATAGCCGAAGTAATTTAGGTGAGTTTGGCATAGTTTGCTATAGTTAGTAGCATTTTTTTGTAATTTAAAAGTGATTGGGTTTAGTTTGTTTTGGTAAGGGTTAGTTGGTGATGATTTATGGTAGCCGAAGTAATTTATGTGAGTTTGGCATAGTTTGCTATGGTTACTAGTATTTTTTTTAATTTAAAAGTGATTGGGTTTAGTTTGTTGTGGTAAGGGTTAGTTGGTGATGATTTAGAGTAGCCGAAGTAATTTAGGTGAGACTGGCATAGTTTGTTATGATTTGTACACCTTTTTTGTAATTTTAAAATGATATGGTTTGGTTTGTTGTAGTAAGGGATAGTTGGGGGTGATTTAGGGTAGCCGAAGTAATTTAGGTGATTCTGGTATAGTTTGGTATGATTTTTAGCATTTTTTTGTAATTTTAAAGTGATTGGGCTTTGTTTGTTGCTGTAAAGTGTAGTTGGGGGTGATTTTTGATAGCCGAAGTAGTTTAGGTGAGTTTGGCATAGTTTGCTATGGTTACTAGCATTTTTTTGTAATTTAAAAGTGATTGGGTTTAGTTTGTTGTGGTAAGGGTTAGTTGGTGATGATTTAGAGTAGCCGAAGTAATTTAGGTGAGTCTGGCATAGTTTGTTATGATTTGTACACCTTTTTTAGTTATTTTAAGATGATATGGTTTGGTTTGTTGTGGTAAGGGATAGTTGGGGGTGATTTACGGTAGCCGAAGTAATTTAGGTGATTCTGGTAAAGTTTGTTATTATTTTTAGCATTTTTTTGTAATTTTAAAGTGATTGGGTTTAGTTTGTTGCTGTAAAGCGTAGTTGGGGGTGATTTTTGATAGCCGAAGTAATTTAGGTGAATTTGCATAGTTTGCTATGGTTAGTAGCATTTTTTTGTAATTTAAAAGTCATTGGGTTTAATTTGTTGTGATAAGGGTTAGTTGGTGATGATTTATGGTAGCCGAAGTAATTTAGGTGAGTTTGGCATAGTTTGCTATGGTTACTAGCATTTTTTTGTAATTTAAAAGAGAATGGGTTTAGTTTGTTGTGGTAAGGGTTAGTTGGTGATGATTTAGAATTGCCGAAGTAATTTAGGTGAGTCTGGCATAGTTTGTTATGATTTGTACACCTTTTTTTTGGTAATTTTAAGATGATATGGTTTGGTTTGTCGTGGTAAGGGATAGTTGGGGGTGATTTACGGTAGCGGAAGTAATTTAGGTGATTGTGGTATAGTTTGTTATGATTTTTAGCCTTTTTTTGTAATTTTAAAGTGATTGGGCTTAGTTTGTTGCTGTAAAGTGTAGTTGGGGGTGATTTTTGATAGCCGAAGTAATTTAGGTGAGTTTGGCATAGTTTGCTATGGTTAGTAGCATTTTTTTGTTATTTAAAAGTGATTGGGTTTAGTTTGTTGTGGTAAGGGTTAGTTGGTGATGATTTATGGAAGCCGAAGTAACTTAGGTGAGTTTGGCATAGTTTGCTATGGTTACTAGCATTTTTTTGTAATTTTAAAGTGATTGGGCTTAGTTTGTTGCTGTAAAGTGTAGTTGGGGGTGATTTTTGATAGCCGAAGTAATTTAGGTGATTTTGGCATAGTTTGCTATGGTTAGTAGAATTTTTTTGTAATTTAAAAGTGATTGGGTTTAGTTTGTTGTGGTAAGGGTTAGTTGGTGATGATTTATGGTAGCCGAAGTAATTTAGGTGAGTTTGGCATAGTTTGCTATGGTTACTAGCATTTTTTTGTAATTTAAAAGTGATTGGGTTTAGTTTGTTATGGTAAGGGTTAGTTGGTGATGATTTAGAGTAGCCGAAGTAATTTAGGTGAGTCTGGCATAGTTTGTTATGATTTGTACACCTTTTTTGTAATTTTAAGATGATATGGTTTGGTTTGTATGTGGTAAGGGATAGTTGGGGGTGATTTACGGTAGCCGAAGTAATTTAGGTGATTCTGGTATACTTTGTTATGATTTTTAGCATTTTTTTGTAATTTTAAAGTGATTGGGCTTAGTTTGTTGCTGTAAAATGTAGTTGGGGGAGATTTTTGATAGCCGAAGTAATTTAGGTGAGTTTGGCATAGTTTGCTATGGTTAGTAGCATTTTTTTGTAATTTAAAAGTGATTGGGTTTAGTTTGTTGTGGTAAGGGTTAGTTGGTGATGATTTATGGTAGCCGAAGTAATTTAGGTGAGTTTGGAATAGTTTGCTATGGTTACTAGCATTTTTTTGTAATTTAAATGTGATTGGGTTTAGTTTGTTGTGTAAGGGTTAGTTGGTGATGATTTAGAGTAGCCGAAGTAATTTAGGTGAGTCTGGCATAGTTTGTTATGATTTGTACACCTTTTTTTCTAATTTTAAGATGATATGGTTTGGTTTGCTGTGGTAAGGGATAGTTGGGGGTGATTTACGGTAGCCGAAGTAATTTAGGTGATTCTGGTATAGTTTGGTATGATTTTTAGCATTTTTTTGTAATTTTAAAGTGATTGGGATTAGTTTGTTGCTGTAAAGTGAAGTTGGGGGTGATTTTTGATAGCCGAAGTAATTTAGGTGGGTTTGGCATAGTTTGCTATGGTTACTAGCATTTTTTGTAATTTAAAAGTGATTGGGTTTAGTTTGTTGTGGTAAGGGTTAGTTGGTGATGATTTAGAGTAGCCGAAGTAATTTAGGTGAGTCTGGCATAGTTTGTTATGATTTGTACAACTTTTTTTCTAATTTTAAGATGATATGGTTTGGTTTGCTGTGGTAAGGGATAGTTAAGGGTGATTTACGGTAGCCGAAGTAATTTAGGTGATTCTGGTATAGTTTGTTATGATTTTTAGCATTTTTTTGTAATTTTAAAGTGATTGGGCTTAGTTTGTTGCTGTGAAATGTAGTTGGGGGTGATTTTTGATAGCCGAAGAAATTTAGGTGATTTTGGCATAGTTTGCTATGGTTAGTCGCATTTTTTTGTAATTTAAAAGTGATTGGGTTTAGTTTGTTGTAGTAAGGGTTAATTGGTGACGATTTATGGAAGCCGAAGTAATTGAGGTGAGTTTGGCATAGTTTGTTATGGTTACTAGCATTTTTTTGTAATTTAAAAGTGATTGGGTTTAGTTTGTTGTGGTAAGGGTTAGTTGGTGATGATTTAGAGTAGCCGAAGTAATTTAGGTGAGTCTGGCATAGTTTGTTATGATTTGTATACCTTTTTTGTAATTTTAAGATGATATGGTTTGGTTTGTATGTGGTAAGGAATAGTTGGGGGTGATTTACGGTAGCCGAAGTAATTTAGGTGATTCTGGTATAGTTTTTTATGATTTTTAGCATGTTTTTGTAATTTTAAAGTGATTGGGCTTAGTATGTTGCTGTAAAGTGTAGTTGGGGGTGATTTTTGATAGCCGAAGTAATTTAGGTGAGTTTGGCATAGTTTGCTATGGTTAGTAGCATTATTTTGTAATTTAAAAGTGATTGGGTTTAGTTTCTTGTGGAAAAGGTTATTTGGTGATGATTTATGGTAGCCGATGTTATTTAGGTGAGTTTGGCATAGTTTGCTATGGTTACTAGCATTTTTTTGTAATTTAAAAGTGATTTTTAGCATTTTTTTGTAATTTTAAAGTGATTGGGCTTAGTTTGTTGCTGTGAAATGTAGTTGGGGGTGATTTTTGATAGCCGAAGAAATTTAGGTGATTTTGGCATAGTTTGCTAAGGTTAGTCGCATTTTTTTGTAATTTAAAAGTGATTGGGTTTAGTTTGTTGTAGTAAGGGTTAATTGGTGACGATTTATGGAAGCCGAAGTAATTGAGGTGAGTTTGGCATAGTTTGTTATGGTTACTAGCATTTTTTTGTAATTTAAAAGTGATTGGGTTTAGTTTGTTGTGGTAAGGGTTAGTTGGTGATGATTTAGAGTAGCCGAAGTAATTTAGGTGAGTCTGGCATAGTTTGTTATGATTTGTATACCTTTTTTGTAATTTTAAGATGATATGGTTTGGTTTGTATGTGGTAAGGAATAGTTGGGGGTGATTTACGGTAGCCGAAGTAATTTAGGTGATTCTGGTATAGTTTTTTATGATTTTTAGCATGTTTTTGTAATTTTAAAGTGATTGGGCTTAGTATGTTGCTGTAAAGTGTAGTTGGGGGTGATTTTTGATAGCCGAAGTAATTTAGGTGAGTTTGGCATAGTTTGCTATGGTTAGTAGCATTATTTTGTAATTTAAAAGTGATTGGGTTTAGTTTCTTGTGGAAAGGGTTATTTGGTGATGATTTATGGTAGCCGAAGTAATTTAGGTGAGCTTGGCATAGTTTGCTATGGTTACTAGCATTTTTTTGTAATTTAAAAGTGATTGGGTTTAGTTTGTTGTGGTAAGGGTTAGTTGGTGATGATTTATGGTAGCCGAAGTAATTTAGGTGAGTTTGGCATAGTTTGCTATTGTTACTAGCATTGTTTTGTAATTTAAAAGTGATTGGGTTTAGTTTGTTTTGGTAAGGGTTAGTTGGTGAAGATTTAGAGTAGCCGAAGTAATTTAGGTGAGTCTGGCATAGTTTGTTATGATTTGTACACCTTGTTTTGTAATTTTAAGATGATATGGTTTGGTTTGTTGTGGTAAGGGATAGTTGGGGGTGATTTACGGTAGCCGAAGTAATTTAGGTGATTCTGGTATACTTTGTTATGATTTTTAGCATTTTTTTGTAATTTTAAAGTGATTGGGCTTAGTTTGTTGCTGTAAAATGTAGTTGGGGGTGATTTTTGATAGCCAAAGTAATTTAGGTGAGTTTGGCATAGTTTGCTATGGTTAGTAGCATTTTTTTGTAATTTAAAAGTGATTGGGTTTATTTTGTTGTGATAAGGGTTAGTTGGTGACGATTTATGGTAGCGGAAGTAATTTAGGTGAGTCTGGCATAGTTTGTTATGATTTGTACACCTTTTTTGTAATTTTAAGATGATATGGTTTGGTTTGTATGTGGTAAGGGATAGTTGGGGGTGATTTACGGTAGCCGAAGTAATTTAGGTGATTCTGGTATACTTTGTTATGATTTTTAGCATTTTTTTGTAATTTTAAAGTGATTGGGCTTAGTTTGTTGCTGTAAAGTGTAGATGGGGGTGATTTTTGATAGCCGAAGTAATTTAGGTGAGTTTGGCATAGATTGTTATGGTTACTAGCATTTTTTTGTAATTTAAAAGTGATTGGGTTTAGTTTGTTTTGGTAAGGGTTAGTTGGTGATGATTTAGAGTAGCCGAAGTAATTTAGGTGAGTCTGGCATAGTTTGTTATGATTTGTACACCTTTTTTGTAATTTTAAGATGATATGGTTTGGTTTGTATGTGGTAAGGGATAGTTGGGGGTGATTTACGGTAGCCGAAGTAATTTAGGTGATTCTGGTATAATTTGTTATGATTTTTAGCATTTTTTTGTAATTTTAAAGTGATTGGGCTTAGTTTGTTGCTGTAAAGTGTAGATGGGGGTGATTTTTGATAGCCGAAGTAATTTAGGTGAGTTTGGCATAGTTTGCTATGGTTAGTAGCATTTTTTTGTAATTTAAAATTGATTGGGTTTAGTTTGTTGTGGTAAGGGTTAGTTGGGGGTGATTTTTGATAGCCGAAGTAATTTAGGTGAGTTTGGCAGAGTTTGCTATGGTTAGTAGCATTATTTTGTAATTTAAAAGTGATTGGGTTTAGTTTTTTTGGTAAGGGTTAGTTGGTGATGATTTATGGTAGCCGAAGTAATTTAGGTGAGTTTGGCATAGTTTGCTATGGTTACTAGCATTTTTTGTAATTTAAAAGTGATTGGGTTTAGTTTGTTGTGGTAAGGTTTAGTTGGTGATGATTTAGAGTAGCCGAAGTAATTTAGGTGAGTCTGGCATAGTTTGTTATGATTTGTACACCTTTTTTGTAATTTTAAGATGATATGGTTTGGTTTGTATGTGGTAAGGGATAGTTGGGGGTGATTTACGGTAGCCGAAGTAATTTAGGTGACTCTGGTATAGTTTGTTATGATTTTTAGCATTTTTTTGTAATTTTAAAGTGATTGGGCTTAGTTTGTTGCTGTAAAGTGTAGTTGGGGGTGATTTTTGATAGCCGAAGAAATTTAGGTGATTTTGGCATAGTTTGCGATGGTTAGTCGCATTTTTTTGTAATTTAAAAGAGATTGGGTTTAGTTTGTTGTGGTAAGGGTTAGTTGGTGATGATTTATGGTAGCCGAAGAAATTTAGGTGAGTTTGGCATAGTTTGCTATGGTTACTAGCATTTTTTGTAATTTAAAAGTGATTGGGTTTAGTTTGTTGTGGCAAGGTTTAGTTGGTGATGGTTTAGAGTAGCCGAAGTAATTTAGGTGAGTCTGGCATAGTTTGTTATGATTTGTACATCTTTTTTTGTAATTTTAAGATGATATGGTTTGGTTTGTTGTGGTAAGGGATAGTTGGGGGTGATTTACGGTAGCCGAAGTAATTTAGGTGACTCTGGTATAGTTTATTATGATTTTTAGCATGTTTTTGTAATTTTAAAGTGATTGGGCTTAGTATGTTGCTGTAAAGTGTAGTTGGGGGTGATTTTTGATAGCCGAAGTAATTTAGGTGAGTTTGGCATAGTTTGCTATGGTTAGTAGCATTATTTTGTAATTTAAAAGTGATTGGGTTTAGTTTCTTGTGGAAAAGGTTATTTGGTGATGATTTATGGTAGCCGATGTTATTTAGGTGAGTTTGGCATAGTTTGCTATGGTTACTAGCATTTTTTTGTAATTTAAAAGTGATTTTTAGCATTTTTTTGTAATTTTAAAGTGATTGGGCTTAGTTTGTTGCTGTGAAATGTAGTTGGGGGTGATTTTTGATAGCCGAAGAAATTTAGGTGATTTTGGCATAGTTTGCTAAGGTTAGTCGCATTTTTTTGTAATTTAAAAGTGATTGGGTTTAGTTTGTTGTAGTAAGGGTTAATTGGTGACGATTTATGGAAGCCGAAGTAATTGAGGTGAGTTTGGCATAGTTTGTTATGGTTACTAGCATTTTTTTGTAATTTAAAAGTGATTGGGTTTAGTTTGTTGTGGTAAGGGTTAGTTGGTGATGATTTAGAGTAGCCGAAGTAATTTAGGTGAGTCTGGCATAGTTTGTTATGATTTGTATACCTTTTTTGTAATTTTAAGATGATATGGTTTGGTTTGTATGTGGTAAGGAATAGTTGGGGGTGATTTACGGTAGCCGAAATAATTTAGGTGATTCTGGTATAGTTTTTTATGATTTTTAGCATGTTTTTGTAATTTTAAAGTGATTGGGCTTAGTATGTTGCTGTAAAGTGTAGTTGGGGGTGATTTTTGATAGCCGAAGTAATTTAGGTGAGTTTGGCATAGTTTGCTATGGTTAGTAGCATTATTTTGTAATTTAAAAGTGATTGGGTTTAGTTTCTTGTGGAAAGGGTTATTTGGTGATGATTTATGGTAGCCGAAGTAATTTAGGTGAGCTTGGCATAGTTTGCTATGGTTACTAGCATTTTTTTGTAATTTAAAAGTGATTGGGTTTAGTTTGTTGTGGTAAGGGTTAGTTGGTGATGATTTATGGTAGCCGAAGTAATTTAGGTGAGTTTGGCATAGTTTGCTATTGTTACTAGCATTGTTTTGTAATTTAAAAGTGATTGGGTTTAGTTTGTTTTGGTAAGGGTTAGTTGGTGAAGATTTAGAGTAGCCGAAGTAATTTAGGTGAGTCTGGCATAGTTTGTTATGATTTGTACGCCTTGTTTTGTAATTTTAAGATGATATGGTTTGGTTTGTTGTGGTAAGGGATAGTTGGGGGTGATTTACGGTAGCCGAAGTAATTTAGGTGATTCTGGTATACTTTGTTATGATTTTTAGCATTTTTTTGTAATTTTAAAGTGATTGGGCTTAGTTTGTTGCTGTAAAATGTAGTTGGGGGTGATTTTTGATAGCCAAAGTAATTTAGGTGAGTTTGGCATAGTTTGCTATGGTTAGTAGCATTTTTTTGTAATTTAAAAGTGATTGGGTTTAGTTTGTTTTGGTAAGGGTTAGTTGGTGATGATTTAGAGTAGCCGAAGTAATTTAGGTGAGTCTGGCATAGTTTGTTATGATTTGTACACCTTTTTTGTAATTTTAAGATGATATGGTTTGGTTTGTATGTGGTAAGGGATAGTTGGGGGTGATTTACGGTAGCCGAAGTAATTTAGGTGATTCTGGTATAATTTGTTATGATTTTTAGCATTTTTTTGTAATTTTAAAGTGATTGGGCTTAGTTTGTTGCTGTAAAGTGTAGATGGGGGTGATTTTTGATAGCCGAAGTAATTTAGGTGAGTTTGGCATAGTTTGCTATGGTTAGTAGCATTTTTTTGTAATTTAAAATTGATTGGGTTTAGTTTGTTGTGGTAAGGGTTAGTTGGGGGTGATTTTTGATAGCCGAAGTAATTTAGGTGAGTTTGGCAGAGTTTGCTATGGTTAGTAGCATTATTTTGTAATTTAAAAGTGATTGGGTTTAGTTTTTTTGGTAAGGGTTAGTTGGTGATGATTTATGGTAGCCGAAGTAATTTAGGTGAGTTTGGCATAGTTTGCTATGGTTACTAGCATTTTTTGTAATTTAAAAGTGATTGGGTTTAGTTTGTTGTGGTAAGGTTTAGTTGGTGATGATTTAGAGTAGCCGAAGTAATTTAGGTGAGTCTGGCATAGTTTGTTATGATTTGTACACCTTTTTTGTAATTTTAAGATGATATGGTTTGGTTTGTATGTGGTAAGGGATAGTTGGGGGTGATTTACGGTAGCCGAAGTAATTTAGGTGACTCTGGTATAGTTTGTTATGATTTTTAGCATTTTTTTGTAATTTTAAAGTGATTGGGCTTAGTTTGTTGCTGTAAAGTGTAGTTGGGGGTGATTTTTGATAGCCGAAGAAATTTAGGTGATTTTGGCATAGTTTGCTATGGTTAGTCGCATTTTTTTGTAATTTAAAAGAGATTGGGTTTAGTTTGTTGTGGTAAGGGTTAGTTGGTGATGATTTATGGTAGCCGAAGAAATTTAGGTGAGTTTGGCATAGTTTGCTATGGTTACTAGCATTTTTTGTAATTTAAAAGTGATTGGGTTTAGTTTGTTGTGGCAAGGTTTAGTTGGTGATGGTTTAGAGTAGCCGAAGTAATTTAGGTGAGTCTGGCATAGTTTGTTATGATTTGTACATCTTTTTTTGTAATTTTAAGATGATATGGTTTGGTTTGTTGTGGTAAGGGATAGTTGGGGGTGATTTACGGTAGCCGAAGTAATTTAGGTGACTCTGGTATAGTTTATTATGATTTTTAGCATTTTTTTGTAATTTTAAAGTGATTGGGCTTAGTTTGTTGCTGTAAAGTGTAGTTGGGGATGATTTTTGATAGCCGAAGTAATTTAGGTGAGTTTGGCATAGTTTGCAATGGTTACTAGCATTTTTTTGTAATTTAAAAGTGATTGGGTTTAGTTTGTTGTGGTAAGGGTTAGTTGGTGATGATTTAGAGTAGCCGAAGTAATTTAGGTGAGTCTGGCATAGTTTGTTAAGATTTGTACACCATTTTTTGTAATTTTAAGATGATATGGTTTTTTTTGTTGTGGTAAGGGATAGTTGGGGGTGATTTACGGTAGCCGAAGTAATTTAGGTGACTCTGGTATAGTTTGTTATGATTTTTAGCATTTTTTTGTAATTTTAAAGTGATTGGGCTTAGTTTGTTGCTGTAAAGTGTAGTTGGGGGTGATTTTTGATAGCCGAAGAAATTTAGGTGATTTTGGCATAGTTTGCTATGGTTAGTCGCATTTTTTTGTAATTTAAAAGAGATTGGGTTTAGTTTGTTGTGGTAAGGGTTAGTTGGTGATGATTTATGGTAGCCGAAGTAATTTAGGTGAGTTTGGCATAGTTTGCTATTGTTACTAGCATTGTTTTGTAATTTAAAAGTGATTGGGTTTAGTTTGTTATGGTAAGGGTTAGTTGGTGAAGATTTAGAGTAGCCGAAGTAATTTAGGTGAGTCTGGCATAGTTTGTTATGATTTGTACACCTTTTTTTGTAATTTTAAGATGATATGGTTTGGTTTGTTGTGGTAAGGGATAGTTGGGGGTGATTTACGGTAGCCGAAGTAATTTAGGTGACTCTGGTATAGTTTATTATGATTTTTAGCATTTTTTTGTAATTTTAAAGTGATTGGGCTTAGTTTGTTGCTGTAAAGTGTAGTTGGGGATGATTTTTGATAGCCGAAGTAATTTGGGTGAGTTTGGCATAGTTTGCAATGGTTACTAGCATTTTTTTGTAATTTAAAAGTGATTGGGTTTAGTTTGTTGTGGTAAGGGTTAGTTGGTGATGATTTAGAGTAGCCGAAGTAATTTAGGTGAGTCTGGCATAGTTTGTTAAGATTTGTACACCATTTTTTGTAATTTTAAGATGATATGTTTTTTTTTGTTGTGGTAAGGGATAGTTGGGGGTGATTTACGGTTGCCAAAGTAATTTAAGTGCTTCTGGTATAGTTAGTTATGATTTTTAGCATTTTTTTGTAATTTTAAAGTTATTGGGCTTACTTTGTTGCTGTAAAGTGTAGTTGGGGGTGATTTTTGATAGCCGAAGTAATTTAGGTGAGTTTGGCATAGTTTGCTATAGTTAGTAGCATTTTTTTGTAATTTAAAAGTGATTGGGTTTAGTTTGTTTTGGTAAGGGTTAGTTGGTGATGATTTATGGTAGCCGAAGTAATTTATGTGAGTTTGGCATAGTTTGCTATGGTTACTAGCATTTTTTTGTAATTTAAAAGTGATTGGGTTTAGTTTGTTGTGGTAAGGGTTAGTTGGTGATGATTTAGAGTAGCCGAAGTAATTTAGGTGAGACTGGCATAGTTTGTTATGATTTGTACACCTTTTTTTGTAATTTTAAAATGATATGGTTTGGTTTGTTGTAGCAAGGGATAGTTGGGGGTGATTTAGGGTAGCCGAAGTAATTTAGGTGATTCTGGTATAGTTTGGTATGATTTTTAGCATTTTTTTGTAATTTTAAAGTGATTGGGCTTAGTTTGTTGCTGTAAAGTGTAGTTGGGGGTGATTTTTGATAGCCGAAGTAATTTAGGTGAGTTTGGCATAGTTTGCTATGGTTACTAGCATTTTTTTGTAATTTAAAAGTGATTGGGTTTAGTTTGTTGTGGTAAGGGTTAGTTGGTGATGATTTAGAGTAGCCGAAGTAATTTAGGTGAGTCTGGCATAGTTTGTTATGATTTGTACACCTTTTTTAGTTATTTTAAGATGATATGGTTTGGTTTGTTGTGGTAAGGGATAGTTGGGGGTGATTTACGGTAGCCGAAGTAATTTAGGTGATTCTGGTAAAGTTTGTTATGATTTTTAGCATTTTTTTGTAATTTTAAAGTGATTGGGTTTAGTTTGTTGCTGTAAAGCGTAGTTGGGGGTGATTTTTGATAACCGAAGTAATTTAGGTGAATTTGCATAGTTTGCTATGGTTAGTAGCATTTTTTTGTAATTTAAAAGTCATTGGGTTTAATTTGTTGTGATAAGGGTTAGTTGGTGATGATTTATGGTAGCCGAAGTAATTTAAGTGAGTTTGGCATAGTTTGCTATGGTTACTAGCATTTTTTTGTAATTTAAAAGTGATTGGGTTTAGTTTGTTGTGGTAAGGGTTAGTAGGTGATGATTTAGAGTAGCCGAAGTAATTTAGGTGAGTCTGGTATAGTTTGTTATGATTTTTAGCATTTTTTTGTAATTTTAAAGTGATTGGGCTTAGTTTGTTGCTGTAAAGTGTAGTTGGGGGTGATTTTTGATAGCCGAAGTAATTTAGGTGATTTTGGCATAGTTTGCTATGGTTAGTAGAATTTTTTTGTAATTTAAAAGTGATTGGGTTTAGTTTGTTGTGGTAAGGGTTAGTTGGTGATGATTTATGGTAGCCGAAGTAATTTAGGTGAGTTTGGCATGGTTTGCTATGGTTACTAGCATTTTTTTGTAATTTAAAAGTGATTGGGTTTAGTTTGTTATGGTAAGGGTTAGTTGGTGATGATTTAGAGTAGCCGAAGTAATTTAGGTGAGTCTGGCATAGTTTGTTATGATTTGTACACCTTTTTTGTAATTTTAAGATGATATGGTTTGGTTTGTATGTGGTAAGGGATAGTTGGGGGTGATTTACGGTAGCCGAAGTAATTTAGGTGATTCTGGTATACTTTGTTATGATTTTTAGCATTTTTTTGTAATTTTAAAGTGATTGGGCTTAGTTTGTTGCTGTAAAATGTAGTTGGGGGAGATTTTTGATAGCCGAAGTAATTTAGGTGAGTTTGGCATAGTTTGCTATGGTTAGTAGCATTTTTTTGTAATTTAAAAGTGATTGGGTATAGTTTGTTGTGGTAAGGGTTAGTTGGTGATGATTTATGGTAGCCGAAGTAATTTAGGTGAGTTTGGAATAGTTTGCTATGGTTACTAGCATTTTTTTGTAATTTAAAAGTGATTGGGTTTAGTTTGTTGTGTAAGGGTTAGTTGGTGATGATTTAGAGTAGCCGAAGTAATTTAGGTGAGTCTGGCATAGTTTGTTATGATTTGTACACCTTTTTTTCTAATTTTAAGATGATATGGTTTGGTTTGCTGTGGTAAGGGATAGTTGGGGGTGATTTACGGTAGCCGAAGTAATTTAGGTGATTCTGGTATAGTTTGGTATGATTTTTAGCATTTTTTTGTAATTTTAAAGTGATTGGGATTAGTTTGTTGCTGTAAAGTGAAGTTGGGGGTGATTTTTGATAGCCGAAGTAATTTAGGTGGGTTTGGCATAGTTTGCTATGGTTACTAGCATTTTTTGTAATTTAAAAGTGATTGGGTTTAGTTTGTTGTGGTAAGGGTTAGTTGGTGATGATTTAGAGTAGCCGAAGTAATTTAGGTGAGTCTGGCATAGTTTGTTATGATTTGTATACCTTTTTTGTAATTTTAAGATGATATGGTTTGGTTTGTATGTGGTAAGGAATAGTTGGGGGTGATTTACGGTAGCCGAAGTAATTTAGGTGATTCTGGTATAGTTTTTTATTATTTTTAGCATGTTTTTGTAATTTTAAAGTGATTGGGCTTAGTATGTTGCTGTAAAGTGTAGTTGGGGGTGATTTTTGATAGCCGAAGTAATTTAGGTGAGTTTGGCATAGTTTGCTATGGTTAGTAGCATTATTTTGTAATTTAAAAGTGATTGGGTTTAGTTTCTTGTGGAAAGGGTTATTTGGTGATGATTTATGGTATCCGAAGTAATTTAGGTGAGTTTGGCATAGATTGCTATGGTTACTAGCATTTTTTTGTAATTTAAAAGTGATTGGGTTTAGTTTGTTGTGGTAAGGGTTAGTTGGTGATGATTTATGGTAGCCGAAGTAATTTAGGTGAGTTTGGCATAGTTTGCTATTGTTACTAGCATTGTTTTGTAATTTAAAAGTGATTGGGTTTAGTTTGTTTTGGTAAGGGTTAGTTGGTGAAGATTTAGAGTAGCCGAAGTAATTTAGGTGAGTCTGGCATAGTTTGTTATGATTTGTACACCTTTTTTTGTAATTTTAAGATGATATGGTTTGGTTTGTTGTGGTAAGGGATAGTTGGGGGTGATTTACGGTAGCCGAAGTAATTTAGGTGATTCTGGTATACTTTGTTATGATTTTTAGCATTTTTTTGTAATTTTAAAGTGATTGGGCTTAGTTTGTTGCCGTAAAATGTAGTTGGGGGTGATTTTTGATAGCCAAAGTAATTTAGGTGAGTTTGGCATAGTTTGCTATGGTTAGTAGCATTTTTTTGTAATTTAAAAGTGATTGGGTTTATTTTGTTGTGATAAGGGTTAGTTGGTGACGATTTATGGTAGCGGAAGTAATTTAGGTGAGTTTGGCATAGTTTGCTATGGTTACTAGCATTTTTTGTAATTTAAAAGTGATTGGGTTTAGTTTGTTGTGGTAAGGTTTAGTTGGTGATGATTTAGAGTAGCCGAAGTAATTTAGGTGAGTCTGGCATAGTTTGTTATGATTTGTACACCTTTTTTGTAATTTTAAGATGATATGGTTTGGTTTGTATGTGGTAAGGGATAGTTGGGGGTGATTTACGGTAGCCGAAGTAATTTAGGTGATTCTGGTATACTTTGTTATGATTTTTAGCATTTTTTTGTAATTTTAAAGTGATTGGGCTTAGTTAGTTGCTGTAAAATGTAGTTGGAGGAGATTTTTGATAGCCGAAGTAATTTAGGTGAGTTTGGCATAGTTTGCTATGGTTAGTAGCATTTTTTTGTAATTTAAAATTGATTGGGTTTAGTTTGTTGTGGTAAGGGTTAGTTGGTGATGATTTATGGTAGCCGAAGTAATTTAGGTGAGTTTGGCATAGTTGGCTATGCTTACTAGCATTTTTATTTAATTTAAAATTGATTGGGTTTAGTTTGTTGTGGTAAGGGTTAGTTGGTGATGATTTAGAGTAGCCGAAGTAATTTAGGTGAGTCTGGCATAGTTTGTTATGATTTGTACACCTTTTTTTGTAATTTTAAGATGATATGGTTTGGTTTGTTGTGGTAAGGGATAGTTGGGGGTGATTTACGGTAGCCGAAGTAATTTAGGTGATTCTGGTATAGCTTGTTATGATTTTTAGCATTCTTTTGTAATTTTAAAGTGATTGGGCTTAGTTTGTTGCTGTAAAGTGTATTTGGGGGTGATCTTAGATAACCGAAGTAATTTAGGTGAGTTTGGCATAGTTTGCTATGGTTAGTAGCATTTTTTTTAAATTTAAAATTGATTGGGTTTAGTTTGTTGTGGTAAGGGTTAGTTGGTGATGATTTATGGTAGCCGAAGTAATTTATGTGAGTTTGGTATAGTTTGCTGTGGTTACTAGCATTTTTTTGTAATTTAAAAGTGATTGGGTTTAGTTTGTTGTGGTAAGGGTTAGTTGGTGATGATTTAGAGAAGCCGAAGTAATTTAGGTGAGTCTGGCATAGTTTGTTATGATTTGTACACCTTTTTTTGTAATTTTAAGATGATATGGTTTGGTTTGTTGTTGTAAGAGATAGTTGGGGGTGATTTACGGTAGCCGAAGTAATTTAGGTGATTCTGGTATAGTTTGTTATGATTTTTACCATTTTTTTGTAATTTTAAAGTGATTAGGCTTAGTTTGTTGCTGTAAAGTGTAGTTAGGGGTGATTTTTGATAGTCGAAGTAATTTAGGTGAGTATGGCATAGTTTGCTATGGTTAGTAGCATTTTTTTGTAATTTAAAACTGATTGGGTTTAGTTTGTAGTGGTAAGGGTTAGTTGGTGATGATTTATGGTAGCCGAAGTAATTTAGGTGAGTTTGGCATAGTTTGCTATGGTTACTAGCATTTTTTTGTAATTTAAAAGTGATTGGGTTTAGTTTGTTGTGGTAAGGGTTAGTTGGTGATGATTTAGAGTAGCCGAAGTAATTTAGGTGAGTCTGGCATAGTTCGTTATGATTTGTACACCTTTTTTTGTAATTTTAAGATGATATGGTTTGGTTGGTTGTGGTAAGGGATAGTTGTGGGTGATTTACGGTAGCCGAAGTAATTTAGGTGATTCTGGTATAGTTTGTTAATGATTTTTAGCATTTTTTTGTAATTTTCAAGTGATTGGGCTTAGTTTGTTGCTGTAAAGTGTAGTTGGGGGTGATTTTTGATAGCCGAAGTAATTTAGGTGAGTTTGGCATAGTTTGCTATGGTTAGTAGCATTTTTTTGTAATTTAAAAGTGATTGAGTTTAGTTTGTTGTGGTAAGGGTTAGCTGGTGATGATTTATGGTAGCCGAAGTAATTTAGGAGAGTTTGGCATAGTTTGCAATGGTTACTAGCATTTTTTTGTAATTTAAAACTGATTGGGTTTAGTTTGTTGTGGTAAGGGTTAGTTGGTGATGATTTAGAGTAGCCGAAGTAATTTAGGTGAGTCTGGCATAGTTTGTTATGATTTGTACACCTTTTTTTGTAATTTTAAGATGATATGGTTTGCTTTGTTGTGGTAACGGATAGTTGGGGGTGATTTACGGTATCCGAAGTAATTTAGGTGATTCTGGTATAGTTTGTTATGATTTTTAGCATTTTTTTGTAATTTTAAAGTGATTGGGCTTAGTTTGTTGCTGTAAAGTGTAGTTGGGGGTGATTTTTGATAGCCGAAGTAATTTAGGTGAGTTTGGCATAGTTTGCTATGGTTAGTAGCATTTTTTTGTAATTTAAAAGTGATTGGGTTTAGTTTTTTGTGGTAAGGGTTAGTTGGTGATGATTTAGAGTAGCCGAAGTAATTTAGGTGAGTCTGGCATAGTTTGTTATGATTTGTACACCTTTTTTTGTAATTTTATGATGATATGATTTGGTTTGTTGTTGTAAGGGATAGTTGGGGGTGATTTACGGTAACCGAAGTAATTTAGGTGATTCTGGTATAGTTTGTTATGATTTTTAGCATTTTTTTTGTAATTTTAAAGTGATTAGGCTTAGTTTGTTGCTGTAAAGGGTAGTTGGGGGTGATTTTTGATAGTCGAAGTAATTTAGGTGACCTTGGCATAGTTTGCTATGGTTAGTAGCATTTTTTTGTAATTTAAAAGTGATTGGGTTTAGTTTGTTGTGGTAAGGGTTAGTTGGTGATGATTTATGGTAGCCGAAGTAATTTAGGTGAGTTTGGCATAGTTTGCTATGGTTACTAGCATTTTTTTGTAATTTAAAAGTGATTGGGTTTAGTTTGTCGTGGTAAGGGTTAGTTGGTGATGATTTAGAGTAGCCGAAGTAATTTAGGTGAGTCTGGCATAGTTTGTTATGATTTGTACACCTTTTTTTGTAATTTTAAGATGATATGGTTTGGTTTGTTGTGGTAAGGGATAGTTGTGAGTGATTTACGGTAGCCGAAGTAGTTTAGGTGATTCTGTTATAGTTTATTATGATTTTTAGCATTTTTTTGTAATTTTAAAGTGATTGGGCTTAGTCTGTTGCTGTAAAGTGTAGTTGGGGGTGATTTTTGATAGCCGAAGTAATTTAGGTGAGTTTGGCATAGTTTGCTATGGTTAGTAGCATTTTTTAGTAATTTAAAAGTGATTGGGTTTAGTTTGTTGTGGTAAGGGTTAGTTGGTGATGATTTATGGTAGCCGAAGTAATTTAGGTGAGTTTGGCATAGTTTGCTATGGTTACTAGCATTTTTTTGTAATTTAAAAGTGATTGGGTTTACTTTGTTGTAGTAAGGGTAAGTTGGTGATGATTTAGAGTAGCCGAAGTAATTTAGGTGAGTCTGGCATAGTTTGTTATAATTTGTACACCTTTTTTTGTAATTTTAAGATGATAAGGTTGGGTTTGTTGTGGTAAGGGATAGTTGGGGGTGATTTACGGTAGCCGAAGTAATTTAGGTGATTTTGGTATAGTTTGTTATGATTTTCAGCATTTTTTTTGTAATTTTAAGATGATATGGTTTGGTTTGTTGTGGTAAGGGATAGTTGGGGGTGATTTACGGTAGCCGAAGTAATTTAGGTGAGTCTGGTATAGTTTGTTATGATTTTTAGCATTTTTTTGTAATTTTAAAGTGATTAGGCTTAGTTTGTTGCTGTAAAGTGTAGTTGGGGGTAATTTTTGATAGTCGAAGTAATTTAGGTGAGTTTGGCATAGTTTGCTATGGTTAGTAGCTTTTTTTTGTAATTTAAAAGTGATTGGGTTTAGTTTGTTGTGGTAAGGGTTAGTTGGTGATGATTTATGGTAGCCGAAGTAATTTAGGTGAGTTTGGCATAGTTTTCTATGGTTACTAGCATTTTTTTGTAATTTAAAAGTGATTGGGTTTAGTTTGTTGTGGTAAGGGTTAGTTGGTGATGATTTAGAGTAACCGAAGTAATTTAGGTGAGTCTGGCATAGTTTGTTATGATTTGTACACCTTTTTTTGTAATTTTAAGATGATATGGTTTGGTTTGTTGTGGTAAGGGATAGTTGTGGGTGATTTACGGTAGCCGAAGTAACTTAGGTGATTCTGGTATAGTTTGTTATGATTTTTAGCATTTTTTTGTAATTTTAAAGTGATTGGGCTTAGTTTGTTGCTGTAAAGTGTAGTTAGGGGTGATTTTTGATACCCGAAGTAATTTAGGTGAGTTTGGCACAGTTTGCTATGGTTAGTAGCATTTTTTTGTAATTTAAAAGTGATTGGGTTTAGTTTGTGTGGTAAGGGTTAGTTGGTGATGATTTATGGTAGCCGAAGTAATTTAGGTGAGTTTGGCATAGTTTGCTAAGGTTACTAGCATGTTTTTTTATTTAAAAGTGATTGGGTTTAGTTTGTTGTGGTAAGTGTTAGTTGGTGATGATTTAGAGTTGCCGAAGTAATTTAGGTGAATCTGGCATAGTTTGTTATGATTTTTAGCATTTTTTTGTAATTTTAAAGTGATTGGGCTTAGTTTGTTGCTGTAAAGTGTAGTTGGGGGTGATTTTTGATAGCCGAAGTAATTTAGGTGAGTTTGGCATAGTTTGCTATGGTTAGTAACATTGTTTTGTAATTTAAAAGTGATTGGGTTTAGTTTGTTGTGGTAAGGGTTAGTTGGTGATGATTTATGGTAGCCGAAGTAACTTAGGTGAGTTTGGCATAGTTTGCTATGGTTACTAGCATTTTTTTGTAATTTAAAAGTGATTGGGTTTAGTTTGTTGTGGTAAGGGTTAGTTGTATGATTTTTAGCATTTTTTTGTAATTTTAAAGTGATTGGGCTTAGTTTGTTGCTGTAAAGTGTAGTTGGGGGTGATTTTTGATAGCCGAAGTAATTTAGGTGAGTTTGGATAGTTTGCTATGGTTAGTAGCATTTTTTAGTAATTTAAAAGTGATTGGGTATAGTTTGTTGTGGTAAGGGTTAGTTGGTGATGATTTATGGTAGCCGAAGTAATTTAGGTGAGTTTGGCATAGTTTGCTATGGTTACTAGCATTTTTTTGTAATTTAAAAGTGATTGGGTTTAGTTTGTTGTGGTATGGGTTAGTTGGTGATGATTTAGAGTAGCCGAAGTAATTTAGGTGAGTCTGGCATAATTTGTTATGATTTGTACACCTTTTTTGTAATTTTAAGATGATATGGTTTGGTTTGTTGTGGTAAGGGATAGTTGGGGGTGATTTAGAGTAGCCGAAGTAATTTGGGTGAGTCTGGCTTAGTTTGTTATGATTTGTACAACTTTTTTTGTAATTTTAAGATGATATGGTTTGGTTTGTTGTGGTAAGGGATAGTTGGGGGTGATTTACGGTAGCCGAAGTAATTTAGGTGATTCTGGTATAGTTTGTTATGATTTTTAGCATTTTTTTGTAATTTTAAAGTGATTGGGCTTAGTTTGTTGCTGTAAAGTGTAGTTGGGGGTGATTTTTGATAGCCGAAGTAATTTAGGTGAGTTTGGCATAGTTTGCTATTTTTAATAGCATTTTTTTGTAATTTAAAAGTTATTGGGTTTAGTTTGTTGTGGTAAGGGTTAGTTGGTGATAATTTATGGTAGCCGAAGTAATTTAGGTGAGTTTGGCATAGTTTGCTATGGTTACTAGCATTTTTTTGTAATTTAAAAGTGATTGGGTTTAGTTTGTTGTGGTAAGGGTTAGTTGGTGATGATTTAGAGTAGCCGAAGTAATTTAGGTGAGTCTGGCATAGTTTGTAATGATTTGTACACCTTTTTTTGTAATTTTAAAATGATATGGTTTGGTTTATTGTAGTAGGGGGTAGTTGGGGGTGATTTACGGTAGCCGAAGTAATTTAGGTGATTCTGGTTTAGTTTGTTATGATTTTTAGCATTTTTTTGTAATTTTGAAGTGATTGGGCTTAGTTTGTTACTGTAAGGTGTAGTTGGGCGTGATTTTTAATAGCCGAAGTAAATTAGGTGAGTTTGGCATAGTTTGCTATGGCTAGTAGCATTTTTTTGTAATTTAAAAGTGATTGGGTTTAGTTTGTTGTGGTAAGGGTTAGTTGGTGATGATTTATGGTAGCCGAAGTAATTTAGGTGAGTTTGGCATAGTTGGCTATGGTTACTAGCATTTTTTTGTAATTTAAAAGTGATTGGGTTTAGTTTGTTGTGGTAAGGGTTAGTTGGTGATGATTTAGAGTAGCCGAAGTAATTTAGGTGAGTCTGGCATAGTTTGTTATGATTTGTACACCTTTTTTTGTAATTTTAAGATGATATGGTTTGGTTTGTTGTGGTAAGGGATAGTTGGGGATGATTTACGTTAGCCGAAGTAATTTAGGTGATTCTGGTATAGCTTGTTATGATTTTTAGCATTCTTTTGTAATTTTAAAATGATTGGGCTTAGTTTGTTGCTGTAAAGTGTATTTGGGGGAGATTTTTGATAGCCGAAGTAATTTAGGTGAGTTTGGCATAGTTTGCTATGGTTAGTAGCATTTTTTTTAAATTTAAAATTGATTGGGTTTAGTTTGTTGTGGTAAGGGTTAGTTGGTGATAATTTATGGTAGCCGAAGTAATTTATGTGAGTTTGGCATAGTTTGCTATGGTTACTAGCATTTTTTTGTAATTTAAAAGTGATTGGGTTTAGTTTGTTGTGGTAAGGGTTAGTTGGTGATGATTTAGAGTAGCCGAAGTAATTTAGGTGAGTCTGGCATAATTTGTTATGATTTGTACACCTTTTTTTGTAATTTTAAGATGATATGGTTTGGTTTGTTGTGGTAAGGGTTAGTTGGTGATGATTTAGAGTAGCCGAAGTAATTTAGGTGAGTCTGGCATAGTTTGTTATGATTTGTACACCTTTTTTTGTAATTCTAAGATGATATGGTTTGGTTTGTTGTGGTAAAGGATAGTTAGGGGTGATTTACGGTAGCCGAAGTAATTTAGGTGATTCTGGTATAGTTTGTTATGATTTTTAGCATTTTTTTGTAATTTTAAAGTGATTGGGCTTAGTTTGTGGCTGTAAAGTGTAGTGGGGGTGATTTTTGATAGCCGAAGTAATTTAGGTAAGTTTGGCATAGTTTGCTATGGTTAGTAGCATTTTTTTGTAATTTAAAAGTGATTGGGTTTAGTGTGTTGTGGTAAGGGTAAGTTGGTGATGATTTATGGTAGCCGAAGTAATTTAGGTGAGTTTGGCATAGTTTGCTATGGTTACTAGCATTTTTTTGTAATTTAAAAGTGATTGGATTTAGTTTGTTGTGGTAAGGGTTAGTTGGTGATGATTTAGAGTAGCCGAAGTAATTTAGGTGAGTCTGGCATAGTTTGTTATGATTTGTACACCTTTTTTTGTAATTTTAAGATGATATGGTTTGGTTTGTTGTGGTAAGGAATAGTTGGGGGTGATTTACGGTAGCCGAAGTAATTTAGGTTATTCTGGTATAGTTTGTTATGATTCTTAGCATTTTTTTAAATTTTAAAGTGATTGGGGTTAGTTTGTTGCTGTAAAGTGTAGTTTGGGGTGATTTTTGATAGCCGAAGTAATTTAGGTGAGTTTGGCATAGTTTGCTATGGTTAGTAGCATTTTTTTGTAATTTAAAAGTGATTGGGTTTAGTTTGTTGTGGTAAGGGTAAGTTGGTGATGATTTATGGTAGCCGAAGTAATTTAGGTGAGTTTGGCATAGTTTGCTATGGTTACTAGCATTTTTTTGTAATTTAAAAGTGATTGAGTTTAGTTTGTTGTGGTAAGGGTAAGTTGGTGATGATTTATGGTAGCCGAAGTAATTTAGGTGAGTTTGGCATAGTTTGCTATAGTTACTAGCATTTTTTTGTAATTTAAAAGTGATTGGGTTTAGTTTGTTGTGGTCAGGGATAGTTGGTGATGATTTAGAGCAGCCGAAGTAATTTAGGTGAGTTTGGCATAGTTTGCTATGGTTACTAGCATTTTTTTGTAATTTAAAAGTGATTGGGCTTAGTTTGTTGTGGTAAGGGTTAGTTGGTGATGATTTATGGTAGCCGAAGTAATTTAGGTGAGTTTGGAATAGTTTGTTATGGTTACTAGCATTTTTTTGTAATTTAAAAGTCATTGGGTTTAGTTTGTTGTGGTAAGGGTTAGTTGGTGATGATTTAGAGTAGCCGAAGTAATTTAGGTGAGTTTGGCATAGTTTGCTATGGTTACTAGCATTTTTTTGTAATTTAAAAGTGATTGGGCTTAGTTTGTTGCTGTAAAGTGTAGTTGGGGGTGATTTTTGATAGCCGAAGTAATTTAGGTAAATTTGGCATAGTTTGCTATGGTTAGTAGCATTTTTTTGTAATTTAAAAGTGATTGGGTTTAGTTTGTTGTGGTAAGGGTTAGTTGGTGATGATTTATGGTAGCCAAAGTAATTTAGGTGAGTTTGGCATAGTTTGCTATGATTACTAGCATTTTTTTGTAATTTAAAAGTGATTGGGTTTAGTTTGTTGTGGTCAGGGATAGTTGGTGATGATTTAGAGCAGCCGAAGTAATTTAGGTGAGTCTGGAATAGTTTGTTATGATTTGTACACCTTTTTTTGTAATTTTAAGATAATATGGTTTGGTTTGTTGTGGTAAGGGATAGCTGGGGGTGATTTACGGTAGCCGAAGTTATTTAGGTGATTCTGGTATAGTTTGTTATGATTTTTAGCATTTTTTTGTAATTTTAAAATAATTGGGCTTAGTTTGTTGCTGTAAAGTGTAGTTGGGGGTGATTTTTGATAGCCGAAGTAATTTAGGTGAGTTTGGCATAGTTTGCTATGGTTAGTAGCATGTTTTTGTAATTTAAAAGTTATTGGGTTTAGTTTGTTGTGGTAAGGGTAAGTTGGTGATGATTTATGGTAGCCGAAGTAATTTAGGTGAGTTTGGCATAGTTTGCTATGGTTACTAGCATTTTTTTGTAATTTAAAAGTGATTGGGTTTAGTTTGTTGTGGTAAGGGTTAGTTGGTGATGATTTAGAGTAGCCGAAGTAATTTAGGTGAGTCTGGCATAGTTTGTTATGATTTGTACACCATTTTTTGTAATTTTAAGATGATATGGTTTGGTTTGTTGTGGTAAGGGATAGTTGGGGGTGATTTACGGTAGCCGAAATAATTTAGGTGATTCTGGTATAGTTTGTTATGATTTTTAGCATTTTTTGTAATTTTAAAGTGATTGGGCTTAGTTTGTTGCTGTAAAGTGTAGTTGGGGGTGATTTTTGATATCCGAAGTAATTTAGGTGAGTTTGGCATAGTTTGCTATGGTTAGTAGCATTTTTTTGTAATTTAAAAGTGATTGGGTTTAGCTTGTTGGGGTAAGGGTTAGTTGGTGATGATTTATAGTAGCCGAAGTAATTTAGGTGAGTTTGGCATAATTTGCTATGGTTACTAGAATTTTTTTGTAATTTAAAAGTGATTGGGTTTAGTTTGTTGTGGTAAGGGTTAGTTGGTGATGATTTAGAGTAGCCGAAGTAATTTAGGTGAGTCTGGCATAGTTTGTTATGATTTGTACACTTTTTTTTGTAATTTTAAGATGATATGGTTTGGTTTGTTGTGGTAAGGAATAGTTGGGGGTGATTTACGGTAGCCGAAGTAATTTAGGTTATTCTGGTATAGTTTGTTATGATTCTTAGCATTTTTTTGTAATTTTAAAGTGATTGGGGTTGGTTTGTTGCTGTAAAGTGTAGTTTGGGGTGATTTTTGATAGCCGAAGTAATTTAGGTGAGTTTGGCATAGTTTGCTATGGTTAGTAGCATTTTTTTTGTAATTTAAAAGTGATTGGGTTTAGTTTGTTGTGGTAAGGGTTAGTTGGTGATGATTTATGGTAGCCGAAGTAATTTAGGTGAGTTTGGCATAGTTTGCTATGGTTACTAGCATTTTTTTGTAATTTAAAAGTGATTGGGTTTAGTTTGTTGTGGTAAGGGTTAGTTGGTGATGATTTAGAGTAGCCGAAGTAATTTAGGTGAGTCAGGCCTAGTTTGTTATGATTTGTACACCTTTTTTTGTAATTTAAAAGTGATTGGGTTTGGTTTGTCTGGCATAGATTGTTATGATTTGTACACCTTTTTTTGTAATTTTAAGATGATATGGTTTGGTTTGTTGTGGTAAGGGATAGTTGGGGGTGATTTAGGGTAGCCGAAGTAATTTAGGTGATTCTGGTATAGTTTGTTATGATTTTTAACATTTTTTTGTAATTTTAAAGTGATTGGGCTTAGTTTGTTGCTGTGAAGTGTAGTTGGGGGTGATTTTTGATAGCCGAAGTAATTTAGGTGAATTTGGCATAGTTTGCTATGGTTAGTAGCATTTTTTTCTAATTTAAAAGTGATTGGGTTTAGTTTGTTGTGGTAAGGGTTAGTTGGTGATGATTTATGGTAGCCGAAGTAATTTAGGTGAGTTTGGAATAGTTTGTTATGGTTACTAGCATTTTTTTGTAATTTAAAAGTGATTGGGTTTAGTTTGTTGTGGTAAGGGTTAGTTGGTGATGATTTAGAGTAGCCGAAGTAATTTAGGTGAGTTTGGCATAGTTTGCTATGGTTACTAGCATTTTTTTGTAATTTAAAAGTGATTGGGCTTAGTTTGTTGCTGTAAAGTGTAGTTGGGGGTGATTTTTGATAGCTGAAGTAATTTAGGTGAGTTTGGCATAGTCTGCTATGGTTAGTAGCATTTTTTTGTAATTTAAAAGTGATTGGGTTTGGTTTGTCTGGCATAGTTTGTTATGATTTGTACACCTTTTTTTGTAATTTTAAGATGATATGGTTTGGTTTGTTGTGGTAAGGGATAGTTGGGGGTGACTTACGGTAGCCGAAGTACTTTAGGTGATTCTGGTATAGTTTGTTATGATTTTTAGCATTTTTTTGTAATTTTAAAGTGATTGGGATTAGTTTGTTGCTGTGAAGTGTAGTTGGGGGTGATTTTTGATAGCCGAAGTAATTTAGGTGAATTTGGCATAGTTTGCTATGGTTAGTAGCATTTTTTTGTAATTTAAAAGTGATTGGGTTTAGTTTGTTGTGGTAAGGGTTAGTTGGTGATGATTTATGGTAGCCGAAGTAATTTAGGTGAGTTTGGCATAGTTTGCTATGATTACTAGCATTTTTTTGTAATTTAAAAGTAATTGGGTTTAGTTTGTTGTGGTCAGGGTTAGTTGGTGATGATTTAGAGTAGCCGAAGTAATTTAGGTGAGTCTGGCATAGTTTGTTATGATTTGTACTCCTTTTTTTTGTAATTTTAAGATGATATGGTTTGGTTTGTTGTGGTAAGAGATAGTTGGGGGTGATTTACGGTAGCCGAAGTAATTTAGGTGATTCTGGTATAGTTTGTTATGATTTTTAGCATTTTTTTGTAATTTTAAAGTGATTGGGCTTAGTTTGTGGCTGTAAAGTGTAGTGGGGGTGATTTTTGATAGCCGAAGTAATTTAGGTAAGTTTGGCATAGTTTGCTATGGTTAGTAGCATTTTTTTGTAATTTAAAAGTGATTGGGTTTAGTTTGTTGTGGTAAGGGTTAGTTGGTGATGATTTATCGTAGCCGAAGTAATTTAGGTGAGTTTGGCATAGTTTGCTATGGTTACTAGCATTTTTTTGTAATTTAAAAGTGATTGGGTCTAGTTTGTTGTGGTAAGGGTTAGTTGGTGATGATTTAGAGTAGCCGAAGTAATTTAGGTGAGTCTGGAATAGTTTGTTATGATTTGTACACCTTTTTTTGTAATTTTAAGATAATATGGTTTGGTTTGTTGTGGTAAGGGATAGTTGGGGGTGATTTACGGTAGCCGAAGTAATTTAGGTGATTCTGGTATAGTTTGTTATGATTTTTAGCATTTTTTTGTAATTTTAAAGTGATTGGTCTTAGTTTGTTGCTGTAAAGTGTAGTTGGGGGTGATTTTTGATAGCCGAAGTAATTTAGGTGAGTTTGGCATAGTTTGCTATGGTTAGTAGCATTTTTTTGTAATTTAAAAGTGATTGGGTTTAGTTTGTTGTGGTAAGGGTTAGTTGGTGATGATTTATGGTAGCCGAAGTAATTTAGGTGAGTTTGGCATAGTTTGCTATGGTTACTAGAATTTTTTTGTAATTTAAAAGTGATTGGGTTTAGTTTGTTGTGGTAAGGGTTAGTTGGAGATGATTTAGAGTAGCCGAAGTAATTTAGGTGAGTCTGGAATAGTTTGTTATGATTTGTACACTTTTTTTTGTAATTTTAAGATGATATGGTTTGGTTTGTTGTGGTAAGGGATAGTTGGGGGTGATTTACGGTAGCCGAAGTTATTTAGGTGGTTTTGGTATAGTTTGTTATGATTTTTAGCATTTTTTTTGTAATTTTAAAATAATTGAGCTTAGTTTGTTGCTGTAAAGTGTAGTTGGGGGTGATTTTTGATAGCCGAAGTAATTTAGGTGAGTTTGGCATAGTTTGCTATGGTTAGTAGCATGTTTTTGTAATTTAAAAGTGATTGGGTTTGGTTTTTCTGGCATAGTTTGTTATGATTTGTACACCTTTTTTTGTAATTTTAAGATGATATGGTTTGGTTTGTTGTGGTAAGGGATAGTTGGGGGTGATTTACGGTAGCCGAAGTAATTTAGGTGATTCTGGTATAGTTTGTTATGATTTTTAGCATTTTTTTGTAATTTTAAAGTGATTGGGCTTAGTTTGTTGCTGTGAAGTGTAGTTGGGGGTGATTTTTGATAGCCGAAGTAATTTAGGTGAATTTGGCATAGTTTGCTATGGTTAGTAGCATTTTTTTCTAATTTAAAAGTGATTGGGTTTAGTTTGTTGTGGTAAGGGTTAGTTGGTGATGATTTATGGTAGCCGAAGTAATTTAGGTGAGTTTGGAATAGTTTGTTATGGTTACTAGCATTTTTTTGTAATTTAAAAGTGATTGGGTTTAGTTTGTTGTGGTAAGGGTTAGTTGGTGATGATTTAGAGTAGCCGAAGTAATTTAGGTGAGTTTGGCATAGTTTGCTATGGTTACTAGCATTTTTTTGTAATTTAAAAGTGATTGGGCTTAGTTTGTTGCTGTAAAGTGTAGTTGGGGGTGATTTTTGATAGCCGAAGTAATTTAGGTGAGTTTGGCATAGTCTGCTATGGTTAGTAGCATTTTTTTGTAATTTAAAAGTGATTGGGTTTGGTTTGTCTGGCATAGTTTGTTATGATTTGTACACCTTTTTTTGTAATTTTAAGATGATATAGTTTGGTTTGTTGTGGTAAGGGATAGTTGGGGGTGATTTACGGTAGCCGAAGTAATTTAGGTGATTCTGGTATAGTTTGTTATGATTTTTAGCATTTTTTTGTAATTTTAAAGTGATTGGGCTTAGTTTGTTGCTGTGAAGTGTAGTTGGGTGTGATTTTTGATAGCCGAAGTAATTTAGGTGAGTTTGGCATAGTTTGCTATGATTACTAGCATTTTTTTGTAATTTAAAAGTGATTGGGTTTAGTTTGTTGTGGTCAGGGTTAGTTGGTGATGATTTAGAGTAGCCGAAGTAATTTAGGTGAGTCTGGCATAGTTTGTTATGATTTGTACTCCTTTTTTTTGTAATTTTAAGATGATATGGTTTGGTTTGTTGTGGTAAGAGATAGTTGGGGGTGATTTACGGTAGCCGAAGTAATTTAGGTGATTCTGGTATAGTTTGTTATGATTTTTAGCATTTTTTTGTAATTTTAAAGTGATTGGGCTTAGTTTGTGGCTGTAAAGTGTAGTGGGGGTGATTTTTGATAGCCGAAGTAATTTAGGTAAGTTTGGCATAGTTTGCTATGGTTAGTAGCATTTTTTTGTAATTTAAAAGTGATTGGGTTTAGTTTGTTGTGGTAAGGGTTAGTTGGTGATGATTTATCGTAGCCGAAGTAATTTAGGTGAGTTTGGCATAGTTTGCTATGGTTACTAGCATTTTTTTGTAATTTAAAAGTGATTGGGTCTAGTTTGTTGTGGTAAGGGTTAGTTGGTGATGATTTAGAGTAGCCGAAGTAATTTAGGTGAGTCTGGAATAGTTTGTTATGATTTGTACACCTTTTTTTGTAATTTTAAGATAATATGGTTTGGTTTGTTGTGGTAAGGGATAGTTGGGGGTGATTTACGGTAGCCGAAGTAATTTAGGTGATTCTGGTATAGTTTGTTATGATTTTTAGCATTTTTTTGTAATTTTAAAGTGATTGGGCTTAGTTTATTGCTGTAAAGTGTAGTTGGGGGTGATTTTTGATAGCCGAAGTAATTTAGGTGAGTTTGGCATAGTTTGCTATGGTTAGTAGCATTTTTTTGTAATTTAAAAGTGATTGGGTTTAGTTTGTTGTGGTAAGGGTTAGTTGGTGATGATTTATGGTAGCCGAAGTAATTTAGGTGAGTTTGGCATAGTTTGCTAAGGTTACTAGAATTTTTTTGTAATTTAAAAGTGATTGGGTTTAGTTTGTTGTGGTAAGGGTTAGTTGGAGATGATTTAGAGTAGCCGAAGTAATTTAGGTGAGTCTGGCATAGTTTGTTATGATTTGTACACTTTTTTTTGTAATTTTAAGATGATATGGTTTGGTTTGTTGTGGTAAGGGATAGTTGGGGGTGATTTACGGTAGCCGAAGTAATTTAGGTGGTTTTGGTATAGTTTGTTATGATTTTTAGCATTTTTTTTGTAATTTTAAAATAATTGAGCTTAGTTTGTTGCTGTAAAGTGTAGTTGGGGGTGATTTTTGATAGCCGAAGTAATTTAGGTGAGTTTGGCATAGTTTGCTATGGTTTTTTTTTTTTATAGGGGTTTAGGAATCTTCAAAAGACCCCTGGGGCTGGTTCTATGCCCCAGTTCGTGCCGGATTCGCAGCCTCTAGGCTGCGCCTACCGACTAAACCCTTTCCCCTTCGCCCGTGTTTGGTAGTCGCGGAACCGCGTTAGCATTACTTTACGACCACCGGGCCTCCCGCTCGTTATTGAGCTTCCTCCTGCTCGAGTAAGCGTTTTCTTTCTCTCTCGTGTTCCTCCTTGGTCCTCATGATTACTTCCATGAGGTTTGATATATTAGTCCATCCCTCCTCGTCATCGACCATAATCGTCGTAACGTTTTCCTTAGTCAGCTTCCTGCCGACTACCTCCTCGGCCTTTTCTCTGTGGCTGGACCATCTCGGACACACCAGGAGGGTGTGTTCCGCGTCGTCCACCTCCGCATCGCAGTAGAGGCATACCCGTAACTCTGCCTTGCCTATCCTCCAAAGGTACTGTTGGAAGCAACCGTGCCCCGTCAGTATTTGCGTCATATGATATGATAGCTCGCCGTGATGTCTACCAACCCAGCTTGTTAGATCTGGAATAAGGGTTCTGGTCCAACTCCCTTTCTCCGCTATCCTCCATCTGTCTTGCCACTTAAGCAACGTCCCCTTTCTGAGCCTTTTTGCGGCCTCCCTTCTCTCTTCAGGCGGCAGAGATTTGGTATTGTCAAAGACCTGCTTCCTTTCCTCCGCTAGTAGATCCGCTGGAATTGTACCGGCCAGGACCAACGCCGCTTCTTTAGACACCGTCCTATATGCTCTTATAGTGCGAAGCGCACTCCGCCTCTGTACTCTAGCCGGGTACTTGTTTGATATCTCCTTCTTTAGGGCTTCAGCCCATATGGGCGCCCCGTACATTAGCACTGATTGGCTTACACCGTTCAGTACCCTTCTTTTTGTGCCTTTTGGCCCGCCTATGTTTGGCATAAGCCGGGATAGGACGTTTATCATGCCCCCTGCCTTGTCCGCCGTCTTCTGGATGTGAGTGTGGAATCTCATCCTCCCGTCAAGTATTATCCCTAGATACTTGATGTTGTCTTTAAAGGCAATTCTCTCCCCTTTCAGTGTGATGTGGGGGGGATCGAACTTTCTACCTCCCGACATCATCATTGCCTCGGTTTTTTGCACCGCCACCTCAAGACCACTAACGTCTAGCCAATCAGCAATTTTCGTCAGTGCGTGGTTTGTTATCTCCTCTATTCTTCCAATTTCCTTGGCCTTTGATAGGACGATCAAATCATCGGCGAAGGCTAGAAGACTTACTCCCGGCATGACAGGCAGCCGTAGTATGCCGTCATATGCCAGATTCCACAACGTTGGGCCAAGCATCGAGCCTTGTGGGACCCCCCGGGAAAGGTTCCAGCTCTTGGTTCCGCTTTCAGCCCGAAATATTAATTTCCTTCCCTCCAGGTAGCTGAATATTAGGTCGACCAGATAATCCGGGAGACCTGCCTTCTGTGCCTCCTCTATTACCAGCGGGTATGGTAATGTGTTGAACGCATTTTTAACGTCCACTGTGACCATTAGACAGTGTTGTCTTTTCCATCTTGAACATAGATTTGCCTCCGCATGTGCGTTGCGAACCTCGTTGAGCGCGTCCAGTGTGGATCTACCTTTCCGGAAACCGAACTGGCGATCCGACAGCGCATGATTCTCCTCGATTACGGTTTGCACCCTTTCCAGGATTACCGCCTCCAAGAGTTTCGCCCACGTATTAATCAGGCAAATCGGCCTGTAAGACGAGGCCTCCTCAATAGGTTTATTACCTTTTCTTATGAGCACCAGCTGAGCCACCTTGGCTGCTGGCGGTATGCTCCTCTCCTTAAATATTCTATTTATCAGCCCTAGCATTATCCCGGGATTATGGTTTGCTGTCTCCTTGATTGCCTCAGGTGGAATGCCGTCTGGCCCCGGCGCCTTGTTGCCTTTGAGCCGTTTTGCTGCTCTAGTTAGCTCCTCCTCTGTGACCAATGGTGGCTCCGTCCGTCCGCCTACCTCGTCTCTCGGGAGAGGGACAGGGCCTGGCGGAAACAGTACCTCCACAATGTCGTCGACCCTTTCTGCTAAGCCAATCGGTGTTCTCCTGGTGCTGAGCTTACCTGTGATTAGTTTGTAGGCCAGCCCCCAAGGATTTTGGTCCAGGTCTAGGAGCAGGGCTTTCCAGCAGTTGCCCTTGCTCCTTTTGATGGCGAGGACCAGATCCTTCTTAGCCCTTTTATAAGTGGCTTCCTCCTCCATGCACTCTTCTGGTGCTTTCCTTCTCAGGGCTCTTTGGTAGATCCTCCTTGCAAGGTTACTTTCTCTTCGCAATTCCGCTATCTCGTCGGTCCACCAGTATTTTGGGCTATGCCCTCGCCTGTCTTTCCTCCTTGGCATTGACGCATCGCAGGCCGTTTTGACGGCTTTAATGACCCGCTTCGTCTCCTCCTCGATGTCGTTCGTATCGATTTGTACGGCCCGGGCAATGCTGGTTTTGAAGGCCTCTTTGTTGAGCCTTCTGACTGCCCAGCCTCCTTGTACGTTTTCCTGGGTAATACTATCTTGTTCGTCGTAGTCGAACTCGATGTATTTGTGGTCGCTAAGGGTTTCTTCCTCTAGGACCTTCCATCCTCTAAATCGGCTCGCTAATTCTTCGCTGACCAGGGTCAGGTCTATAAACGAGGTTTTCGCTCCTTGTTGATAGGTGGGTGTTAGACCGTCGTTTAGTACTGTCAACCCCCCCCTCGCCGACAAGTCCTCGATGGCTCTACCCCTCGAATTTGTGAGGCTTGAACCCCACAGGGACGACTTGCTATTAAAGTCGCCCGTAAGGAGTATCCTTCCCTGCCACTCTGCTATCGACAGTTCCAGTTCTGCCAGGAATGTGTCGAAAACCTCCGCTGTCGCATTCGGGGAGATGTAGCATGAGTACACCCTGAGCTCAGCCACTCTCACCCATACGAAACCGTCATGATTTGTCCCCGCAGCGGCTACGTCCGTGCCTGGGGCCACCACGATGGCGACATCTCCTCTATTATCTCTAAATTCTCCGGGGGCGGACCCGTTTGGGTTCCGGGGGATTTCGCTCAAAAGCAGGATCCCCTTCCTCCTCTCTTTGGCGTATTGCCCAATGAGTCCGTGTGCGACTCCTCTCCTGTTTAGATTGGATTGGATAAATCCAATCATTTCGCCGCTTTGTCTCGGGCGTCCCTCCAGTTGGGGCAGTTCTTGCCACCCATCTTGTGGTTTGACCCACCCTTTGCTTTCTTCCCCGCACAGAGCGGGCAGAAGGCTCCTCCTGTGCACTCGGCACCTTGGTGCCCAGTTTGGCCGCACTTCCGGCACGCCTGCGCCCGGTCCTCTCCCCGGCACATCGCCGCAATGTGGCCGAACGCAAGGCACCGGAAGCACCTGACCCTCTCCTCAATTTGCCGAACCCTGCAACGGACCCAGCCCACCCTAATTTTACCCTCTTTGAGGATATTTGCTGCAGCCTCCTGGCTAAGCCGCACCACCGCTCTTCCTCTCCCAAGAGGGGTTTTTCCGGTCAGGATGACATCCGGTGACCCATCTTCGCTGTTTAGAAGGGGCTTAAGGGCCTCCCTCACCTCCTCGACCGTGACCCCTATGTCGAGGTCCAGGATCTCCACCGCGGTTTTCCTGTCCTCTGGGGACAGGAGCCTCACCGTGGCCTCTCCACTGAGTGCCTCCCTGACAGCATCGAGTAGCTCATCAGGGCTGCTTGCGCCTTTCAGCTCCACCAGGATGTCCCCCACTCTGGTGATCCTGGTGGAGCTGATTGTAGTTCCGTGTTCCTCCGGAACTATCCTCCTCCGCAGCAAGACCATAATGTCTGTCGCCCTCTTTTCCCCGAGTGGCTTGATTGCCAGGGCTCGGGTGGTGATGGCCCTCCTCTTTTTGGCGTGAGTCGGGGGAGGCTGGACCCCTCCAGCCTGCCGCTTCCTCCTACCTGCCTCCTTCCATCCCTCGCTGGCCACCCCTTCGGCAGCGGGCTCCGTGGAAGCCACGCTTGGCCCCGGGGTGGGAGCCTGGGTTTCTGGGGACTTCGCCGGGGCGATTTCCACCACTCTCCTCTTTTCCCTTGTGCGGGGAGTTTTCTTGAGGGGAGCACTGACGGCGACCTTGGATTTCTCGGTCTCCGCTTTCTCCCCTCCACCCCTCCTCTTCGTCACGTTCGCGAACGTTGCCGTTGGACGTGGCGTCTGGTTGAGCCTTTGGCTCATCCCCTCCGCTAATTCATAGACTTTGTCTATTCCCCTCCTCAACGTTTCGTCGACGACGTTGCCCTCGCAAAACTTTTTGAGGGCCTTTACCTGTTCGGCTAAGGCCCTCACCTCCTCTGTTGGCACAGTGATGGCTGCGCCCTTGGAGTAACTGCTCACCGCAGTTCCTCCCCTCTCCTCTTTACCTGACGTTGCAGGTGCTGTTTTTGATTTTGTGTTCTCCATTATTGTTCCCACGAGTACGGGCCAACGTAGGAACGCTCCCCAACAGTGGACCCATACCGGGGAGGGGCGTCTATACTGCGAGGTGCGCCTGGTGCCCCGCAGGTTTTTTGACTTCGCTGTCCGTTTTATATAGAGGTTATCTCCTCTTAGCCAGCCGGCGAAGGCAAGCCCCCGGTCGCTCTCCAGACAACGTTCTCCGGCCTCACCTTGCCGAAGTCGCTGAAGTCTGGATCACGATTTACGGTAATTAGGGGCAGGTTGGTGATACACCTGTCCCTGCTCGGGTACCTCGGGGTTGCAAAGTCCCGTGTCACTATACCGTGGCATAGTGGCCCCTGAGGAGCCAGTTTGCTATGGTTAGTAGCATGTTTTTGTAATTTAAAAGTGATTGGGTTTGGTTTTTCTGGCATAGTTTGTTATGATTTGTACACCTTTTTTTGTAATTTTAAGATGATATGGTTTGGTTTGTTGTGGTAAGGGATATTTGGGGGTGATTTACGGTAGCCGAAGTAATTTAGGTGATTCTGGTATAGTTTGTTATGATTTTTAGCATTTTTTTGTAATTTTAAAGTGATTGGGCTTAGTTTGTTGCTGTGAAGTGTAGTTGGGGGTGATTTTTGATAGCCGAAGTAATTTAGGTGAATTTGGCATAGTTTGCTATGGTTAGTAGCATTTTTTTCTAATTTAAAAGTGATTGGGTTTAGTTTGTTGTGGTAAGGGTTAGTTGGTGATGATTTATGGTAGCCGAAGTAATTTAGGTGAGTTTGGAATAGTTTGTTATGGTTACTAGCATTTTTTTGTAATTTAAAAGTGATTGGGTTTAGTTTGTTGTGGTAAGGGTTAGTTGGTGATGATTTAGAGTAGCCGAAGTAATTTAGGTGAGTTTGGCATAGTTTGCTATGATTTGTACTCCTTTTTTTGTAATTTTAAGATGATATGGTTTGGTTTGTTGTGGTAAGAGATAGTTGGGGGTAATTTACGGTAGCCGAAGTAATTTAGGTGATTCTGGTGTAGTTTGTTATGATTTTTAGCATTTTTTTGTAATTTTAAAGTGATTGGGCTTAGTTTGTTGCTGTAAAGTGTAGTTGGGGGTGATTTTTGATAGCCGAAGTAATTTAGGTGAGTTTGGCATAGTTTGCTATGGTTAGTAGCATTTTTTAGTAATTTAAAAGTGATTTTATTTAGTTTGTTGTGGTAAGGGTTAGTTGGTGATGATTTATGGTAGCCGAAGTAATTTAGGTGACTTTGGAATAATTTGCTATGGTTACTAGCATTTTTTTGTAATTTAAAAGTGATTGGGTTTAGTTTGTAGCGGTAAGGGTTAGTTGGTGATGATTTAGAGTAGCCGAAGTAATTTAGGTGAGTCTGGCATTGTTTGTTATGATTTGTACACCTTTTTTTGTAATTTTAAGATGATATGGTTTGGTTTGTTGTGGTAAGGGATAGTTGGGGGTGATTTACGGTAGCATAAGTAATTTAGGCGATTCTGGTATAGTTTGTTATGATTTTTAGCCTTTTTTTGTAATTTTAAAATGATTGGGCTTAGTTTGTTGCTGTAAAGTGTAGATGGGGGTGATTTTTGATAGCCGAAGTAATTTAGGTGAGTTTGGCATAGTGTGCTATGGTTAGTAGCATTTTTTTGTAATTTAAAAGTGATTGGGTTTGGTTTGTCTGGCATAGTTTGTTATGATTTGTACACCTTTCTTTGTAATTTTAAGATGATATGGTTTGGTTTGTTGTGGTAAGAGATAGTTGGGGGTGATTTACGGTAGCCGAAGTAATTTAGGTGATTCAGGTATAGTTTGTTATGATTTTTTGCATTTTTTTGTAATTTTAAAGTGATTGGGCTTAGTTTGTTGCTGTAAAGTGTAGTTGGGGGTGATTTTTAATAGCCGAAGTAATTTAGGTAAGTTTGGCATAGTTTGCTATGGTTAGTAGCATTTTTTTGTAATTTAAAAGTGATTGGGTTTAGGATGTTGTGGTAAGGGTTAGTTGGTGATGATTTAGAGTAGCCGAAGTAATTTAGGTGAATTTGGCATAGTTTGCTATGGTTACTAGCATTTTTTTGTAATTTAAAAGTGATTGGGTTTAGTTTGCTGTGGTAAGGGTTAGTTGGTGATGATTTAGAGTAGCCGAAGTAATTTAGGTGAGTCTGGCATAGTTTGTTATGATTTGTACACCTTTTTTTGTAATTTTAAGATGATATGGTTTGGTTTGTTGTGGTAAGGGATAGTTGGGGGTGATTTATGGTAGCCGAAGTAATTTAGGTGATTCTGGTATAGTTTGTTATGATTTTTATTATTTTTTTGTAATTTTAAAGTGATTGGGCTTAGTTTGTTGCTGTAAAGTATAGTTGGGGGTGATTTTTAATAGCCGAAGTAATTTAGGTGAGTTTAGCATAGTTTGCTATGGTTAGTAGCATTATTTTGTAATTTAAAAGTGATCGGGTTTGGTTTGTCTGGCATAGTTTGTTATGATTTGTACACCTTTTTTTGTAATTTTAAGATGATATGGTTTGGTTTGTTGTGGTAAGGGATAGTTGGGGGTGATTTACGGTAGCCGAAATAATTTAGGTGATTCTGGTATAGTTTGTTATGATTTTTAGCATTTTTTTGTAATTTTAAAGTGATTGGGCTTAATTTGTTGCTGTAAAGTGTAGTTGGGGGTGATTTTTGATAGCCGAAGTAATTTAGGTGAGTTTGGCATAGTTTGCTAAGGTTAGTAGCATTTTTTTGTAATTTAAAAGTGATTGGGTTTAGTTTGTTGTGGTAAGGGTTAGTTGGTGATGATTTATGGTAGCCGAAGTAATTTAGGTGAGTTTGGCATAGTTTGCTATGGTTACTAGCATTATTTTGTAATTTAAAAGTGATTGGGTTTAGTTTGTTGTGGTAAGGGTTATTTGGTGATGATTTAGAGTAGCCGAAGTAATTTAGGTAAGTCTGGCATAGTTTGTTATGATTTGTACACCTTTTTTTGTAATTTTAAGATGATATGGTTTTGGTTTGTTGTGGTAAGGGATAGTTGGGGGTGATTTAGAGTAGCCGAAGTAATTTAGGTGAGTCTGGCATAGTTTGTTATGATTTGTACACCTTTTTTTTAATTTTAAGATGATATGGTTTGGTTTGTTGTGGTAAGGGATAGTTGGGGGTGATTTACGGTAGCCGAAGTAATTTAGGTGATTCTGGTATAGTTTGTTATGATTTTTAGTATTTTTTTGTAATTTTAAAGTGATTGGGTTTAGTTTGTTGCTGTAAAGTGTAATTGGGGGTGATTTTTGATAGCCAAAGTAATTTAGGTGAGTTTGGCATAGTTTGCTATGGTTAGTAGAATTTTTTTGTAATTTAAAAGTGATTGGGTTTGGTTTGTCTGGCATAGTTTGTTATGATTTGTACACCTTTTTTTGTAATTTTAAGATGATATGGTTCGGTTTGTTGTGGTAAGGGATAGTTGGGGGTGATTTACGGTAGCCGAAGTAATTTAGGTGATTCTGATATAGTTTGTTATGATTTTTAGCATTTTTTTGTATTTTAAAGTGATTGGGCTTAGTTTGTTGCTGTAAAGTGTAGTTGGGGGTGATTTTTGATAGCCGAAGTAATTTAGGTGAGTTTGGCATAGTTTGCTATGGTTAGTAGCATTTTTTTGTAATTTAAAAGTGATTGGGTTTGGTTTTTCTGGCATAGTTTGTTATGATTTGTCCATCTTTTTTTGTAATTTTAAGATGATATGGTTTGGTTTGTTGTGGTAAGGGATAGTTGGGGGTTATTAACGTAGCCGAAGTAATTTAGGTGATTCTGGTATAGTTTGTTACGATTTTTAGCATTTTTTTGTAATTTTAATGTGATTGGGTTTAGTTTGTTGCTGTAAAGTGTAGTTGGGGGTGATTTTTGATAGCCGAAGTAATTTAGGTAAGTTTGGCATAGTTTGCTATAGTTAGTAGCATTTTTTTGTAATTTAAAAGTGACTTTGTTTAGTTTGTTGTGGTAAGGGTTAGTTGGTGATGATTTATAGTAGCCGAAGTAATTTAGGTGAGTCTGGTATAGTTTGTTATGATTTTTAGCATTTTTTTGTAATTTTAAAGTGATTGGGCTTAGTTTGTTGCTGTAAAGTGTAGTTAGGGGTGATTTTTGATAGCCGAAGTAATTTAGGTGAGTTTGGCATAGTTTGCTATGGTTAGTAGCATTTTTTTGTAATTTAAAAGTGATTGGGTTTGGTTTGTCTGGCATAGTTTGTTATGATTTGTACACCTTTTTTTGTAATTTTAAGATGATATGGTTTGGTTTGTTGTGGTAAGAGATAGTTGGGGGTGATTTACGGTAGTCGAAGTAATTTAGGTGATTCTGGTATAGTTTGTTATGATTTTTAGCATTTTTTTGTAATTTTAAAATGATTGGGCTTAGTTTGTTGCTGTAAAGTGTAGTTGGGGGTGATTTTTGATAGCCGAAGTAATTAAGGTGAGTTTGGCATAGCTTGCTATGGTTAATAGCATTTTTTTGTAATTTAAAAGTGATTGGGTTTAGTTTGTTGTGGTAAGGGTTAGTTGGTGATGATTTATGGTAGCCGAAGTAATTTAGGTAAGTTTGGCATAGTTTGCTATGGTTACTAGCATTTTTTTGTAATTTAAAAGTGATTGGGTTTAGTTTGTTGTGGTAAGGGTTAGTTGGTGATGATTTATGGTAGCCGAAGTAATTTAGGTAAGTTTGGCATAGTTTGCTATGGTTACTAGCATTTTTTTGTAATTTAAAAGTGATTGGGTTTAGTTTGTTGTGGTAAGGGTTAGTTGGTGATGATTTTTGATAGCCGAAGTAATTTAGGTGAGTTTGGCATAGTTTGCTATGGTTACTAGCATTTTTTTGTAATTTAAAAGTGATTGGGTTTAGTTTGTTGTGGTAAGGGTTAGTTGGTGATGATTTTTGATAGCCGAAGTAATTTAGGTGAGTTTGGCATAGTTTGCTATGGTTAGTAGCATTTTTGTGTAATTTAAAAGTGATTGGGTTTAGTTTGTTATGGTAAGGTATAGTTGGGGGTAATTTACGGTAGCCGAGGTAATTTAGGTGATTCTGGTATAGTTTGTTATGATTTTTAGCATTTTTTTGTAATTTTAAAGTGATTGGGCTTAGTTTGTTGCTGTAAATTGTAGTTGGGAATGATTTTTGATAGCCGAAGTAATTTAGGTGAGTTTGGCATAGTTTGCTATGGTTAGTAGCATTTTTTTGTAATTTAAAAGTTATTGGGTTTGGTTTGTCAGGCATAGTTTGTTATGATTTGTACAACTTGTTTTGTAATTTTAAGATGATATGGTTTGGTTTGTTGTGGTAAGGGATAGTTGGGGTGATTTACGGTAGCCGAAGTAATTTAGGTGATTCTGGTATAGTTTGTTATGATTTTTAGCATTTTTTTGTAATTTTAAAGTGATTGGGCTTAGTTTGTTGCTGTAAAGTGTAGTTGGGGGTGATTTTTGATAGCCGAAGTAATTTAGGTGAGTTTGGCATAATTTGCTATGGTTAGTTGCATTTTTTTGTAATTTAAAAGTGATTGGGTTTAGTTTGTTGTGGTAAGGGTTAGTTGGTGATGATTTATGGTAGCCGAAGGAATTTAGGTGAGTTTGGCATAGTTTGCTATGGTTACTAGCATTTTTTTGTAATTTAAAAGTGATTGGGTTTAGTTTGTTGTGGTAAGGGTTAGTTGGTGATGATTTAGAGTAGCCGAAGTAATTTAGGTGAGTCTGGCATAGTTTGTTATGATTTGTACACCTTTTTTTGTAATTTTAAGATGATATGGTTTGGTTTGTTGTGGTAAGAGATAGTTGGGGGTGATTTACGGTAGCCGAAGTAATTTAGGTGATTCTGGTATAGTTTGTTATGATTTTTAGCATTTTTTTGTAATTTTAAAGTGATTGGGCTTAGTTTGTTGCTGTAAAGTGTAGTTGGGGGTGATTTTTGATAGCCGAAGTAATTTAGGTGAGTTTGGCATAGTTTGCTATGGTTAGTAGCATTTTTTTGTAATATAAAGGTGATTGGGTTTAGTTTGTTGTGGTAAGGGTTAGTTGGTGATGATTTATGGTAGCCGAAGTAATTTAGGTAAGTTTGGCATAGTTTGCTATGGTTACTAGCATTTTTTTGTAATTTAAAAGTGATTGGGTTTAGTTTGTTGTGGTAAGGGTTAGTTGGTGATGATTTATGTTAGCCGAAGTAATTTAGGTGAGTTTGGCATAGTTTGCTATGGTTACTAGCATTTTTTTGTAATTTAAAAGTGATTGGGTTTAGTTTGTTGTGGTAAGGGTTAGTTGGTGATGATTTAGAGTAGCCGAAGTAATTTAGGTGAGTCTGGCATAGTTTGTTATGATTTGTACACCTTTTTTTGTAATTTTAAGATAATATGGTTTGGTTTGTTGTGGTAAGAGATAGTTGGGGGTGATTTACGTTAGCCGAAGTAATTTAGGTGATTCTGGTATAGTTTGTTATGATTTTTAGCATTTTTTTGTAATTTTAAAGTGATTGGGCTTAGTTTGTTGCTGTAAAGTGTAGTTGGGGGTGATTTTTGATAGCCGAAGTAATTTAGGTGAGTTTGGCATAGTTTGCTATGGTTAGTAGCATTTTTGTGTAATTTAAAAGTGATTGGGTTTAGTTTGTTATGGTAAGGTATAGTTGGGGGTGATTTACGGTAGCCGAGGTAATTTAGGTGATTCTGGTATAGTTTGTTATGATTTGTACACCTTTTTTTGTAATTTTAAGATGATATGGTTTGGTTTGTTGTGTTAAGGGATAGTTGGGGGTGATTTACGGTAGCCGAAGTAATTTAGGTGAATCTGGTATAGTTTGTTATGATTTTTAGCATTTTTTTGTAATTTTAAAATGATTGGGCTTAGTTTGTTGCTGTAAAGTGTAGTTGGGGGTGATTTTTGATAGCCGAAGTAATTTAGGTGAGTTTGGCATAGTTTGCTATGGTTAGTAGAATTTTTTTGTAATTTAAAAGTGATTGGGTTTAGTTTGTTGTGGTAAGGGTTAGTTGGTGATGATTTATGGTAGCCGAAGTAATTAAGGTGAGTTTGGCATAGTTTGCTATGGTTACTAGCATTTTTTTGTAATTTAAAAGTGATTGGGTTTAGTTTGTTGTGGTAAGGGTTATTTGGTGATGATTTAGAGTAGCCGAAATAATTTAGGTGAGTCTGGCATAGTTTGTTATGATTTGTACACCTTTTTTTGTAATTTTAAGATGATATGGTTTGCTTTGTTTTGGTGAGGGATAGTTGGGGGTGATTTTCGGTAGCCGAAGTAATTTAGGTGATTCTGGTATAGTTTCATTTTTTTGTAATTTTAAAATGATTGGGCTTAGTTTGTTGCTGTAAAGTGTAGATGGGGGTGATTTTTGATAGCCGAAGTAATTTAGGTGAGTTTGGCATAGTGTGCTATGGTTAGTAGCATTTTTTTGTAATTTAAAAGTGATTGGGTTTGGTTTGTCTGGCATAGTTTGTTATGATTTGTACACCTTTTTTTGTAATTTTAAGATGATATGGTTTGGTTTGTTGTGGTAAGAGATAGTTGGGGGTGATTTACGGTAGCCGAAGTAATTTAGGTGATTCTGGTATAGTTTGTTATGATTTTTTGCATTTTTTTGTAATTTTAAAGTGATTGGGCTTAGTTTGTTGCTGTAAAGTGTAGTTGGGGGTGATTTTTGATAGCCGAAGTAATTTAGGTAAGTTTGGCATAGTTTGCTATAGTTAGTAGCATTTTTTTGTAATTTAAAAGTGATTGGGTTTAGGATGTTGTGGTAAGGGTTAGTTGGTGATGATTTAGAGTAGCCGAAGTAATTTAGGTGAGTTTGGCATAGTTTGCTATGGTTACTAGCATTTTTTTGTAATTTAAAAGTGATTGGGTTTAGTTTGCTGTGGTAAGGGTTAGTTGGTGATGATTTAGAGTAGCCGAAGTAATTTAGGTGAGTCTGGCATAGTTTGTTATGATTTGTACACCTTTTTTTGTAATTTTAAGATGATATGGTTTGGTTTGTTGTGGTAAGGGATAGTTGGGGGTGATTTATGGTAGCCGAAGTAATTTAGGTGATTCTGGTATAGTTTGTTATGATTTTTATCATTTTTTTGTAATTTTAAAGTGATTGGGCTTAGTTTGTTGCTGTAAAGTATAGTTGGGGGTGATTTTTAATAGCCGAAGTAATTTAGGTGAGTTTGGCATAGTTTGCTATGGTTAGTAGCATTATTTTGTAATTTAAAAGTGATCGGGTTTGGTTTGTCTGGCATAGTTTGTTATGATTTGTACACCTTTTTTTGTAATTTTAAGATGATATGGTTTGGTTTGTTGTGGTAAGTAATAGTTGGGGATGATTTACGGTAGCCGAAGTAATTTAGGTGATTCTGGTATAGTTTGTTATGATTTTTAGTATTTTTTTGTAATTTTAAAGTGATTGGGTTTAGTTTGTTGCTGTAAAGTGTAATTGGGGGTGATTTTTGATAGCCAAAGTAATTTAGGTGAGTTTGGCATAGTTTGCTAAGGTTAGTAGCATTATTTTGTAATTTAAAAATGATTGGGTTTAGTTTGTTGTGGTAAGGGTTAGTTGGTGATGATTTATGGTAGCCGAAGTAATTTAGGTGAGTTTGGCATAGTTTGCTATGGTTACTAGCATTATTTTGTAATTTAAAAGTGATTGGGTTTAGTTTGTTGTGGTAAGGGTTATTCGGTGATGATTTAGAGTAGCCGAAGTAATTTAGGTGAGTCTGGCATAGTTTGTTATGATTTGTACACCTTTTTTTGTAATTTTAAGATGATATGGTTTTGGTTTGTTGTGGTAAGGGATAGTTGGGGGTGATTTAGAGTAGCCGAAGTAATTTAGGTGAGTCTGGCATAGTTTGTTATGATTTGTACACCTTTTTTTTAATTTTAAGATAATATGGTTTGGTTTGTTGTGGTAAGGGATAGTTGGGGGTGATTTACGGTAGCCGAAGTAATTTAGGTGATTCTGGTATAGTTTGTTATGATTTTTAGTATTTTTTTGTAATTTTAAAGTGATTGGGTTTAGTTTGTTGCTGTAAAGTGTAATTGGGGGTGATTTTTGATAGCCAAAGTAATTTAGGTGAGTTTGGCATAGTTTGCTATGGTTAGTAGAATTTTTTTGTAATTTAAAAGTGATTGGGTTTGGTTTGTCTGGCATAGTTTGTTATGATTTGTACACCTTTTTTTGTAATTTTAAGATGATATGGTTCGGTTTGTTGTGGTAAGGGATAGTTGGGGGTGATTTACGGTAGCCGAAGTAATTTAGGTGATTCTGATATAGTTTGTTATGATTTTTAGCATTTTTTTGTATTTTAAAGTGATTGGGCTTAGTTTGTTGCTGTAAAGTGTAGTTGGGGGTGATTTTTGATAGCCGAAGTAATTTAGGTGAGTTTGGCATAGTTTGCTATGGTTAGTAGCATTTTTTTGTAATTTAAAAGTGATTGGGTTTGGTTTTTCTGGCATAGTTTGTTATGATTTGTCCACCTTTTTTTGTAATTTTAAGATGATATGGTTTGGTTTGTTGTGGTAAGGGATAGTTGGGGGTTATTAACGTAGCCGAAGTAATTTAGGTGATTCTGGTATAGTTTGTTACGATTTTTAGCATTTTTTTGTAATTTTAATGTGATTGGGTTTAGTTTGTTGCTGTAAAGTGTAGTTGGGGGTGATTTTTGATAGCCGAAGTAATTTAGGTAAGTTTGGCATAGTTTGCTATGGTTAGTAGCATTTTTTTGTAATTTAAAAGTGACTTTGTTTAGTTTGTTGTGGTAAGGGTTAGTTGGTGATGATTTAGAGTAGCCGAAGTAATTTAGGTGAGTCTGGTATAGTTTGTTATGATTTTTAGCATTTTTTTGTAATTTTAAAGTGATTGGGCTTAGTTTGTTGCTGTAAAGTGTAGTTAGGGGTGATTTTTGATAGCCGAAGTAATTTAGGTGAGTTTGGCATAGTTTGCTATGGTTAGTAGCATTTTTTTGTAATTTAAAAGTGATTGGGTTTGGTTTGTCTGGCATAGTTTGTTATGATTTGTACACCTTTTTTGTAATTTTAAGATGATATGGTTTGGTTTGTTGTGGTAAGAGATAGTTGGGGGTGATTTACGGTAGCCGAAGTAATTTAGGTGATTCTGGTATAGTTTGTTATGATTTTTAGCATTTTTTTGTAATTTTAAAGTGATTGGGCTTAGTTTGTTGCTGTAAAGTGTAGTTGGGGGTGATTTTTGATAGCCGAAGTAATTAAGGTGAGTTTGGCATAGTTTGCTATGGTTAATAGCATTTTTTTGTAATTTAAAAGTGATTGGGTTTAGTTTGTTGTGGTAAGGGTTAGTTGGTGATGATTTATGTTAGCCGAAGTATTTTAGGTGAGTTTGGCATAGTTTGCTATGGTTACTAGCATTTTTTTGTAATTTAAAAGTGATTGGGTTTAGTTTGTTGTGGTAAGGGTTAGTTGGTGATGATTTAGAGTAGCCGAAGTAATTTAGGTGAGTCTGGCATAGTTTGTTATGATTTGTACACCTTTTTTTGTAATTTTAAGATGATATGGTTTGGTTTGTTGTGGTAAGAGATAGTTGGGGGTGATTTACGGTAGCCGAAGTAATTTAGGTGATTCTGGTATAGTTTGTTATGATTTTTAGCATTTTTTTGTAATTTTAAAGTGATTGGGCTTAGTTTGTTGCTGTAAAGTGTAGTTGGGGGTGATTTTTGATAGCCGAAGTAATTTAGGTGAGTTTGGCATAGTTTGCTATGGTTAGTAGCATTTTTTTGTAATATAAAGGTGATTGGGTTTAGTTTGTTGTGGTAAGGGTTAGTTGGTGATGATTTATGGTAGCCGAAGTAATTTAGGTAAGTTTGGCATAGTTTGCTATGGTTACTAGCATTTTTTTGTAATTTAAAAGTGATTGGGTTTAGTTTGTTGTGGTAAGGGTTAGTTGGTGATGATTTATGTTAGCCGAAGTAATTTAGGTGAGTTTGGCATAGTTTGCTATGGTTACTAGCATTTTTTTGTAATTTAAAAGTGATTGGGTTTAGTTTGTTGTGGTAAGGGTTAGTTGGTGATGATTTAGAGTAGCCGAAGTAATTTAGGTGAGTCTGGCATAGTTTGTTATGATTTGTACACCTTTTTTTGTAATTTTAAGATAATATGGTTTGGTTTGTTGTGGTAAGAGATAGTTGGGGGTGATTTACGTTAGCCGAAGTAATTTAGGTGATTCTGGTATAGTTTGTTATGATTTTTAGCATTTTTTTGTAATTTTAAAGTGATTGGGCTTAGTTTGTTGCTGTAAAGTGTAGTTGGGGGTGATTTTTGACAGCCGAAGTAATTTATGTGAGTTTGGCATAGTTTGCTAGGGTTAGTGGCATTTTTTTGTAATTTAAAGGTGATTGGGTTTAGTTTGTTGTGGTAATGGTTAGTTGGTGATGATTTATGGTAGCCGAAGTAATTTAGGTAAGTTTGGCATAGTTTGTTATGGTTACTAGCATTTTTTTGTAATTTAAAAGTGATTGGGTTTAGTTTGTTGTGGTAAGGGTTAGTTGGTGATGATTTAGAGTAGCCGAAGTAATTTAGGAGAGTCTGGCATAGTTTGTTATGATTTGTACACGTTTTTTTGTAATTTTAAGATGATATGGTTTGGTTTGTTGTGGTAAGGGATAGTTGGGGGTGATTTACGGTAGCCGAAGTAATTTAGGTGATTCTGGTATAGTTTGTTATGATTTTTAGCATTTTTTTGTAATTTTAAATTGATTGGGCTTAGTTTGTTGCTGTAAAGTGTAGTTGGGGGTGATTTTTGATAGCCGAAGTAATTTAGGTGAGTTTGGCATAGTTTGCTATGGTTAGTAGCATTTTTGTGTAATTTAAAAGTGATTGGGTTTAGTTTGTTATGGTAAGGTATAGTTGGGGGTGATTTACGGTAGCCGAGGTAATTTAGGTGATTCTGGTATAGTTTGTTATGATTTTTAGCATTTTTTTGTAATTTTAAAGTGATTGGGCTTAGTTTGTTGCTGTAAATTGTAGTTGGGAATGATTTTTGATAGCCGAAGTAATTTAGGCGAGTTTGGCATAGTTTGCTATGGTTAGTAGCATTTTTTTGTAATTTAAAAGTTATTGGGTTTGGTTTGTCTGGCATAGTTTGTTATGATTTGTACAACTTGTTTTGTAATTTTAAGATGATATGGTTTGGTTTGTTGTGGTAAGGGATAGTTGGGGGTGATTTACGGTAGCCGAAGTAATTTAGGTGATTCTGGTATAGTTTGTTATGATTTTTAGCATTTTTTTGTAATTTTAAAGTGATTGGGCTTAGTTTGTTGCTGTAAAGTGTAGTTGGGGGTGATTTTTGATAGCCGAAGTAATTTAGGTGAGTTTGGCATAGTTTGCTATGGTTAGTTGCATTTTTTTGTAATTTAAAAGTGATTGGGTTTAGTTTGTTGTGGTAAGGGTTAGTTGGTGATGATTTATGGTAGCCGAAGGAATTTAGGTGAGTTTGGCATAGTTTGCTATGGTTACTAGCATTTTTTTGTAATTTAAAAGTGATTGGGTTTAGTTTGTTGTGGTAAGAGTTAGTTGGTGATGATTTAGAGTAGCCGAAGTAATTTAGGTGAGTTTGGCATAGTTTGTTAAGATTTGTACACCTTTTTTTGTAATTATAAGCTGATATGGTTTGGTTTGTTGTGGTAAGGGATAGTTGGGGGTGATTTCCGGTAGCCGAAGTAATTTAGGTGATTCTGGTATAGTTTGTTAAGATTTTTAGCATTTTTTTGTAATTTTAAAGTGATTGGGCTTATTTTGTTGCTGTAAAGTGTAGTTGGGGGTGATTTTTGATAGCCGACGTAATTTAGGTTAGTTTGGCATAGTTTGCTATGGTTAGTAGCATTTTTTTGTAATTTAAAAGTGATTGGGTTTAGTTTGTTGTGGTAAGGGATAGTTGGGGGTGATTTACGGTAGCCGAAGTAATTTAGGTGATTCTGGTATAGTTTGTTATGATTTTTAGCTTTTTTTTGTAATTTTAAAGTGATTGAGCTTAGGTTGTTGCTGTAAAGTGTAGTTGGGGGTGATTTTTGATAGCCGAAGTAATTTAGGTGAGTTTGGCATAGTTTGCTATGGTTAGTAGCATTTTTTTGTAATTTAAAAGTGATTGGGTTTAGTTTGTTGTGGTAAGGATTAGTTGGTGATAATTTATGGTAGCCGAAGTAATTTAGGTGAGTTTGGCATAGTTTGCTATGGTTACTAGCATTTTTTTGTAATTTAAAAGTGATTGGGTTTAGTTTGTTGTGGTAAGGGATAGTTGGGGTGATTTACGGTAGCCGAAGTAATTTAGGTGATTCTGGTATAGTTTGTTATGATTTTTAGCATTTTTTTGTAATTTTAAAGTGATTGGGCTTAGTTTGTTGCTGTAAAGTGTAGTTGGGGGTGATTTTTGATAGCCGAAGTAATTTAGGTGAGTTTGGCATAGTTTGCTATGGTTAGTAGCATTTTGTTGTAATTTTAAAGTGATTGGGCTTAGTTTGTTGCTGTAAAGTGTAGTTGGGGGTGATTTTTGATAGCCGAAGTAATTTAGGTGAGTTTGGCATAGTTTGCTATGGTTAGTAGCATTTTTTTGTAATTTATAAGTGATTGGGTTTAGTTTGTTGTGGTAAGGGTTAGTTGGTGATGACTTATGGTAGCCGAAGTAATTTAGGTGAGTTTGGCATAGTTTGCTATGGTTACTAGCATTTTTTTGTAATTAAAAAGTAATTGGGTTTAGTTTGTTGTGGTAAGGGTTAGTTGGTGATGATTTAAAGTAGCCGAAGTAATCTAGGTAAGTCTGGCATAGTTTGTTATGATTTGTACACCTTTTTTTGTAATTTTAAGATGATATGGTTTGGTTTGTTGTGGTAAGGGATAGTTGGGGGTGATTTACGGTAGCCGAAGTAATTTAGGTGATTCTGGTATAGCTTGTTATGATTTTTAGCATTTTTTTGTAATTTTAAAGTGATTGGGCTTAGTTTGTTCCTGTAAAGTGTAGTTGGGTGTGATTTTGGATAGCCGAAGTAATTTAGGTGAGTTTGGCATAGTTTGTTATGGTTAGTAGCATTTTTTTGTAATTTAAAAGTGATTGGGTTTAGTTTGATGTGGTAAGGGATAGTTGGGGGTGATTTACGGTAGCCGAAGTAATTTAGGTGATTCTGGTATAGTTTGTTATTATTTTTAGCATTTTTTTGTAATTTTAAAGAGATTGGGCTTAGTTTGTTGCTGTAAAGTGTAGTTGGGGGTGATTTTTGATAGCCGAAGTAATTTAGGTGAGTTTTTTATAGTTTGCTAAGGTTAGTAGCATTTTTTTGTAATTTAAAAGTGATTGGGTTTAGTTTGTTGTGGTAAGGGTTAGTTGGTGATGATTTATGGTAGCCGAAATAATTTAGGTGAGTTTGGCATAGTTTGCTATGGTTACTAGCATTTTTTTGTAATTTAAAAATTATTGGGTTTAGTTTGTTGTGGTAAGTGTTATTTGGTGATGATTTAGAGTAGCCGAAGTAATTTAGGTGAGTCTGGCATAGTTTGTTATGATTTGTACACCTTTTTTTGTAATTTTAAGATGATATGGTTTGGTTTGTTGTGGTAAGGGATAGTTGGGGGTGATTTAGAGTAGCCGAAGTAATTTAAGTGAGTCTGGCATAGTTTGTTATGATTTGTACACCTTTTTTTTAATTTTAAGATGATATGGTTTGGTTTGTTGTGGTAAGGGATAGTTGGGGGTGATTTACGGTAGCCGAAGTAATTTAGGTGATTCTGGTATAATTTGTTATGATTTTTAGCATTTTTTGTAATTTTAAAGTGATTGGGTTTAGTTTGTTGCTGCAAAGTGTAATTGGGGGTGATTTTTGATAGCCGCAGTAATTTAGGTGAGTTTGGCATAGTTTGCTATGGTTAGTAGCATTTTTTTGTAATTTAAAAGTGATTGGGTTTGGTTTGTCTGGCATAGTTTGTTATGATTTGTACACCTTTTTTTGTAATTTTAAGATGATATGGTTCGGTTTGTTGTGGTAAGGGATAGTTGGGGGTGATTTACGGTAGCCGAAGTAATTTAGGTGATTCTGATATAGTTTGTTATGATTTTTTGCATTTTTTTGTATTTTAAAGTGATTGGGCTTAGTTTGTTGCTGTAAAGTGTAGTTGGGGGTGATTTTTGATAGCCGAAGTAATTTAGGTGAGTTTGGCATAGTTTGCTATGGTTAGTAGCATTTTTTTGTAATTTAAAAGTGATTGGGTTTGGTTTGTCTGGCATAGTTTGTTATGATTTGTCCACCTTTTTTTGTAATTTTAAGATGATATGGTTTGGTTTGTTGTGGTAAGGGATAGTTGGGGGTGATTAACGTAGCCGAAGTAATTTAGGTGATTCTGGTATAGTTTGTTACGATTTTTAGCATTTTTTTGTAATTTTAATGTGATTGGGTTTAGTTTGTTGCTGTAAAGTGTAGTTGGGGGTGATTTTTGATAGCCGAAGTAATTTAGGTAAGTTTGGCATAGTTTGCTATGGTTAGTAGCATTTTTTTGTAATTTAAAAGTGATTGGGTTTAGTTTGTTGTGGTAAGGGTTATTTGGTGATGATTTAGAGTAGCCGAAGTAATTTAGGTGAGTCTGGCATAGTTTGTTATGATTTGTACACCTTTTTTTGTAATTTTAAGATGATATGGTTTGGTTTGTTGTGGTAAGGGATAGTTGGGGGTGATTTAGAGTAGCCGAAGTAATTTAGGTGAGTCTGGCATAGTTTTTTATGATTTGTACACCTTTTTTTTAATTTTAAGATGATATGGTTTGGTTTGTTGTGGTAAGGGATAGTTGGGGGTGATTTACGGTAGCCGAAGTAATTTAGGTGATTCTGGTATAGTTTGTTATGATTTTTAGTATTTTTTTGTAATTTTAAAGGGATTGGGCTTAGTTTGTTGCTGTAAAGTGTAGTTGGGGGTGATTTTTGATAGCCGAAGTAATTTAGATAAGTTTGGCATAGTTTGCTATGGTTAGTAGCATTTTTTTGTAATTTATAAGTGATTGGGTTTAGTTTGTTGTGGTAAGGGATAGTTGGGGGTGATTTACGGTAGCCGATGTAATTTAGGTGATTCTGGTATAGTTTGTTATGATTTTTAACATTTTTTTGTAATTTTAAAGAGATTGGGCTTAGTTTGTTGCTGTAAAGTGTAGTTGGGGGTGATTTTTGATAGCGGAAGTAATTTAGGTGACTTTGGCATAGTTTGCTATGGTTAGTAGCATTTTTTTGTAATTTAAAAGTGATTGGGTTTAGTTTGTTGTGGTAAGGGTTAGTTGGTGATGATTTATGGTAGCCGAAATAATTTAGGTGAGTTTGGCATAGTTTGCTATGGTTACTAGCATTTTTTTGTAATTTAAAAGTGATTGGGTTTAGTTTGTTGTGGTAAGGGTTAGTTGGTGATGATTTAGAGTAGCCGAAGTAATTTAGGTGAGTCTGGCATAATTTTGTTATGATTTGTACACCTTTTTTGTAATTTTAAGATGATATGGTTTGGTTTGTTGTGGTAAGGGATAGTTGGGGGTGATTTGCGGTAGCCGAAGTAATTTAGGTGATTCTGGTATAATTTGTTATGATTTTTAGCATTTTTTTGTAATTTTAAAGTGATTGGGTTTAGTTTGTTGCTGTAAAGTGTAATTGGGGGTGATTTTTGATAGCCGAAGTAATTTAGGTGAGTTTGGCATAGTTTGCTATGGTTAGTAGCATTTTTTTGTAATTTAAAAGTGATTGGGTTCCTCTTGCTGCAGTCAACTCACAAACAGAACAGTATGTAGATGATTTTGACTTATCTCCGGAATAAACAAACACTTATCTCCTTCTGAACTGCACAAAAATTATTACAACCTGGCCCTAACTGGTTGGACAATTAAAGTGCGAACCTTTTGAGCTCCCTTTCTAGTATTAAAATTTTGGTATGTGGTAAAATGTGGTATTTTATGGTATTTGTGCATCGCTAGATTTTCAAACTTGTCCATCTTAGTTATAAATGATGTAAAGCAATAATGAACACAATGTATTTACGTAAAATAAACAGTGTAAAACGCGTATCAATGTCAGTAATGTCTGGTCCAACGCTGTAAATTTTGGATTTCAGCCGAGGCAGATTTGGTGAAAAATAAATACACCATTATCATTAACTGAACGGTCGTCCGGTACGACGAAGGTGATTGGGAACAAATTTTGTTAACGGCAAAATTAACATTCTAAAATAAATAAATATTTTGACGGGAATATGGTGGATGTAAAAATATTATTCGGTCTCTCCGACGGACTCACACCTGTTTACATTAACACACACTTGTTGAACAATTAAAGTGCCAACCTATTGAGCTTCCGTTCCAGTATTAAAATATCAATACCAATACCATAGATATAAAAAAAGACAATTTCCATAACCTTTCATAATACGGTGTGGTATTTGTACATCGCTAGATTTTCAAACTTCTCCATCTTAGTTATAAATGATGTAAAGCAATAATAAACACAGTAAATGTAAAATAAACAGTGTAAAACGTGTATAAGCACATAATTATTAAGGGTATGAATGTCAGTGATCTCTGGTACATACAACGGTGAAAATTTCGGATTTCAGAAGGGGCAAATTTGGTGAAAAACAAATACACCACTACCATTAACTGAAAGTAAAAATTAGCGTACAAATATAAGTGGAATCCGGTTCGACGCTGGTAATTTTTCGAAAATTGATTGGGGGCAGATTTGGTTAACGCGAGGATCAAATGTTAAATTAAAATACTTTATTTGATAGCGGTAGACCTTCGAACACTGATGCGTCGCCTCATCGAATTTGGCGACTTTGCGAACAGTTTCCGACGCTGGAGCAGCAATTTTCATAATTGTAGTTGTGTTAAAATTAAACACCGCGATCGAGTACTGCTCCACACGCTGAACCAGCAATTCTCGAATTCTAAGAAACGATAAGAAAGGCTTATCCAACGCTTGGTATGTGCGAATTTCTGCATAGAAACTCAATCAAACTAAATCGAGCATCGCCTTTTCACGTTTGTGACCTTGCCCTTGACGTGGCAGGCTCCAGCTGCTTCAATAATGTAAAAATCTTATTCGGCCTCTCCAATAAACTCACATTTGTTTACATTAACACGCATTCCCTCATGGACTTCTGACGAATTACAAACAAATATTGCAACTTCAAGTGTTCCATTTAATTTCGTTTCTGGGTGCAAGCTCCTTTCTTTTCACTCTAGTCAGTCTAAACTTATTATACAGACTTATATTTTCAAATCCAGGCGCCCTAAAGAATTTTGTCGTTGTTTTCCAAAGTTTCAAGAGAAGGAGAGTTGACATAGAAGCTAAATTATTCCAAATTATACCCATTTAGTTCTCTGACAACGTTAAAGACAATGTTGAAATATATAGATACAAAATTTTACACCATAAAAACGAAGTATTTAGGAATTATTTATAAAAAAAGTCGAAGTTATTCTTCGCTCTTGAGCTCTATTTCCGGTATTAAAAATGCAATAGGAAAGATAGTAAGAAAGACTATTTCCATCACTTTTCACGGGAATTATACATGGTGGTATTTGTTCTCCGCTTACTATTAGATTTTCAAACTGCTCCATCTTAGTTATAAATAATGCAGAACCATAATGAACGCAATGTACGTAAAATAAATAGTGTAAATCGTGTATAAGCACACAATACTTAAAATTTCGGATTTTGGCCGGAGCAGGTTTGGTGAAGAACCACTATGATTAACTGAACGTAAAAATTAGCGTACGATAATAAGTGACGTCCGGTCCGACGCTGGAAATTTTTCGAAAATCGATTGGGGAGAGTTTTGGTTAACGGCAAGAACAAATCGGGAATATCGGGAATAAAATAATTTATTTAATAGCGATAGAACTTCGAATACTGATGCGTCGCCTCGACCTTGGCGACGTTGAGTACCAGCGTTTCAGACGCTGAAGCAGCAATTTTCACAATTATATGAGGTGCACGTGTCTAGTGCGTATGTAAACAATTTGGATAACAAAAGAGATTAATTTGTATGTACCAAATAATACTCGCACAGGTGTACTCGTATGGCCCGTCATAATTTTCACGAAATGAATTTAAAAAATTAACATTCTAAAGTAAATAAATATTTTGACAGGAATGTTAAAAATCTTATTCGGTCTCTCCAACAAACTAACACTTGTTTACATTAACATGCATTCCTTCATGGACCTGTGACGAATTACAAACAAATATCAAAATTTCAAGTGTTCCATGTCAGTCTGAACTTATTACACAGTGATATTTTCACATTCAGGCGCCCTAAATTATTTTGACGTTGATTTATAAAGTTTCCCTGGAAGGAGAGTAGTCAGCAGGTGCCTCGTCAGGGGTCGCAGGGTTGGCAGTGCCACTCCAAGTATAAATTTACTATCGAACACAAAGATAGTTCTGATTCAATTGCAGAATTTCGAATTTTTCAGATATTTTTACGAAACTCTAGCGCTTACACCGCCTTTATACCTCTTTAAAGTTAAAAACCATAGAGCTGTTTATACAAATGCACGCATGTTGAAAAGGTAGGGCTTGCCCCGTCAGCGTGTTGAAATTCAGAAATACGTTTATGTTTGCATCTCAACTGGAACAAATATTTATTGGAAGGTGGAAGAGAATCAAAATAGGTATCAGCATATTTAATATTCAGAATAACGACTATTAGTCGATTTATGGTAGCCGAAGTAATTCAGGTCAGTTTGAGATAGTTTGCCATGGTTTGTAGCATTTTTCGTAATTTTAAAGTGATTGTTTTGAGTATCGCGGATTTTTGTGAAATACGCCGCACGAGTACAAGATATATATTTTTGAAAATTTATACAAACTTCAAAATCTTACAAAATCAATAAATCAACAACTTGTTATTGTCTGTTGCTTAGTTACGATCATAAAAGGAACACTTGCAATCACAGCCTTTATGATCACGCACTAATTTATGTTAACATACCGCCGCCCTTGAAAGGCTCCCTTTCAACGAAAATTCACGTGATTGCTTCAAAGACAACTAACAAATTATCTAACGAACTTCAATAATAAGCACTCTTAAGCGTCCATATTGTCCATGATTGGTAGCAGGCACACTTTGGCACTGGCACGCTTAACTTCGCCGCCTCTCGTTCTCACGGTGACGACACGCACAACGCCATCCGCTCCTGGATGAACTGCTGTAATGCGTCCTAGCAGCCAATGTAGGGGAGGTGCGTTGTCTTCCTTCAAAAGTACAAGTGAACCGACGAGGAGAGAAGGAGACTTGTTGAAGTGGGACTTGGTACGCTGCTGCAACCGATGTAAATAGTCTTTGGACCAGCGGGTCCAGAAGTGTTGGCTCATCAATTGTATGTGTTTGAATCGATGTACAAAGTTGATCGGCTGGTCTGTTAGATGTGGCTGCGGAATTGCATTTAGCGGCTCCCCGATCAAGAAATGTCCCGGGGTCAACGCTGTCAGATCATTGGGATCCTCGGAAAGGGGAATTAAGGGCCGCGAGTTTAAAACCGCTTCCACCTGAGTGAGGAGAGTGTAAAACTCCTCGTAAGTTAAATTAATGTTGGTCAAAATACGTTTGAGATTATATTTTATAGATTTTACTGATGCTTCCCACAGTCCGCCAAAGTGCGGACTGCGAGGAGGAATGAATTTCCATTCAATACTGGAATACGAAAAATAATTTTGAAAATCGTTAGTTTGCAACAACTTAGAAATTTTCTGAAGATAGTTATCAGCCCCAGTAAAATTGGTGGCATTATCAGAAAACATTTGACGCGCTGCTCCACGCCTAGAAGCAAATCTCTTAAACGCGTTTAAAAAACATTGTGTGGTCAAGTCAGTTGCGAGCTCAATGTGTACAGCCTTCGTAGCAAGACAGACGAAAATGCATAAATACGACTTTACTATTTTGCTGTTGCGTGTTTGACCTCCCTTCAATGCATATGGCCCTGCGTAATCTACCCCACAATGGTAGAATGGACGCGCAGGCGTGGCTCTTTGTTTGGGTAAGTCACCCATTTGGGGAATCACTGAAATTGGATTAGCTCTAAAGCAGACTACGCATCGTCTTAACACTCCTTTCACTGTTTGATTACCTTTGAGTGGCCAATAGTTTTGTCGAACTGACGCGAGTGTGGCTTGAGCCCCGGAATGCAAATTTTTGCGGTGATAATCTTCGATGATGAGTTTGGTCACATGATATTGACTTGGCAAAACGATAGGATGTTTTTGATGGTATTCCAAATTTGAATTTTTTAACCTACCACCGACGCGAATCAATCCTTCTGGATCCAAGAATACATTAAGAGTTCTTAGTCGACTGCTCGGTTTAACAGAGCCCGTACGGCGAAGCGCCGCGATTTCCGACGTGAAATGCCTTTTCTGAACATATTTTAGAAGCACTGTTGTAGCCCTTTCGATTTCCTGTGTACTTAGATTACCCGAGATACGGAAGTTTGATGATAATTGAGCATTTGAAATAAATCTCAAGCAATATGCGATTATTCGTTGTAACGTTTTGATACTTGAGAATTTGGTTACAAAATCTAATTCCAATGAACAGGGCAAACTTATGATTTTACGTTCTGGAGCTTCTTGATGTTTTAACAATAGATTGTCTCGTGTTTGGGCTTCCCACACCGTGAAATCCTTGCTTAAAAATGACGGGCCACCCCACCACAATTTGGTCTCTGCAAACTCGCCCGGGAATATCCCGCGGGAGATTATGTCTGCGGGATTATCTGCTGATTTTACATGCCGCCAATGTTTAACATCTGTTAAGGTTTGGATTTCCGATACGCGATTTGACACGAATGTCTTCCAGGTGTTAGGCTCAGCAGCTAGCCAAGAAAGTAATATAGTAGAGTCCGTCCAATAAAAAATATCGCTGATGTGAATGTCTAGAGCGTTTTTAACCCTTTTCATAAGTTGTGCGAGAAGTAAGCCACCACACAATTCGAGACGCGGAAGAGAGATTGCCTTAAGCGGCGCGGAACGCGACTTTGCGCAGAGAAGACTCACCTGGACGCGTTCGCGGGACGCTTGTGATCGGATGTATACACAGGCTCCATAAGCCAACTCGCTTGAGTCACAGAAGCCATGGAGTTGCACGATTCTTGCGTTGGGTAAAATTGTATGCCGAGGTACGCGAACGGTTTGCGAATCCTCGAGCCGTTTGCAAAACTGTATCCATGCCGTGTGCAAACTGATAGGCACTGATTCGTCCCATGTTACGTTTAATTGCCATAGTTTTTGTAATATGATCTTGGCTTGCACCGTGATTGGCCCAAGGAGGCCCAAAGGATCGAATATCTTAGCTATAATTGACAGGATTTTTCTTTTTGTGACATGACAATGATTGCCATATTCGCGTATCTTATATTCAAAATTGTCCGATGACGCGTGCCATGAAATTCCTAAAGTTTTAGATTGATCATCTGCAATTAAAAATCTCGATGCATTGTCTGGTGCCCTGATCAAATTATCAAGTACTGATGAATCATTTGATAAGAATTTTCTTAATTCAAACCCGGCACTGTTGAAAATCGTGATTAAGTTTTGTGAAATTTACTTAAATCACGTGAATCATTAGATCCTGTCAAAAGATCATCCACGTAAAAATCGTTTTGTATTATTGCTGCTTCTCGAGGGTAAGTTGAACTATTTTCAATTGCCAATTGCTTTAGGCATCGAGTTGATAGAAATGACGCGGAAGCTGTGCCGTATGTCACCGTGTTGAGCCGATAATGCTTAAGCTCACCTTTTGGATCCGATCGCCAAACAATGCGCTGAAGGTCACGTTGAGCTGGTTCAATGTTAATTTGCCTATACATCTTCCCTATGTCTGCAATTAAAACTACGGAATGCTGCCGAAATCGTATGAGGGTAGTGAATAGGTCGTTTTGAATCGTTGGACCGATTTTTAATACATCATTTAGTGATAAACCGGAAGTGCTTTTTGCAGAGGCGTCAAAAACAACGCGTAAGCGAGTAGTGGTGCTTTGCTCCTTCAGTACTCCATGATGTGGTAGATAAAATATGGGTACCTCAGAACTTGATTGATCAACAGTTACTCGTGACATATGACCGAGTGATTCATATTCTGCCATAAATTCATTATAGTCTGCTCGTAATTTTGGATTCGCGAGGAGTTTACGTTTAATTGAAGCGAAACGCGTGATTGCCATTTCTCTGGAGTCGCCTAAATCTGTATAATTCGCCTTTAAAGGCAATTGAACCGAGAAACGACCAGTTTCGTCTCGACGCACGGTTTTTAAAAAATGTTCTTCACACTCGACTTCCTGCCTTGAGTATTTGGGAATCGCATAGTGGCTTTCCAGTTGCCAAAACTGTTGAAGTTGGTCCTGTACATCTGAATTTGCGATTAAAAGACATGATTTCGGTTCCAGTGGTTCGCACTGAAATGTTTGTCCCGACACAATCCATCCTAAATTTGTTTTGTTTAATATGATTTCATTCTGTCCCAACTTTACTTGTCCGACGCAAAGTAAATCAAAGAATATGTTTGCTCCTAAAAGTGCATCGATGCGCCCAGGTTGATCAAACTCAGGATCTGCTAAGCAATCTTGAATATCAGGCGGAATGCACAGCTTATGACGTTTTAACATTTTTTGTGGAGTGAGACCAGTAATTTGATCCAAAATTAAAAATGTCAACTCGGCAGAGTACTGATTTTGACGTGATTGTATTCTTGCCTTTGTTTTTGCTTTGATGCGCAATGCTGCTTGGTTAATACCGCATACGGGAACACTTATTTTTGATGATTTGAGATCTAGTCTTTCCGACAACCACTTGGTCATGAAATTAGATTGTGAACCACTGTCCAGAATAGCGCGACAAAGAACGGGTTGATTATTTGAATCGTAAATTATTATTTGCGCTGTAGCTAACAAGACGAATGGCTCCGGAGACAAACTGCTATTATAGAGCGATGCTAAAGCCGTAGTTGTAGGTTTTACTTCGATCGAAATTGACTCTTTCTCATTTGAAACGCTTGCCATTGCATCTGTTGAAATTTGCTGTGTGGCTGATGGAAAATGCAAAAGTGAATTGTGTTTTTTCTGGCATTTGCGACAGGCACTTGATCTGCACTCTGAATTTGTGTGTCCTGACCGTAGACAATTTGTGCACAGATTCAATCTGCGGACGTTCGCTAGCCGGTTGCTGATTGACAAACCCAAAAATTGTTTACAATGATAAATGGGATGATTTTCTTGACATATCGGACATTTTATTCGATTCATTGCTAAATGCGAAAATGACTTCTGTTCAGGCGGTTTTTTTAACAATGTTAGTTTTGCGGGCTTTTCATCAATAGCTTCTAGCAATTTGCACTGTTGTGTCAAAAATTCTGTGAAGATTGTAAATGTAGGTTTCGCGATGTCTTTCATATAGATTTCCCAATTTTTCTTGACTTCAAAATCTAACTTTGACGTTAATATATATAGCAATATAGTGTCCCATTGCTCAACACATTCACCAAGGTTGGCAAGTGATCGATAATTTTTGACAATTGTGTTTACAAAATTCCTTAACGCGGGAGCATTGGGTTTAACAGGAGAAATATCAACAATTTCCTTAACGTGTGCGCGAGTTATTACTTTTTTGTCTTCAAAACGTCGCTTCAACAAATCCCATGCTAACACGTAGTTGTCTTCGGTAATTTGAAGTGATGCTACAATTTGAGCAGCTTCGCCCTTGAGTGACGATTGTAAATAATAAAATTTCTGAATAGTTGTCAAACATGGATTATTGTGAATTAACGAATTGAATGTGTCATGAAAATGCATCCAGTCATTATAACCGCCGCTGAATGATGGCAAGTTTATTTGAGGAAATTTTATGTTAAATTGATTGTTCGTATTCGAATTTGAGATTGCGTCCATTGGAGGATGGGTTAGAATCGAGCTTGTGCTCGGGGTAGTTGATCTCAACAATTGAGTTGTCTGCGTTGCTGCATCAAAATATTTGTCCTCAAATGATTCGCGCTCGCAGCATTGAACATCGCTACTGTCAATGATTTCGATTTGTGATTGTACATCGTCGAATTGCTTCCAGACTTGCTGTAGCATGTCAAAACGCAACTGTAATTGATCTGACTTTGAGTTGTCATGTTCTAAATCCTTTAAAAACTTGACAAACCTTGTTAGTTTAGCTTTCAAGAAACCACGTTGTGCGACTAATTGATCGATATCCATTTGTATTTATTGAAATTGATATGTTAGTTTACAATTAATTTACCACCTCTTGCGCAAAATATGTATATTTTGACGATTGATCAATACGGTGGATGCGATTTTAATTGTAACTCGAGGATGGAACGATTTGATATGATGCAATGATCTGACTGACCTTGTACCGCGAGGCAAGATGCTGGACGATATGTTGTGATGGATCGGCTTCTTCTTATTGTTGTTATTCTTTTAAATCCGGCTCGAAGGACCAATGTTTTGAGTATCGTGGATTTTTGTGAAATACGCCGCACGAGTACAAGATATATATTTTTGAAAATCTATACAAACTTCAAAATCTTACAAAATCAATAAATCAACAACTTGTTATTGTCTGTTGCTTAGTTACGATCATAAAAGGAACACTTGCAATCACAGCCTTTATGATCACGCACTAATTTATGTTAACAGTGATTGGGCTAATTTTGGGGTTGTAAGGGGTAGTTGGGGGTGATTTATGGTAGCCGAAGTAATTTAGGTGAGTTAGGCATAGTTTGCTATGATTTGTTGAATATTTTGTAATTTTAAAGTGATTGGGCTTATTTTGGGGTTGTAAGGGGTAGTTCGGGGTGATTTATGGTAGCCGAAGTAATTTAGGGGAGTTTGGCATAGTTTGCTACGGTTTGTAGAATTTTTTTGTAATTTTAACGTGATTGAGCCTATTTTGGGGTGGTAAGGGGTAGTTGGGGGTGATTTATAGAAGCCAAAGTAATTTAAGTGAGTTTGGCATAGTTTGCTATGGTTTGTAGAATTTTTTTGTAATTTTAAAGTGATTGAGCCTATTTTGGGGTGGTAAGGGGTAGTTGGGGGTGATTTATGGAAGCCAAAGTAATTTAGATGAGTTTGGCTTAGTTTGATATGGCTTGTAACATTTTTTGTAATTTTAAAGTGATTGGGCTGAGTTTGGGGTGGTAAGGGGTAGTTGGGGGTGATTTATGATAGCCGAAGTAATTTAAGTGAGTTTGGCATAGTTTGCTATGGTTTGTAGCATTTTTTGTAATTTTAAAGTGATTGGGTTTAGTTTGTGGTTGGTAAGGGGTAGTTGGGGATGATTTATGGTAGCCGAAGTAATTTAGGTGAGTTAGGCATAGTTTGCTATGATTTGTTGAATATTTTGTAATTTTAAAGTGATTGGGTTTATTTTGGGGTTGCAAGGGGTAGTTCGGGGTGATTTATGGTAGCCGAAGTAATTTAGGGGTGTTTGGCATAGTTTGCTACGGTTTGTAGAATTTTTTTGTAATTTTAAAGTGATTGAGCCTATTTTGGGGTGGTAAGGGGTAGTTGGGGGTGATTTATGGAAGCCAAAGTAATTTAGATGAGTTTGGCTTAGTTTGATATGGCTTGTAACATTTTTTGTAATTTTAAAGTGATTGGGCTGAGTTTGGGGTGGTAAGGGGTAGTTGGGGGTGATTTATGATAGCCGAAGTAATTTAAGTGAGTTTGGCATAGTTTGCTATGGTTTGTAGCATTTTTTGTAATTTTAAAGTGATTGGGTTTAGTTTGTGGTTGGTAAGGGGTAGTTGGGGATGATTTATGGTAGCCGAAGTAATTTAGGTGAGTTAGGCATAGTTTGCTATGATTTGTTGAATATTTTGTAATTTTAAAGTGATTGGGTTTATTTTGGGGTTGCAAGGGGTAGTTCGGGGTGATTTATGGTAGCCGAAGTAATTTAGGGGTGTTTGGCATAGTTTGCTACGGTTTGTAGAATTTTTTTGTAATTTTAAAGTGATTGAGCCTATTTTGGGGTGGTAAGGGGTAGTTGGGGGTGATTTATGGAAGCCAAAGTAATTTAGATGAGTTTGGCATAGTTTGATATGTCTTGTAACATTTTTTGTAATTTTAAAGTGATTGGGCTGAGTTTGGGGTGGTAAGGGGTAGTTGGGGGTGATTTATGATAGCCGAAGTAATTTAAGTGAGTTTGGCATAGTTTGCTATGGTTTGTAGCATTTTTTGTAATTTTAAAGTGATTGGGCTTATTTTGGGGTGGTAAGGGGTAGTTGGGGGTGATTTATGGTAGCCGAAATAATTTAGGTGAGTTAGGCATAGTTTGCTATGGTTTGTAGCATTTTTTTGTAATTATAAAGTGATTAGGCTTACTTTGGGGTAGTAAGGGGTTGTTGGGGGTGATTTATGTTAGCCGAAGTAATTTAGGTGAGTTAGGCATAGTTTGCTATGGTTTGTAGCATTTTTTGTAATTTTAAAGTGATTGGGCTTATTTTGGGGTAGTGAGGGGTTGTAGGGGGTGATTTATGTTAGCCGAAGTAATTTGGGTGAGTTAGGCATAGTTTGCTATGGTTTGTAGCATTTTTTGTAATTTTAAAGTGATTGGGATGAGTTAGGGGTGGTAAGGGGTAGTTGGGGGTGATTTATGATAGCCGAAGTAATTTAAGTGAGTTTGGCATAGTTTGCTATGGTTTGTAGCATTTTTTGTAATTTTAAAGTGATTGGGCTTATTTTGGGGTAGTAAGGGGTTGTTGGGGGTGATTTATGTTAGCCGAAGTAATTTAGGTGAGTTTGGCATAGTTTGCTATGGTTTGTAGCATTTTTTGTAATTTTAAAGTGATTGGGCTTATTTTGGGGTGGTAAAGGGTAGTTGGGGGTGATTTATGGTAGCCGAAGTAATTTAGGTGAGTTAGGCATAGTTTGCTATGGTTTGTAGCATTTTTTTGTAATTTTAAAGTGATTGGGCTTATTTTGGGGTAGTAAGGGGTTGTTGGGGGTGATTTATGTTAGCCGAAGTAATTTAGGTGAGTTAGGCATAGTTTGCTATGGTTTGTAGCATTTTTTGTAATTTTAAAGTGATTGGGATGAGTTAGGGGTGGTAAGGGGTAGTTGGGGGTGATTTATGATAGCCGAAGTAATTTAAGTGAGTTTGGCATAGTTTGCTATGGTTTGTAGCATTTTTTTAATTTTAAAGTGATTGGGCTTATTTTGGGGTAGTGAGGGGTTGTAGGGGGAGATTTATGTTAGCCGAAGTAATTTAGGTGAGTTAGGCATAGTTTGCTATGATTTGTAGCATTTTTTGTAATTTTAAAGTGATTGGGATGAGTTAGGGGTGGTAAGGGGTAGTTGGGGGTGATTTGTGATAGCCGAAGTAATTTAAGTGAGTTTGGCATAGTTTGCTACGGTTTGTAGAATTTTTTTGTAATTTTAAAGTGATTGGGCTTATTTTGGGGTGATAAGGGGTAGTTGGGGGTGATTTTTGGTAGACGAAATAATATGTGTGAGTTCGAAATAGTCTGCTATGGTTTGTGTCATTTTGTTTTATTTTAAACTGATTGGAGTTACTTGGGGTTGCTAAGGGGTGGTAAGGGATGATTTAAAATAACGGATCTAGTTTATATCAGTTTGGCATAGTTCGGGAATTTTTTGGGGTTGATTTGGTAAAGTTTGCAGTGGTAAGAGATATTTGAGGATGTTTAATGTTGACGGATTAAATTTGGAGTGGTTTGGTAATTTTTAATTGAGTCACGGATCGACATTATAATTGAAATCAAAATTATAATTGAAATATCTGCGGCCTCGCTAGGTACGGCAAAAGTATGATCACGAAAGCAGAAACTCGACGTTGAAATTGTTTAGGTTAAATAAGTGCTTTTAATGTAAACCGGTCGCCCGTCGTCGAAGTTGTTTTGGCTAGATACGTGCTTCTAACATAAACACGGTCTCCGCGATCCGATCATTTTTTGTTTATTTTAGCCGGTTTTTATTGAATTACAAAGGAACCGGGCCGAATTTCGCAAAATCCCTTCTTAGTGTTCAGTTTCGGCGCATGATACACCCGTGTCTAAAATTTCAAGTCTCCAGCCCTCACGGTTTGGGCTGTGGGTTAATTATGAATCAGTGTGTAGATGAATGAGTGAATGAATGAGTGTGTCAATGAGGACACTTTGCTTTATATATATAGACTAGCTGAATGTACCCGGCGTTGCCCGGACGTAGTTTAAATAAACTCAGTGTTGACTAAAGTGGTGATGTTGACTAATCGACATTATAATACAATTAAACAGGAATGCTCTACTTTTCCAATCACAAAATAAACAAATATGCTGAAATTAACCTGCATTGCCAGGACCGGGTACTTCAATATGATTTGGACAAAGAGGATACCTTGGTTGATATCTGAGATGAAAAATTTTGAATAGACTCTTTAGGCAGTTGTTCTATAAGCGATTCCAGGAAATCGAAATTAACTTTATATAATTTTCGGGGAAATCGAAGTTTACAAATTAGCTGATCATGTTATGATAAAATTGAAAACACAATGGAACGATTCCTCTTGCTGCAGTCAACTCACAAACAGAACAGTATGTAGATGATTTTGACTTATCTCCGGAATAAACAAACACTTATCTCCTTCTGAACTGCACAAAAATTATTAAAACCTGGCCCTAATTGGTTGGACAATTAAAGTGCGAACCTTTTGAGCTCCCTTTCCTGTATTAAAATTTTGGTATGTGGTAAAATGTGGTATTTTATGGTATTTGTGCATCGCTAGATTTTCAAACTTGTCCATCTTAGTAATAAATGATGTAAAGCAATAATGAACACAATGTATTTACGTAAAATAAACAGTGTAAAACGCGTATCAATGTCAGTAATGTCTGGTCCAACGCTGTAAATTTTGGATTTCAGCCGAGGCAGATTTGGTGAAAAATAAATACACCATTATCATTAACTGAACGGTCGTCCGGTACGACGATGGTGATTGGGAACAAATTTTGTTAACGGCAAAATTAACATTCTAAAATAAATAAATATTTTGACGGGAATATGGTGGATGTAAAAATCTTATTCGGTCTCTCCGACGGAC